>LPNX011019185.1:255746-505620 GCA_001517045.1 Pseudotsuga menziesii | reverse complement strand
GTAATTGAGATCATTGATGACAACGACCCCTACCCAGCCTTGTTAGGAATTGAATGGGCAATGGAAAATGCTGCAGTTATTAACCTAAAGAAGAGACAGATGATGTTTGAAGGGAAATACTTGAGAGTCATCCTACCCCTAGATCCCTCATAGGGGGAACGATACACAGAACCACTCCGACAAAAGGATCAGGATGATGTAGAGCACATATACACTATCACCGCGCAGGATAGAGGTTCTGAGGATCCTCCTACCGCAGATTGGGAGTCTGGTAGCTCTTGTATGACCAACTCGGAGGATGACTTAGAGAGTTGGTAGAACCGATTATGTGAGCTCCATGGCCATAATAGTACCAGACCTACTAAATCTCTCAGATGGCTCAGCTCACAACCAAGTGCTCTCCCTACTTTTGATGGTTCAACAGACCCTGACCCATTTATCGTACAATTCTCAGGTCAGATGCCGGAACCACAAAAAATGACTTCCCTGGAGTCAGCACTCAGAGTCTCAGCTGCCAGATGGTGGAAGAGACATAAGCCACAGATTCCTAACTGGGAAGCCTGTCAGAGGCTCCTTCGACTGAGATTTAAGGGCCAGCCTGAGGAGGTGTGAAGCAAGTTTGATGGAAAATCTAGTCCACAAGCACATTTGGCAAACTGCTATGAAGCGTGGAGGTATGTACCTCAGAACGAATGGGTACATCGATTCATCCATACCCTGGCATAGATAGCTCAGACCTGGTACGAGGAAGCAGAACTCTGCCTAGATACTGTAAGTTGGGACTATCTTGTCCATAGTTTTATACATACTTTTTCTACTAATGATGTCTTCCCAGCTCTAGACGTAGCTATCAGGATTATCCATACCAAGGTCTTTGATGACCAAGAACTAGTCGAACAGTGACCGGATTGGACAGTGCAGGAAGCCCACGCCCTATAATGTTATAACTTCGCCATTGAGGAGGATGAGGACCCGCGCAATATTGATATCCCTGAGTTAGAAGGATGTTGCGATGTGCAAGGACCAGTCATCGAAGCCCCGGAAGTAAATCAGCCCCTGAAGACACGCACAGTTAACATTGGCTCTGAAGACCATCCTAAGCTCGCCACAATTGGCGACTATTGGGATGATGAAATGGTCAGCAAGGTAACCCAACTTCTCCACGAGTACCAAGATCTTTTTCCAACAAAGTTTTCTGAAATGAAGGGTATCTTGGGTGATATTGGCGTAATGAATATCCCTTTGAAACCTGATGCAAAACCTGTGAAACAGCGGCCTTATAGATTGAATCCGAAGTATAAAGAAAAGGTTAAGGTGGAGCTGGATAAGATGCTCGCCGCAGGAATAATCAAGCCTATTGAAGAATCTGAGTGGGTCAGTCCTATGGTGGTCCAGGAGAAGAAGAATAAGGGTGAAATCCGCATCTGTGTCGACCTCAGGAAATTAAATGATTCCTGTCTGCATGATCCCTTTCCTACCCCCTTTACAGACGAAGTGCTCAACAATGTTGGAGGCCAAGAAATATACTCTTTCACTGATGGGTTTTCTGGCTACCATTAGATCCGAATTGCTCCAGAAGACCGGTATAAGACAACATTTTCTACCGAAATGGGGTCCTTTCAGTATACTGTCATGCCCTTTGGGCTGAAGAATGCACCTGCTATATTTTCTAGGGTCGTCATCTCTACATTCAAGGAATATATACATAAATTCTTAGAAGTTTATTTTGATGATTGTACTATTTTTGGGCTAGTAAAAGATCACCTCACTAGTTTGAGACTTATGTTAAATAAGTGTAGACAGCACCAGATTGATTTGAATCTAAAAAAGTGTATCTTTTGTGCCCCTTTTGGAATTCTCCTTGGTCATGTTGTCTGTAAGCAGGGATTGATGATGGATCCTGCGAAGATAGCGATTATTGTAAATCTGCCACCCCCGAAGTCCGTCAAACAACTGCGCATGACACTCGGTCACACTGGTTACTACAGAAAATTCATCCAAGGATATGCTCAAATTACCGCTCCGATGGAAAGGCAGTTGAAGAAAGATAATAAGTTCGAATGGACACCAGAGTGCCAGGACAGCTTAGATATTTTGAAGAACAAAATGGTTACTGCCCCTATTCTAGTATTTCCTAACTGGAACAAAGAATTTCATGTGCATGTTGACGCATCCTCCATTGCTCTCGGGGTGGTATTGGCTCAACCAGGCGCAGGACAGATCGACCACCCTATTTCTTTTTCCAATAGAAAATTATCCACTGCAGAGAAAAATTATACTACAACCGAGCGGGAAGGCCTTGCTATGGTGTATGCACTACAGAAGTTTCGACATTATCTACTAGGATCACATTTTAAGATGTTTACTGACCATTCTGCTTTGAGATATTTGGTTAATAAGCCAGTGCTAGGAGGAAGAATATGCAGATGGTAGATTCTGTTCCAGGAATATGAATTCGAAATCATAGTTAATCCTGGGAAACTGAACCTAGGACCGGACCACTTGTCGAGGCTCAAGTCAGGCGAAGAACCCACCAGTTTGGATGAGGACCTCCCTGAAACGCAGTTGTTTGCCATCCAGATAGTCGATGACTACTTCCAGGATATTGCTCAATACTTGTCTACAGGGTTTCTACCTGCTGAAATGACCACACAATAGAAAAAGCAGCTGGTAGTGCGAGCAGCGGACTTCACCCTAATATCTGGCCAGCTGTACAAAATGGGACCAGATGAAAAACTGTGCAGGTGTGTTTTGGAGCATGAACGACCCCTGATTCTGGCGTGGCAGGAGGTCATTATGCAGGGAAAGCTACAGCACAGAAGATTTTGACAGCCAGCTTATGGTGGCCCACCGTTCACAAGGATGCAAGAGAATATTGCCACAGCTACGATGTCTGTCAGAGGACAGGAAAACCATCTCGGCGGGATGAAATGCCCCTAGTTCTGCAGGTAACCTTACAAGCTTTTGACAAATGGGACATTGACTTTGTTGGCCCCATCAACCCCCCCACAAAGAAATTTGGTGCGAGATATATTATTACAGCAACTGACTATCTTACCCGTTCGGATGAAGCCCAACTGGTCAAGAACTGTAGCACTGCTACAACTTCGCAATTCATCTTCGATCACATCTTGTCCAAGTTTGGGTGTCCTCGCTTCCTTATGAGCGATCAAGGATCACATTTCTTAAATAAAACCATTGTAGTGCTGACTGAAGAATTTCAAGTATACCCTCATAAAAGTACAACCTATCATCCACAAGCCAATGGGACTATCGAAGCTTTTAATAAGATCCTGGAACATGCTTTGACAAAGATTTGTAATGCTAACAGAGATGATTGGGATCTTCGCATTCCCGCAGTGCTATGGGCTTACAGAACTACTTGCAAAAAGTTGACAGGCCATACACCTTTCCGATTAGTTTATGGGCAAGAAGCCATCATGCCTATGGAATACATTGTTCCCAGTCTCAGAATCTCTGCTTTCACCGAGATGGATGACCCAGCCATAATAATAGAGAGATTGAAATAGATATTAGAACTCGAGGAGGATAGATTTATTGCAGGTTTCCAGCAACAGGTGCAGAAAGCTCGAGAAAAAGCGTGCCATGAAAGACACATTAAGAAGAAACAATTCCAGCAGGGTGATCTTGTTCTCCTCTATGATAGCAAATTTATGAAGTTCCCCGGAAAGTTTAAAACACATTGGAAGGGACCGTATATAGTCCAGAAAGTTACTAATGGGGGCGCAGTCCAACTAGCTAAGTTAAATGGAGAGCTCTTTCCATCTATGATAAATGGGAGTCGTCTAAAGAAATACAGGGATAGGCCAAGTCCTCAGGCTTGAAGGTAGCATCAAGAAAGAAAAATTTACGTACCCAGCATAGCTGCTCGTCACACTGGGGAATGTCGTATGGGAAGCCGAAGGTTGGTCAGGGGACGCAGGTTCACCCTGTGATGAAGGGGAAAGCGGTTGTTATGTCATAGGTTGGAACTGTGTCGCAGCCTAGGATGAGATGGATGGGACAAAATACATTTGATGGTGGCGGCACGTGAGCTACTCTTCATAACTGTAATTATGAGATTTCAGGAAAATCTCAGGTTGGGTGTGGCGAGATTTCTGGTATGGAAGCAGATTTGATGTCATTACTACACTATGATGACAGATTCTGTAACAGAATTCTATAAGTAAGCTGCATTGGCTTGTGAAATCTTCCTCGAAGAACTTCGTGGAGTTCGCTCGACTGGAGCCATGTCAAACAATTGTGACGTCCAGGAGCTAGTACAAGAGTTCAGAGAGAGAGGATTGCAGAACCTTTTGAGTAATCTGCCAGTATAGTCGTATTCGTCTTAGGTACACAGGCAGGCAGAAGTTTTCTCTAAACCAGGTGAAGGCAGGCACAAATTTTCTCTAACATGGAGCCATGACGGCCATAAGACCTCGCCAAACGATTCTGGCGAGCCCCACCCTGAAATATTTCGGCATAGCAAAACCATGGCAGCTGTGTGTCTTATGCAGCGTGACACACAATTCTAGGGGACCCCAAGCTGTGGAAGGTTAAGTATCGCCAACCCGACCAAAGGATGGGGTTGCAGATGGACCCACAAGGCCTTAGTCCACACCAATATTAAGCAGCAGAAAGAAGTCGGTAGCCGGCCACTAACAGGAAGGTCTCTAGGAACCAGCGCACAATGTCTTCGCCAAGCAAATGTAACCACCAGCTGAGTAGATAAGTGCCCCGGGACGGGACACTGTTGAGTCTTAGGGGCCTGTTAGGGCGCACACCTCAATGGTCCTTAAGATGGGTAAGTCCGCAGGTTTGACTGAAAATATTCTTAGGGGTGTCGGGGGTTAAATCAAAGTCTTCTATTGTAATAAACCCACGGCTTAAGACCAGGGTTAGGGTTTTAGGTTCCCATGGTATTGAATCCATGTTTTTGTAAACAGTGCACTATAAATAGGCACTTGTGTAAATAAGAAAGGCTAGGTTTTATGATGTAAGAAAGATTAAGGCGAAGTTAAGGTTGATTTTGTAAGGAAAGGTTAAGTCTCAGCTGTGTGCGTGGATGACCTCTGCAGCTGTGTGTGCAGAGGCCTGCTGCTGTGTGCGCGGCTGTTAAGGACTGAAGGGATTTGCAACTGAGTGCGCAGATCAAACTGTGGTTTTGTAGCAAGTTGAATAAAACATAGTTTGTGGACGTAGCCCCTACACTGGGGGTGAACCACATTATATTTGGTGTTGTGGTTTCTTTTGTTGTTTCTATTTCTGTTGTCTTTTATGCATTAATAACTGTATACAATTGATAACTTAGATCACTACTAATAACAAGCTTCGCTTTGAATTCCCTGTAGTGGGTTGCGCAAGTCACGATTGTTTATCTATCTGCGAAGTTGTATAAAAGTGAATGACAAAGCTGTGTAACTATTGATTAATAAGTTAGTAAAGGCTAAGGTACAGTAATATCCCTCTTTGCTTGCAGAAACCTGATTTTGTGGCACCCCATTGCTGTTTCGGGTGAGACTGCAACCTGTGTGCAGGTTGTTGCCGAAAGGGCCAACACATTGGGTCTTTTGTTGGTGCGACATAAAAGGATTAAACTCGGGTCTACCCTATTGCCCAACAAATATCCCTCTTCTGCTTGCAGAAACCTGATTCTGTGCCACCCCATAGCTGTTTTGGGTGAGACTGCAACCTGTTCACAGGTTGTTGCTGAAAGGGCCAACACTGTGGGTCTTTTGTTGGTGCGAAGACAAAAGTATAGAACCCGGGTCTGCCCTAAGCCCAACAAATTGGTTCCGTTGCCGGTTGAACTCAGTATCTTCTCAAGAGGGGTTTACGTCGTACCTAGAGGGCTATGTTTTGGAGGCCCTCAGTGAAAGAAATTGGTGATTTGATTGAAGAGACTTATCTGAAATTTGCTGAACAAGAGAACAAAGACCCGCGTCGCAGTTCAGATGACTTTTTACAAAGGTATGTTTTTTCTGATGTTTATGAAATTTTGTTTGGTAGTATCCACATAGAGTTGCACCAGTGGTTATCCAGGTTGACAGAGAGAATGATGAACTTCCAAGAAGGTCAATTTCCTGATTGGACCCCCATAAGAATTAATATATTGAAAAGGGTGAACAACGGGATATCTTGAGCTATTGATTTCTGGACAACGCGAACCCTTGAAGCATTTGTGACAGAGTTTTCCATCAACACAAGTACTTCCTTCAGCGAATCCGAACAAAAAAATTTCAAAGGACCAAGGGGTAAGTACTTGAATTCCTATAATTTGAAAATTAAAATTCTATTGGCTAAAAAAGGTATATTGCTCATTGAATCAGAATGTTAGATTTAGTAGTACTAACTTATGTTTGGAAGTGAAAGTGACTTCGACGAGCAAAGTGGTTTGCTGCGAAGTGGTAAAAGATACAAGAGGAATTTTGGATCCTATACCCTAGGTTAGGATACCGAGTATACCCCTATAAGTCCAACAAACACGACGCCCGACGAAACCCCTTTCATTGGAAACCCTCCAGTAACCCCGCAGTGAAGACCTGTTATCCCTGAGAACCCGATGTATTCTGAAAGTAACCCTAGCCCAAGTATTCCTGTCACAGGTAAGTCTACCCCAGTAAGTTCCCCCCCGCCTACTACCAGTCCCCCTCCCTCCCCCCCTAGATCCATGATGGCCCATATGAATGATGACATTAAGCTCCCAGTCTTTAAAGGAACTAGATCAAAGGATCTATAATAGTTTTGGTTCTTATGTGAAGCCGTGTGGACTTCTAAGAACACTGCTATCTTCTGCAGAGATATGTGCAAGTACCTAAGAACCCCTATTGCAAGTTCTGTAAGTCAGTTGGACACAACGAAGATGAATGTCGCAGTTTTGACCTCATGAGAGAACGAACCTATGATGCTTATCACGTACAAAATGATGGACACGGTAATGAGGGATATGGTTACTGTGGTATTACATCAGGTAGAGGTACTTTTGGAGGTCATGGTCGTGGTGGTATTCCTGGAAGAGGTCGAGGCCAGGTTGTGTGCTATAACTGTAATAAGCAAGGACATCTAGCTAAAGACTGTCAGAACCCAACTACAACATGTCGATATTGCAGAGCAGTTGACCATGTGATTGAGCAATGCCTGTTAGAATAATCAACCCATAGTTAGCTACCTTAGACATTAATTTAATTATTTTTGTCTTATTTTCCTAGTCTCATGATTCCACCTTATGCAAGTTGTCATTTACCTATCCATGGTGGTCAAAATTGCCTATTTTGACTCATGTAGCACTTGGGAAACCTCAAGGAATCAATTCTTCTTTATTCCTGGTCTCCTAGGCACCCTTCTGCTTTTTCTACTTTATTGCCTGCTTTTTCAGTGCTTTAAGTCAATTGGGAAAGTTTGACTAGGTGAAGTGAACTAGTTTTTTGTCCTCCATAACCTCCACTCTTTTCTCCTATGAAAATCATGTATGAGTTTTCATTCCATCACTCTTTAGCTTGCCTAAGTGTTTTTTCCAATTTGTGAGCTCCATGACTAATTTGGAAACAACTTTTTGCACCTATGGGGGATTTGCTTAATTTTAGTAAGCCTGCTTTTGAATAGATTTGAATTTATCCTCATGCATTCGAATCCCTTATGTAATTATTTAATACAACAACCTATTATGTTACAGGCTTGGCTATTGTACACTGAGTTAATACAGTTTAGTGTTCATCTCCATTTTCAGTCTCTTTTGTGAGTGATTTTACAAGTTCAATTGATAATTGTTGTGAGTAAAATTGTTCTATCAATGGGTTCAATTTACACATGGTATTAGAGCCATTGTATATCAATTTCTCTCCTTCAAAATTGTTTTGCAGGTTCGACATCAGTGACTGGGAGCCTTCTACTGATAGCCGGGACAATTTCTGAGCTATGGATCAATCTCAGAAGATCATCTTGACTCCTTTCAATTTCTTTGAATGGAAAGCAGAGATGGAGATACTATTGAGAGAAAAAGGCCTCTATATGGTGACTATGGCAATAGAATCAGATCCCAATGCAGCTGCAGAGAAGATAAAATGGCACACTAGGAGGGATGAGTCCTATGGTCTCTTATGTCTGAGTATTTCCAGATACCTCCTTTTCCATCTTGATGGATTGACATCACCGAATGAAGTATGGGAGAATCTTACTGATCTTTTTGGAAATACAGATGAGATGAGGGGACATCAAATCGAAAATGAACTGATCTCCCCAAGTCCCAGTAGATTTGAATCTCTACAACTCTATTTCTCCAAGTTCAAAGCACTTGTTTTGCAGCTAAAACAATGTGGGATCAAAAATAAGGATGATCAGTTGGTCTTGGCCATTCTCTCGAAGCTTGGCCCTGACTATTCAGTGTTTTTTTTCACATTCTATGCCACAAAGTTGACAGCTCGAACCTGGAAGATGCCTAGCCTTGCATATTTCATGGAATCTCTCACACAAGAACAGGACAAGCTGGTGATGATGGGCACCATCAAACCATCCAAAGACCAAGCTCTGGTTGGTGGAGATTCAAGGGTGGATTCAAAAAGCAAAAAGAAAGCTAAAAAGCCACATGAGCAAAAGAGAGACAAGAACAAGTCTCTGGAGGAGCCACAAGGTTCCAAGAAGAATAAACAGAAGAAGAAGAATAAAGGAGAAATGAGCAAGTGCGCATATTGGAATAAGGGAAATCACACTGAAAGATCTTGTATGAAGAAGCAAATAGACATGCAGACCCAAATCCTGGAGAATAATGGCATCTCCCTTCTAGAAATCTCAAAGAAGAGAGAAGGAGGATCAAGTTCAGAAGACAGAGAGAGAGTTCATGCATTGGTTGCTGACATATCAAGCTCACCTAGTTTCATCATCGATTCTGGAGCTTCTAGACACATGGTTTCGACCAAGGAGGCATTATCCTCACTTGACATGTCGAAGGGACCACCTATAGTACTCGGAGATGACTCTCTCAGAGAAAGTTTGGGCAAAGGGAGGATTGATCTTGATCATGGTCAGTTTAGCAATGTGTTGTATGTACCTGTTCTTGCCTCCAACCTCTTATCAGTGTACCAGATGACTCACACTGGGTCTCCAAAGAAGGTCATATTCTCCCCTGATGAAGTTGATATCACAGAGATCTCAAGTGGTAAATTCATTGCAAAAGGAGTTGCAAATCATGCTCAGAAGGTATACATGTTCTCACACTTCCTACCCTACTCAAACCCCTCTGCTCTTCTGATTCATGCTAATGAAGAAAGCAAGCTTTGGCATGAAATATTTGGCCACCTAAATTACAAGTATATTTCTGATCTTAGTGAAAAAGAGATGGTCATAGGGTTTCCCAAGATAAAATTTTCCAAAGGAGTCTGCCAAGGTTGTATCCTAGGAAAACACCCAGAGCATAAATTTGAGAGAGCTAGTCATGAGAGAACCTTTGCACCCCTTGAGATGATCCACAGTGATGTTGCTGGCCCATTCCTTCATATGTCCATGAGTCAGGCCAAATATGCATTGACTTTCATAGATGAATTTTCCAGGTATTGCTGGGTTTACTTCCTGAAACACAAGTCTAAAGTTTTTGGCCTATTCAAAGTCTTTAAGGCTTTGGTTGAGAACCAGTCTGGGAGGAAAATCAAGGTCCTCAGATCTGACAATGGTGGTGAGTATTTCAAGTCTGAGTTTATTAATTATTGTGTAGATGTAGGTATTCAGATGCAACATTCTATCCCTTACACACCACAGCATAATGGTATTGCTGAGAGGAAGAACAGATCACTGAAGGAGATGGCAACATGCATGATGGAGGCCAAAAATTTGCCACCAAAGTACTGGGCTGAAGATATCAACTATGCAGCCTATATCTATAATAGGTTTCCTCACAAACATCTTGATGGTATGACTCCTTTCGAATCATGGAGTGGGCACAAGCCAGATGTGACCCATTTCAGGGTTTTTGGCTCAAGTGCTTGGGCTAGAATTCAGACAGAAAAGAGGAAGGCTTTGCAGCCCCAAAGCAAAGAGTGCCTATTTGTTGAGTACTCTAAATATTCAAAAGGGTACAAACTGATAAATTTGAGCAGAAACAAAGCCTTCATCGAAAGTTGTGTTCAGTTTCAAGAAGAACCCCTTGCAGCAGTGGAAGTTGGAGAAACCTCTTCACCACCTGAACCTCTGAAAGTAAGTGAAGATTTTGTTGAACATGCTGATTCTGATATGTCTTATAGTGATGAGTTTATTGCATACCCTCACATCCCTACAAGGCCAAAATGGGCAGCCAATACACTACATGTAGCAGGAGAGCTAGCTGGGGATCCCAATGACCCAAGGAGGACTAGATCTCAATTTGAGAGTGGTCTGTGCATGAAGGATCCTATGTTTGCTGTGAAATGCTGTTTGATTATGGAATAATATCCTCAAACATATGAAGAAGCAGCAGGAGGTCCAAGATGGCAAGCAGCCATGAAGGAAGATTTCAGCTCACTCCAGAAGAGCAACACATGGGAGCTAGTGGATCTTCCCCCAGGGAGGAAGTTAGTTCAGTGTAAGTGGGTCTACAAGACCAAATTTTTTTCTAATAGTTCACCTATGAAGTACAAGGCCATATTGGTATCCAAGGGCTACTTACAATTTTATGGCATAGATTACAATGAGACCTTTGCACCAGTGGCAAAGATGGACTCCATCAGGCTAGCCTTAGCCATTGCAGCCTCAAAGCAATGGGAGCTACATCACATGGATGTAGAATGTTCCTTCCTGAATGGATATCTCACTGAAGAGATATATATGCATAAGCCTCAAGGATTTTCTATTAACCCTTCTCTTGTCTGCAGGTTGAGAAAGTCATTGTATGGGCTAAAGCAAGCCCCCAGGGCTTGGTATGCCAAGATTGATAGCTTCTTGCTATCACTGAATTTTGTTCGGTGAAAATCAGATACAAATGTATATTTGAAGTTATTTAATGGTTCATTAATGATCATTGTGTTATATTTTGATGACCTCCTCATTACAGGAAGCTCAAAGGATGAGATTGCTTCCTTGAAGGGTGCAATGAACCAAACCTTCTCCATGACATATTTGGGGCTCTTAAGCCAATTCTTGGGGCTTGAGATTGCTCAAACCAAAGCTGGAATCAAGGTGCACCAGTGAAATTATGCCTTGTATTTTCTGAAGAAATTCAAAATGAAGGACTGCAAACCAAGCAAGACTCCTTTCCTTTTAGGAGTGAAGCTGGAAGAAGTTGATTCTTCACCTATGGTAAACAATACACTGTATAGGAAATTGATTGGATGTTTGTTGTATCTTACACATAATAGACTTGATATTTCTTATGCAGTAAGTGTGGTTTATAGATACATGGATCAGCCTCATGAGATCCAATGGAAAGAATCCAAAAGGATCCTTAACTTTGTTCAGGGAACAAGGACACATGGGATCTTCTATAAAGCAAAATTTGATCTCGATTTGATTGGATTGACTAACAGTGATTGGGAAGGTGATAGCAAAGACAGAAAGTCCACATAATGATATGTGTTCATGATTGTATAAGGGCCAATCATCTGGTCAAGCAAGAAACAGAGTGCCATTGCACTCTCATCTACAGAAGCAGAGTACAGAGGAGTTGTAAATGCAGCAACTCAATGTTTATGATTGTAGGGATTACTTGGAGAGTGTGGCTTCGAATCAGAGTACTCAACTACCATCTACTGTGATAAATAGAGTACCATTCGAATATGCAATGATCAAGTTCAGAAGCAGAGAACCAAACACATTGAGATCCATATGCACTACATCAGAGAGCTCGTGCATGATGGCACCATTCACCTACTCTTCTGTTCATCTTCAAAACAAGTAGCTGATATCTTCACCAAAGCATTTTGTGAGAATACCTTTAGCAATCTCAAATCACTGTCGAGGATTGCTAATCATGCTGTGAAGCATGAGTGAAGGCAAGATTTCCAAATTTTGTTTTACAGTCCATGTTTAAAGGAGGATTTTCCCATGTGGTTTTTTCCTCTTTCCTCGTTTAAATGGACATGCAGTATGTAAAGGGTGACTAAGCCTTGTTTCTAGGCCCTATAATTTTCTGATATATTACTCATAAGTTAGGATTAAGGGGGGGTATTAGAATAATCAACCCATAGTTAGCTACCTTAGACATTAATTTAATTATTTTTGTCTTATTTGCCTAGTCTCATGATTCCACCTTATGCAAGTTGTCATTTACCTATCCATAGTGGTCAAACTTTCCTATTTTGAATCATGTAGCACTTGGGAAACCTTAAGGAATCAATTCTACTTTATTCTTGGTCTCCTAGGCGCCCTTATTCTTTTTCTACTTTATTGCCTGCTTTTTCAGTGCTTTAAGGCAATTGGGGAAGTTTGACTAGGTGAGGTGAACTAGTTTTTGGTCCTCCATATCCTCCACTCTTTTCTCCTATGAAAAGCATGTATGATTTGTAATTCCATCACTCTTTAGCTTGCCTAAGTTTTTTTTCCAATTCGTGAGCTCCATGACTGATTTGCAAACAACTTTTCGCACCTATGGGGGATTTGCTTAATTTTAGTAAGCCTGATTTTGACTAGATTCGAATTGCTCCTCATGCATTTGAATCCCTTATGTAATTATTTAATACAGCAACCTATTATGTTACAAGGTTGGCTATTGTACACTAATTTAATACAGTTTAGTGTTCAACTCCATTTTTAGTCTCTTTTGTGAGTGATTTTGCAAGTTCAATTGATAATTGTTGTGAGTAAAATTGTTCTATCACTGGGTTCAATTTACACAATGCTCGTAGCTAATAGCCAAGATACAAGAAAGAAATAGTGCTCCTACTCAGAATATTCAGATGATTGTTGTAGAGCAAATACCTGTTCAGCTATTAATGTTGTTACAAGGAGTGGCGCTACGACGCAAATACAGAATAAGGAGAAACGACCTAATGAGGCTTGGGTTCGTAAGGCCCCAGAGAAAATTACAACCTTTGATGTGGGAAGAGAAAAAGAGACATTTCTAGAAGCCAAAAAAGACTTTGCTGATCCGAGCACACCAGTAGCACCTGCGCAATAGCATCAACAGCAGTCACAGTCTCAAGAAGCTTCGACAGATAAAGTAAGTACACTGTATTCATTTTTACAAAGTTGCATGAAGCTCTTAAGAAATCAGAATGATTTAAATGAGTTATAGAAAGTTATTGCTTCTTGCGAACCTCAGCAAAGCTCTGGTAAGGAAAATACTATTAATAGAGTTAGAAGAACTGGAAGAGAAATGAGATTGCATGCTCAGATAGGAGAATATGACATTACTGATGTCATTCTGGACCTAGGATCAGAAGTCAATGTCCTAACTAAAAATACATGGGAACAAATGGAAAAAAATACCCTTGAATGGTCTCCTATACAGTTGAGATTAGCCAATCAATAGAAGATTGTGCCCCTGGGAAGATTCCCTAGTGTCCCAGTAGATATTGATGGGGTCAGTACTTTAGAAAACTTTGAAGTCATTGAGATAATTGATGATAGAAACCCCTACCCATATTTTATAGGAATTTAGTGGGCAATAGAGAATGCTACAGTCATTAACCTTAAGAAGAGACATATGACTTTCAAAGGGAAAGGTTTGAGAGTCATAGTACCACTAGACCCTTCTCAAGGAGAAAGGTACACAGAACTACTTAGCGATGAAGATCAGGATGTTTTGGACCATATCTACAACATCATAGCTAAGGAAGAAGATTATGTTGATCCTACTGGTGAAGGTATCATGGATTGGCAGTGTGACAGCTCCTGCATGAAGGATTTAGATGACGGTCTAGAGAATTGGTAGAATAGACTTTATGAACTACATGGACATCGATGTGCAAGAATTACCAAGTCTCTCAGATGGCTTGGTTCACAGACAAGAGACTTGCCTACCTTTGATGGCTTGACAGACCCAACAGATTTTATTATACAATTCTCAGAGCAGGTACCAGATTCACAGAAAATGGAGAATCTATATTCAGCATTTAGAGCCATAGCATCCAAATGGTGGAATGGTGATAAAAAGTACATTCATAGTTGAGAAGCGTGCCAAAATTCCCTTTGCCTAATATTCAGGGATCAACCTCAGGAGGTGCGAAGCAGGTTTAATGGTAAGACTAGTCCTTAGGGACATTTGGAGCAATGCTACAAAGCATGGAAGCATGTACCTCGTGAAGAATGGGTACATAGGTTTTTGCACACCTTGGAACCTATAGCAAAGAACTGGTATGCGGATATTGAGCTTCTCCATGGTACTGTAAGTTGGGATAGTCTTGTTGATAGTTTTGTGATGACATTTTATATTAATGAGGTTTTTCCTGCTTTGGATGTAGCTATTAGGTTGATCCATACTAAAGTGTTTGATGATCAAGAAATAGCAGAATACCAACCTGATTGGAAGGAAAAAGAAGCTAATGCAGTAGAATGTTATAACCTCACAATTGATGAGGATGATGATTCGTGCAACATTAACATTCCTGAGTCAGAAGGACACTGCGAAGTACATGGACCAACAGTTGAAGAACCTGAAGTGCCTCAGCCTGTGAAGATGAGAATAGTAAACATTGGATCAGAAGGAAACCCTAAGTATGCTACCATTGGAGATTATTGGGATGAAGAAATGGTGAGCAAAGTGACCCAATTTCTCCATGAGTATCAGGATCTATTTCTGACGAAGTTCTCAAAAATAAAAGGAATCATTGAGGCGATGGAAGACATTCTATCGTGGGTTGAATTTCGAAGCCATGTCGAAGATGGTATCAGGAAGTGTTGAATGTCCCCATTATGGTGCAGCCAGAGTTACTACTTGTGCCGAAGAAGGAAAGATCTGTCGGAGCTTAAAATACGACCATTGGAGGAAACCAAATTTGGCGGCGTCGGTACGTTACCTGTATTAACTGCCTGTATTGATGAGATCTTGGCAAACCTACCACCATTTGGAAAAGATCTCTATTAGATTTGGTGTCTTCAATGCACAGTTATGACAGATTTCGTTGATGGATTCTATAAGAAGACACCCACACCCGTGAAGTTCGCATTATGCAATTTCTTGAGTTTTACAATTGAGCCCATGACAGCTGATCGCAAGCTTCAGGAATTAGTGAGAGAATTTGAACAGGGGGGTCTGCAGAACCTTTTCAGCCATCCACCTACACCTGCACCCCATGAAGAGACTCCCCCAGCACCACCTCAACCAATGCAGACACGATCTACCAGGAAGAAATTTAAACCAGAAGTACGCTCTAAGCGGAACAAAGATAGACACAAGCGATCAGGAAAAACATCGGAGGATCCCAAGATGAATCCCTCTGGTTTAGAAAAGATCCCATCTGAAGGGGATGAGAACATTGCACTGCAGGATCCACCATATCTTCAGCCTACTCGACCAGGAGTTCAACCACAATGGTGGAACACTAAGTTCACTTTACGCACCCCTTTGCTGCCACAGGGTGTGCAGTTGGTCAGAACCATGATAGGAAAAATATACCAACTTAAGTATGCAGACCACGATATGAATGCTCGTGGGAATTTCCCACAGTTTGCACTGGGAACATACTTGCACTTCGTCAAATATCCAGAGACTGGAGCGACATTATTGGAAGTGAAACAGTGGGCTGCTGGCTTAGATAAAGCTTGTTTGTTGAAGATGCTCGATGTTCCCCACTTTGATCGTAGCACACAGGTGACCATAGTGGTCAAGTAGCTCTTGGAATTAGTACATGATGGGTACCTATTGTCACATACCCCAATTTTGTAAAATTATGTAAATTGTTTTATTATATTTCTGAGACATTATGTTAAACTTAATCCTAAGTAGGGATTTATGACTCATCAGAGTCAACAGTAATGGAGTGTAATTCAGAATATTTTATTATTAATAAATAAATTATGGAGACAACAGCATGGGAGAGCTGTTAAAAGAGGTTACTGGTCAAACTGGTGGATGGAACTAGGTGGAAAGGAAAAAGGACAAGTGGCAGCATCCTCAAACACTTCCTAAGTTGCAGGTGGCAACTTCCCTATATTTGGGGTCATGATTCCCCAAGAAAGTGGAATTAGAGAAGGTGGCTCATTAAATGACAGTTAACCCAAAAAATACCTAGGCAATCTTTTAAAAGTACTCAATGAAGAGAGCTGAGGCTGCTCAGATTTTATTCCAGAGAGAATTCATTCAGGTGAATGTTATTCAGGAATTTCATTGAGGAAAGAGGGAAAAGCAGTAAGGAATTGTTTTGAGTGGATTGCTGCAGTAACTTGATTTTTTATTACAGCTATTTGGGCTGAGAGAACTGACTGATAGTTCTGAGTTAATACTGAGTTGAAGACTGGTATCTGATTTGCTGCACCTAGTTCCAGTAAAGAAGACCAGAGCAAGCTCGGGGGTCCTGAAAAGTCGCTGTCTGAGCGCTCTCCAGGAGTTGGTAGGGAGGAACGACCTCCCATTGCTGTTGTTGTCCACAGTTTAAACAGGTTCTGCTATTTATTTCTTTATGTTACTGAATATGAATGGACGCTGGTTATGTTTATTTTAAATGTTTGAGGAGCTAGTTAGTAAAAGTAAAGATAATATCTCAGGATATTAATAGTTAATCTGTTAGTAAATACTGTGTTTTTCCACATCTGGAATCACCAGACCGTACTCCAGCACAGTAACTCAATATTAAGAAGTAGTATACTTCTAAACCAAGTTCCCTATATATATCTACTCACAACAATCATAAGTGTTTTTCTAATGTATAAGTCACTGTATATTTGTGTTTATTTGTTTCTTTGTTTCCTAAAAATGTTGTTGTACAGTATAGAAGGCAAAATTTAGATTATCATTCCTATTGCTTTATCTTATAAGATTCCTTCTCTATTTTCAGATAATTTCATTTCTGGAAATTAGCTTAAAGTAAGAATAAGTTTCAGAATTATTACTTCTCGTTATTCAGATATTAACATGTTAATACTGGTACTTACAGAATGTTTAGAAAGAGTAAACAATGTGAGTTTACTTCAATACTTAAGTAAACTAGTTAGAGCTGTGGCATTACATTTATCTCCTTACTTTTCCTTCCCCTTTCATTCTCATTCTCTAACTTTATCTGTAGTGGTAATAATAACTTTTATGAATTAAAATGCATGCTAGTTATATATATACAGTTATATAAAACAGACTATATAAAGTTTAATAAATTCTTTTTATTTTCATAAACAAATAATAATCTTAATTGTTAGATTAAGTTTTATCAGAACCCTTTGGTATCTCTTGATCAGTACATGAATTAAAATAGCATAATGATATTCTCTGTACGCCTTAAAATAACATAAGTTACATTTATGAAGAAAACTAATTTTTCAAATAAAGACATGATTATCACTTTACTTTTGTAAATACTATTGTTATAGTAATAATATTCTACCTTATTATATCTAACAATAGAAATAGTATTATTTTATCTACCATCAGAAATGACAGAACTAGTATTATTTATTTAAATCAATTAGGAAACAATATTGTTTACAAACTGTAAAATAGGGTTAAACCCTAAACACCTATTTTTATTGTAAATAAATAATAATTATAAAAATAAGACAATGATCCACTATGGCTGCACTATAAGGCTATTTAAGCCTGAAGTTTATTTATTTCTTAAACATACCTTAAACAAAAATAATAATGCATTAATAGAATCAAAGGTAAATATGTATAAAAACAAAAGATATGAGTACAGGACGCTCGACCATCGAGCTTAAGAATTTAATCCTCATCAGTAACCTAACGAGACAGATGTCTCATCAACAAAAATTATTTAATAAAAAGAAGAACTAGTAATAATATTCTTACGGCTGGGTTATTAAATAAAACACAGTAAGTATTATTTTACTTAAATCTTTCCAATACTGCATTAAGAATAAATGCAAGAGAGAGACACAGTTTTCAAATTTTCATAGAACTGAGGGTAAAAACCCTAACCTCTTCCAAATAATCATAAGAGCAACTGTAACACTGTTTTATTTAATAACCCAAAGCAGTAACAAAATTACATGAAGGCGTTCAGCCTGTAAAAGTTTTCGAACACAATAACGCAAGGCTCATAGCCTGTTAAGTTTTAAAAACCAAACAATAACTACAAACAGGGTCTTACACTCACGGCCATAGCCAGAGGGCTCTGTATAAGAGCTAGCGTATTACCCTTAATTTTAAACATTAAAACAAACAACCCGAAAACCTTGGAGGTCAACAAAAGGGTTGCAACAACCAACTCTGCACTTTCGCTCAAAGGTTTCACACAAATTGATAAGCCATGGAAGGACCAAGGCTTACCGTGGTCATGGAGTCGTAACCCTTACTCTGGTGTAAGCAAAGAAGAGTAGCAGGTTCACCTGCAAGGAAAAATGATTGCACAGTGTGGTTAGCAACGGCTTTAAATATATTAAAAAAAATTATAGTAACTGGTATTAAATGTTGTACAGTAAAGAAAACGTGATAGTAGCTACCCAATCTGATGATAACCTTCACAGCGTTGCCACGGCGAGTTCGAGCAAGTAGTTTGCCAAATTAATGGTAGCAAGATTATGTTGAATCCGCTCAACCTCTACAGCAATAAGAAGACCCAGCGAATCGACAGAGAGGGAAAAAAACCCTACAGCTTCTTGTTGACTCTTAAAACTATCACACAGCTAGTTGGTAGAACCAGCCACGTCACATTGAAGGGATAATCACTCATGAGGATGCAGGAAAAAGGCTGGACTATCACTGACCTGAGACGAGTCAAACAATAACGGTTTACAGAGGCAACCCACAAGTATATATACAATATAACTACCCTCACGATACAGTAGCAGAGCTCACGAGGAGCTGAAGCACCAAGAGGTGAAATGGTGGTCAATACAACAGCAGCATGGTCGTGAAGGGGTTTGCAGAGTGGCCAAGGGCCCGAGGGAGAAAAGGAAATGACGAGTTAGGGTTCAGTCAACACTTTTATAATGCCGAAGTATGGCTGTCATGCAACCACGTAATCCCTTTAATAATTTTGCATGTAATGGGTTGAAAACTAAATTCCACGACCGGTGATTGTTTATCAAACCAAATCATCGCTGGAAGTTTCCAAAGGAGGTTTTATACCATAGCATAACCTACATCATATTATAACCATGCATCATTAGTACAATGTATATACATATTGCATATTACATATTGTTTATTATATTGTATGCTACTTTGTTTATACATAACCTCATTACACAAGCATAGAGGTTCGTTTATGATAACAAGGGATTATAGTATAATAGATTATGATTATAGTTAGTTGTGATAGTCCACAACTACAATGCTATCTATTTAGTTTTTCAAAGATAGTAATATACATATCTATTCTTTGAAGTATATACCATTAATGGTGTTTCCATTATGTTATTAATAATTTGATTTTGTCACTCTAGTATATAATTTAAATACTTAGGGATAGAGAGATAACTCATCCTGGTTATGATCATAACATTCCTTGGTGACAATTAGACTTTGTCACTCTCCAAACTTAGAATATATAAGAGACTTCCTAAGAAGGGTAGATTAGATAGCTTGATTTCTCTTCATATCTTCTTTGTTTGTTAATCTAGTTTTGAGATATCATAAGTAATCAAGTGAGATGAGTCTAGGACTGATTCTGACAGTATTGGGTTTTCAGTCAAAAAGGATACTCTTGGAATGAGTTTAGCATTCTAAAAGAATGTAGACTTTTAAACTAAAAAAAAAAAAATATTTTGTTTTGAATCATAGTTCATAGATGCTTCAGTAGGAAAAGATTATGAATCGATTTTAATAATATTCCTCATTATTTGAAAAACTAAATAGGATACAATCTAAGTATGGAATGTTATTATTATGACTTCGATTAAAGAAGTAAACCTGTGAAGCTGTGAACTTCTACCATGCTAGATGTTAAGTAAGAAATAATAAATACATTCTTATACTTATGAGAAGGATGGACGTTTAAGGTTTTTCATACTTGTAAATCTACTAAACCTCATGTTACTGTATGGAAAATTCCTCTACTAATTTTTATATGCAAAATGCAATTCTTTTAGTATTAAGTCTCAAAGGAAAATTTCAGCAGTAATAAAATTAATACCTTGAGAAGCATGGTATTTCTATCTAACTTGAATAAACTTTACTAATCAAATTGTATGCAGAAATCTGTACTGTAAACTTCTGAGACTTGTTAGCATCGAACCATATTTCTTACCTGTATACCTGTAAAAGAAGGAAACTGCTGCGTTAGCTCAGAAGCTAAGTAAGCCCAGCCCTTCACGACAAACCACCTTGTGTCGCAAACAGAAAAATAATCAGTAGCTAAAAAATAAACTTCTTTTCAAAGTACAGAGTGTTTAAATAATCTTTCAGTTACAATTTTAATAGCATAAACTAATCAACCAGTTAACAACTGCATTTAATGTGATTATTTGTTATTTTTAAAAGTTTTAAATTTTTTCGAAATTTTGGGGTTTTGACATGTGGTATCAAAGCATGGTTCAAACACTAGGCTTTGATGTGGCCCAATTAATTTCCGCAGAACAGTAAAAAAATAATATACTAACCTGTATTTTGGTTTTATGTGAAAGACAAAAAATTCTTTTTTTTTGAATCTAACAGGAAGGTATGGAGAACTTAGGAGAATATGCTGAAGAGGAATCTCCAAACATTGAGACCAGACAGATGCCCAGAGAACCTGTGATTGAGGAGATAACTGCTCACTCCTCAGAGTTGATGCAGACCATAAAAGGTTTAAAGACCGAATTAGAATCAGTCAAGAAGGATAATGAACAAATTATGAAGACTCAAGAGGAGTTAAATCAAATTCTGATAGAGAAATTTTAGACTGAAGGGAAAAATAGAAGGTCTGAATCTTAAGAAGCTAGTCATCAAAAAGGGTCCAAAAAGATGAAATTAGCTAAATCTGATAGCAGTTCCTCATCTGAAAGCTTAAAGGAACAACAAAGCTATTATTCTACTAGTGATAGTAGCAAAGCAGAGGTGTATAAGAGAAATAAAAAGTACAGACCTTACGAAGAGATTTCAGGGGAGTTTAAGAAAATAAAACCCCCAAATTTCAATGGAGAAACGGAAAAAGGAGAAGAGGCAAAATCCTGGTTATCTGGGATGAGAAAATACTTTCAGATTTATAATTATTCAAACCAGCTGAAGGCGAGAATGGCCATATATAACCTTTCAGGGAAGGCAGATATTTGGTGGCAAGATTTGAAAAGGGTTAAGGGGATTAAAGAAAAAGAGGTCAATTGGAGTACTTTCAAAAGGTACTTCAAGAAGAAGTTCCTGTCTGAACAATACTATGAAGAAAGGGCCAAGGAGTTTTATGAGTTAAAGCTTGGGTCCATGACTATGAAAGAATTAAACAGCAAGTTCTTAAGTCTGTTAAGGTATGTGTCGTATTTAGTTGATGAGAAACCGAAGGTACAACGGTTTCTCAGCTTCCTGCCATACCATATAAAAGACAAAATCAAATATGATAACCCCAAAACTCTGGAAGAAGCCATGCGAAAAGCTAATTTATGTTTTGAACAAAACAAAAAGAAGGAAGGAATAGCCAATTGGAAGGTTAAAAAGAATGGTAATCAGTCTAAATTCAAGAAAAAGGAGTATGTACCCCAGAAAAATTTCAGGAACAACAAGAACAGAAACCATTCTAATGGTAAGAACTTTCAGGGAAGCAAAAATGGTGCTTCAAATAACTCCAATAACTTCAAGGGCAGCAAGGAGGTTTCTAACAATCATGGAAATTTCACTAAGAATTTCGAAAGGAAGGAACCTGTTAAGTGTTGGGAGTGCAATGGCCCACACTATGTGTCAGTTTTCCCAAATCGGAAGAAGCCAAACAGTAATATTCATACAATACAAGATGAAATGACTGTTGGAGACTTTGCAAGGACCATGCCCCGAATCAATGCAGCGTTGGAGAATCGCCAAGCTGAGTACCAAAATTCCATGGTGGAAGTAGAAGGTATGGTTAACAAAACTCCTGTAACTATTTTGATAGATCCAGGTGCTAGCTTAAGTTATATTTCACCACAGATAGTAGAAAAGTGTCATCTGAATGTTGAAAAGTTTGATAACTCTTGGCTAGTTCAACTAGCCACAGGGGCAAAAAGGAAGGTAAATTGTTATGTTAAGGAATGTGTTTTAGATATGAATGATTTTAAAACTACTGTTAAATTAAATGTTCTGCCACTTGGCTCGTATGACATACTTATAGGTATGGGCTAGTTAGAAAAACACAGGGTAGTTTTAAATTGTTTTGATAAAACGTTTACATGTGTAAATAATAATGAACAGCCTGTAATAGTTAAAGGTATTCCTAGGAAAACTGTAGTTAGGCAGATTTCTACCTTACAGCTCAAAAGAGCAGTCAGGAAAGGATGCAAGGCCTATGCTGTAATCATTACAGATGAGGCAAATAAAGTTGAAAAAGATAAAATAAAAATAGAGGATATTCCTGTGATAAATGAATTTATTGATGTTTTTCCAGAGGAAATTCCAGGATTACCTCCCAGGAGGGAACTGGATTTCACAAAAGAGCTGGTACTAGGTGTTGTACCTATCTCAAAGGATCCGTACCGTATGAATATTATAGAACTTAACGAATTAAAATCACAGTTAAAGGAATTAATCGATAAGAAATATATTCGTCCTAGTGTGTCCCCTTGGGGAGCACCAGTAATCTTTGTTAAAAAGAAAGACGGAACTATGCGACTTTGCATAGATTACCGTCAACTAAATAAAATGACAATTAAAAATAGATACCCGTTGCCCCGCATAGATGATCTATTTGATCAGCTTCGTGGAGCTATGGTATTCTCGAAGATAGACTCGAGATCAGGCTATCATCAGGTGAGAATTAAAGAAGAGGACATATTCAAGACAGCTTTCAGAACTAGGTATGGACATTACGAATTTGTCATAATGCCATTCGGGATTACTAATGCCCCAGCCATCTTTATGTGTCTAATGAACAACATAATGCATAAATATTTGGACAAATTTGTTGTCGTATTCATTGATGACATCTTAATCTATTCTAAAAGTGAAGAGGAACATAAAGAACATTTATAGATAGTCTTACAAGAACTGCGAGAGCAACAACTCTTTGCGAAGTTCAGTAAGTGTGATTTCTTCAGGGATGAAATCCAGTACTTAGGTCACGTGGTGACTAAGGAAGAGATTTCAGTTGATTTTGAGAAGATCCGGGCAATCGAAGATTGGCCAGTACCAAAAGACGTAACAGATGTTAGGTATTTCATGGGAATCACCGGTTATTACTGGAGATTCATAGAAGGATTTTCAAAAATAGCCAACCCAATCACTTCCTTACAAAAGAAAGGCAAGAAGTTCGATTGGAACTTAAAATGCGAAGAAAGCTTTAAGAAACTAAAAAATTTATTAACAACTATGCCAATTCTAAGAATAACGGATCCCAATAAAGATTTCGTGGTTTGCACCGATGCTTGTAATGATGGTCTAGGCGGAGTGCTGACTCAGGATGGGCATGTTATTGCCTATGAGTCCAGGAAGCTAAAGATCCATGAAAAGAATTATGCCACTTATGATTTAGAGCTGGCTGCTGTTATTCATGCCTTAAAAATGTGGCGACACCACTTAATAGGTAGAAAGTTTACTTTAATGACTGATAATAAGGGTTTAAAATACCTTTTAGATCAGCCTAACTTAAATGCAAGGAAAGCCAGATGGCTAGGCTTCCTAAGGGAATATGATTTCGAAATTCAACACATAAAAGGAAAAGAAAATAAAGTAGTTGATGCTTTGAGCAGAAATGAAAAATTAAATTTTACAACAGCAATCAGTACTTATAATTTTGATTTAAATGAACAGCTAATTGAAGGGATAAAATTTGATGAAATTTATCAAAAATTACAAGCTACAGCTAAGGAGGAACCCACATAAAGTTTAATTAAGGGTTATAGTTTAAATAAAGATGGATTTTTATTGTTTAAGGATAGACTGTATGTGCCAAATGTGTCTAAAATTAAATTACTGATTCTGGATGAAGTGCATAAAACCCCTTATTCAGGGCATCCAGGCTACCAGAAAACTGTCACCATGTTGAGAAAATATTATTTCTAGCCTAATATGAAATCTGAAGTAGCTGAGTATATAGCTAGATGTTTGGACTGTCAACAAGTAAAGACAGAACATCAACATCTAGCTGGGTTATTGCAACCTTTGCCTATTCCTAGTTGGAAGTGGGAAATAATCAGCTTAGATTTCATTACCAGATTACCCAGAAATAAAAATTAGAATGATTCAATTATGGTGGTAGTGGATAAATTAAGTAAAGCGGCACATTTTATTCCTGTTAAAACCACTTTTAAGGATGCAAATATAGCAGACATTTTCCCAAAACATATTTTTCGGCTACATGGTGTGCCGAAGGTTATTATTTCAGACAGGGATCCTAAATTCACAGGGAATTTATGGAAATCCTTGTTTAAAGGATTAAACACCACACTAAATTTCAGCACCTCTTTCCATCCTCAAACGGACGGACAGACTGAAATAGTTAATCAGGTGTTGGAGAATCTATTAAGAATGTACGTTAAGGATCAGCCAGGTAAGTGGGAGGATTACTTGCACTTAGCAGAATTTGCATACAATAACAACTATCAATCATCAGCTAAGTTCAGTCCTTTTGAAATTTTGTATGGGCATAAATGTAACACTCCTATCTTCTGGAATAATCCAGTAGATAGATTAGTGTTGGGACCCAAGTGATTAACAGAAATGGAACATATTGTAAAACAAGTGCAGGAGAACTTGAAGGTTGCCCAGGATCAGCAAAAGAGTCAAGCAGATTTAAAAAGAACTCCTAAAGAGTTCCAGGTAGGTGAGCACGTGTTCATAAAGGTAAGACCAAAGAAAAGCTCCCTAAGACTAGGGAGTTGTGCAAAGTTAGTGCCACGTTACTGTGGTCCATTTGAAATTTTATCTAGAGTTGGTCAAGTTGCATATCAGTTAGAGTTACCACCTAATTTAAAAGTGCACAATGTTTTTCATATTTCTGTTCTGAAAAAGTATGTTCATGATGCTACTCATGTGTTTGATTGGAACGTTGTACAGGTAGAACCAGAAGGGGAAGTTCTGGTGGAACCGAATTGTATCCTCAGGAGGAGGGAAATTACTCTGCGGAACCGCACAATTGGACAGCTGAAGGTGCAATGGAAGCACCTTAGTCCTGAAGAAGCTACCTGGGAAATGGAAAGTAAGATGCAGGAAGCATACCCGAATCTGTTCTAGGATGTTCCCGAGGATGAGGAATAAGTAACATCGACGATGATGTTACATATTAAGGGGGTGTGTATGTCACATACCCCAATTTTGTAAAATTATGTAAATTGTTTTATTATATTTCTGAGACATTATGTTAAACTTAATCCTAAGTAAGGATTTATGACTCATCAGAGTCAACAGTAATGGAGTGTAATTCAGAATATTTTATTATTAATAAATAAATTAATGAGACAACAGCATGGGAGAGCTGTTAAAAGAGGTTACTGGTCAAACTGGTGGATGGAACTAGGTGGAAAGGAAAAAGGACAAGTGGCAGCATCCTCAAACACTTCCTAAGTTGTAGGTGGCAACTTCCCTATAGTTGGGGTCATGATTCCCAAAGAAAGTGGAATCAGAGCAGGTGGCTCATTAAATGACAATTAACCAAACAAAGACCTAGGCAATCTTTTAAAACTACTCAATGAAGAGAGCTGAGGCTGCTCAGATTTTATTCCAGAGAGAATTCATTCAGGTGAATGTTATTCAGGAATTTCATTGAGGAAAGAGGGAAAAACAGTAAGGAAGTGTTTTGAGTGGATTGCTGTAGTAACTTGATTTTTTATTACAGCTATTTGGGCTGAGAGAACTGACTGATAGTTCTGAGTTAATACTGAGTTGAAGACTGGTATCTGATTTGCTGCACCTAGTTCTAGCCAGGGAGACCAGAGCAAGCTCGGGGGTCCTGAGAAGTCGATGTCTGAGCGCTATCCAGGAGTTGGTAGGGAGGAACGACCTCCCATTGCTGTTGTTGTCCACAATTTAAACAGGTTCTGCTATTTATTTCTTTATGTTACTGAATATGAATGGACGCTGGTTATGTTTATTTTAAATGTTTGAGGAGCTAGTTAGTAAAAGTAAAGATAATATCTCAGGATATTAATAGTTAATCTGTTAGTAAATACTGTGTTTTTCCACATCTGGAATCACCAGACCGTACTCCAGCATAGTAACTCAGTATTAAGAAGTAGTATACTTCTAAACCAAGTTCCCTATATATATCTACTCACAACAATCATAAGTGTTTTTCTAACGTATAAGTCACTGTATATTTGTGTTTATTTGTTTCTTTGTTTCCTAAAAATGTTGTTGTACAGTATAGAAGGCAAAAGTTAGATTATCATTCCTATTGCTTTATCTTATAAGATTCCTTCTCTATTTTCAGATAATTTCATTTCTAGAAGTTAGCTTAAAGTAAGAATAAGTTTCAGAATTATTACTTCTTGTTATTCAGATATTAACATGTTAATACTGGTACTTACAAAATGTTTAGAAAGAGTAAACAATGTGAGTTTACTTCAATACTTAAGTAAACTAGTTAGAGCTGTGGCATTACATTTATCTCCTTACTTTTCCTTCCCCTTTCATTCTCATTCTCTAACTTTATCTGTAGTGATAATAATAACTTTTATGAATTAAAATGCATGCTAGTTATATATATACAGTTATATAAAATAGACTATATAAAGTTTAATAAATTCTTTTTATTTTCATAAAAAAATAATAATCTTAACTGTTAGATTAAGTTTTATCAGAACCCTTTGGTATCTGTTGATCAGTACAGGAATTAAAATAGCATAATGATATTCTCAGTACGCCTTAAAATAACATAAGTTACATTTATGAAGAAAACTAATTTTTCAAATAAAGACAGGATTATCACTTTACTTTAGTAAATACTATTGTTATAGTAATAATATTCTACCTTATTATATCTAACAATAGAAATAGTATTATTTTATCTACCTTGAGAAACGACAGAACTAGTATTATTTATTTAAATCAATTTGGAAACAATATTGTTTACAAACTGTAAAATAGGGTTAAACCCTAAACACCTATTTTTATTGTAAATAAATAATAATTATAAAAATAAGACAATGATCCACTATGGCTGCATTATAAGGCTGTTTAAGCCTGATGTTTATTTATTTCTTAAACAGACCTTAAACAAAAAAATAATGCATTAATAGAATCAAAGGTAAATCTGTATAAAAAGAAAAGATATGAGTAAAGGACGCTCGACCATCGAGCTTAAGAATTTAATCCTCATCAGTAACCTAACGAGACAAATGTCTCATCAACAAAAATTATTTAATAAAAAGAAGAAATAGTAATAATCTTCTTACGGCTGGGTTATTAAATAAAACACAGTAAGTATTATTTTACTTAAATCTTTCCAATACTGCATTAAGGATAAATGCAAGAGAGAGACACAGTTTTCAAAATTTCATAGAACTGAGGGTAAAAACCCTAAACTCTTCCAAATAATCATAAGAGCAACTCTAACACTGTTTTATTTAATAACCCAAAGCAATAACAAAATTACATGAAGGATTTTAGCCTGTAAAAGTTTTCGAACACAGTAACGCAAGGATCATAGCCTGTTAAGTTTTAAAAACCAAACAATAACTACAAACAGGGTCTTACACTCACGGCCGTAGCCGGACGGCTCTGTATAAGAGCTAGGGTATTACCCTTAATTTTAAACATTAAAACAAACAACCCGAAAACCTTAGAGGTCAACAAAAGGGTTGCAACAATCAACTCTGCACTTTCGCTCAAAGGTTTCACACAAAGTGATAAGTCGTGGAAGGACCAAGGCTAACCGTGGTCATGGAGTCGTAACCCTTACTCTGGTGTAAGCAAAGAAGAGTAGCAGGTTCACCTGCAAGAAAAAACGATTGCACAGTGTGGTTAGCAATGGATTTAAATATATATATATATTTTTTATAATAACTGGTATAAAATGTTGTACAGTAAAGAAAATGTGATAGTAGCTACCTGACCTGATGATATCCTTCACAGTGTTGCCACGGCGAGTTCGAGCAAGTAGTCTGCCAAATTAATGGCAGCAAGATTATGTCGAATCCGCTCAACCTCTACAGCAATAAGAAGACCCAGCGAATCGACGGAGAGGGAAAAAAACCATATAGCTGCTTGTTCACTCTTAAAACTATCACACAGCCAGTTGGTAGAACCAGCCATGTCACATTGAAGGGATAATCACTCATGAGGATGCAGGAAAAAGGCTGGACTGTCACCGACCTGAGCCGAGTCAAACAATAACAGTTTATAGAGGCAACCCACAAGTATATATACAATATAACTACCCTCACGATACAGTAGCAGAGCTCACGAGGAGCTGAAGCACCAGGAGGTGAAATGGTGGTCAATACAACAGCAGCATGGTCGTGAAGGGGTTTGCAGAGTGGCCAAGGGCCCGAGGGAGAAAAGGAAACGACGATTTAGGGTTCAGTCAACACTTTTATAACGCCGAAGTATGGCTGTCATGCAACCACGTAATCCCTTTAATAATTTTGCATGTAATGGGTTGAAAAATAAATTCCACGACCGGTGATTGTTAATCAAACCAAATCATCGCTGGAAGTTTCCAAAGGAGGTTTTATAACATAGCATAACCTACATCATATTATAACCATGCATCATTAGTACAATGTATATACATATTGCATATTACTCATTGTTTATTATATTGTATGCTACTTTGTTTATACATAACCTCGTTACACAAGCATAGAGGTTCGTTTATGATAATAAGGGATTATAGTATAATAGATTATGATTATAGTTAGTTGTGATAGTCCACAACTACAATGCTATCTATTTAGTTTTTCAAATATAGTAATATACATATCTATTCTTTGAAGTATATACCATTAATGGTGTTTCCATTATGTTATTAATAATTTGATTTAGTCACTCTAGTATATAATTTAAATACTTAGGGATAGAGAGATAACTCATCCTGGTTATGATCATAACATTCCTTGGTGACAATTAGACTTTGTCACTCTCCAAACTTAGAATATATAAGAGACTTCATAAGAAGGGTAGAATAGATATCTTGATTTCTCTTCATATCTTCTTTGTTTGTTAATCTAGTTTTGAGATATCATAGGTAATCAAGTGAGATGAGTCTAGGACTGATTCTGAGAGTATTGGGTTTTCAGTCAAAAAGGATACTCTTGGAATGAGTTTAGCATTCTAAAAGAATGTAGACTTTTAAACTAAAAAAAAAAATATATATATTTTGTTTTGAATCATAGTTCATAGATGCTTTAGTAGGAAAAGATTATGAATCGATTTTAATAATATTCCTCATTAGTTGAAAAACTAAATAGGATACAATCTAGGTATGGAATGCTATTATTATGACTTCGATTAAAGAAGTAAACCTATGAAGCTGTGAACTTCTACCATGCTAGATGTTAAGTAAGAAATAATAAATACATTCTTATACTTATGAGAAGGATGGACGTTTAAGGTTTTTCATACTTGTAAATCTACTAAACCTCATGTTACTGTATGGAAAAGTCCTCTACTAATTTTTATATGCAAAATGCAATTCTTTTAGTATTAAGTCTCAAAGGAAAATTTCAGCAGTAATAAAATTAATACCTTTAGAAGCATGGTATTTCTATCTAACTTGAATAAACTTTACTAATCAAATTGTATGCAGAAATCTGTACTGTAAACTTCTGAGACTTGTTAGCATCGAACCATATTTCTTACCTGTATACCTGTAACAAAAAGAAACTGTTGCGTCAGCTCGGAAGCTAAGTAAGCCCAACCCTTCACGACAAACCACCTTATGTCGCAAACAAAAAAATAATCAATAGCTGAAAAATAAACTGCTTTTCAAAGTACAGAGTGTTTAAATAATCTTTCAGTTACAATTTTAATAGCATAAACTAATCAACCAGTTAACAACTACATTTAATGTGATTATTTGTTATTTTTAAAAGTTTTAAATTTTTTCAAAATTTTGGGGTTTTGACACCTATGGATAGGAGACAAAAGAATTCCTATTAATGGCGGTCTCATTCATAGGATCACAGGCTTACCAAAGGAAGGGCCTGATCCGGGGATAGAATTTCCTTCAAAACATGAAGATATGAAGCTGGCACAAAGCATGAAGGACCACTTCGACCTAACGAAAGGAAAGCGAGGGTATCAAACCTCAACAATTTAGCACCAAAACATTTGCTTCACAGCTAAACTCTTAGCCTGCAAATTGATGAGAAAGTGCAGACGACATGAAGTGCCTGCCCCGATTTTCAATATTGCTACGAACTGTGCCAAAGGCTACAGTTACAACTAGGCAGCGTACATTGCGAGGGAATTCCTTGAAGATGCCCGTGACACGCAAGAGAAAGGTATACCTTTTCACTACTCTTGGTTGATAGTCCTTATCGCACTAGTAGGATGGAAAGAACCTACCGAGGCACAGTTTGTTGTTGTGCCTCCGAACATGCCTAGTGTAGCAAGGTACACATCTCTCTAGGTGTCATAGGACAAAGCATCCCAGCAGATGATGAACTATGTGTTTTCCTTTTATATGATGAGTATCTCATATGAGATCGTAAAGACCCTGCGACTCAGTAATGAGGTATTCTTTCAATATGATGGAGTGGACAACTTCAGGGCCGACATGCACAATGTATTCATCCAGGCCTGCGCAGATAAGAAAAAGGCATGCTGGAACTTGCCATACATGGTGACCAAAGAAGACATCCTCACGGTAGTTCAGCAGTGGCTGGCTGAATGGTTGAAGGATGCAAGGACAAAGCCCAACATTCCAATCCCTCTAGTCACCAATGTGGGCGCTAGCCCTAGTTAGATGCAGCAGAATGACCCACTCGAGGAAAGTGAAGAACAGAGTGAGTCGCAGCAGAGTGAAGGCGACCGGGGTGGAGATGATGGAGATGAAGAGGAAGAAGAGGAATCGGTCAAAATAGTCTCAAACCCTAATCGGCCAGATAAGCGCAAGTCACCAAAAGCAGAGGAAGTGACCAAACCTCAGTCCTAAAAGAAAATGAAGGCGTCAAAAGACAAGAATATCGACGAAGAACCCACCCTGACAACTGAGGAGCTTGATCAAGCTCTGACGAAGTCCATAGAAGTTCTCATCAAGAAATGGTCAGTGTTTGTAGCTACGCACCTTGATGCACTCACCAGCGTAGCTGAGGGAATTTTAGAGCTGAAGGAGTTAGCAAAAAAATCAGCAACTGGTGCTGCAGCAAACAACACCCCAGTAAGTGCACAGCCAGACACAAGACAATGGGAAGTTAAAGAAAATAGGGGATAAGTGTCAAGCGCAGCCCTCATAATAACTGAAATAATGTCTTGCTCCGAGATGAGCATGATAGTTGGAATAGATTACACCAAGATGTCCATGATGGAGTTGCATCTCTGCCAATTAGCAATCATGAAGGAGATCCAAGCATGGAACCACTACTCATAGATACAATTGGAAAATACCATGAAGCAGAGTGAGAGCCTCGAAGCGCAGTTGAAGGAAGCAGAGAAGATGAAGAGTGACACAGAACATAAGCAGGTCACATTAGCACGAGTATTGGATGAGGCATGTCAAATTCTTCCTGAGTTTGACATATAGGCTGAGGAAGAGCCAGAGCAAAGAATTGCCAAGCTGAAAGACTATGCACAGCAGACTCGCAGTGAAATAGAGAAGCTCAAAGAAAAACATGAGGCTCAGATTGCAGAGCTTCAGCTACGCATCATCACCGAGAGCCCACCAGAGATCAGGGAGAAGCGTTGCAGAGACATTTAGGCTTCAGTAACGTAGATCTCTGATCTTGTAGGCAGTGCAACCAATATGCTAGAGGAAAGCATCGATGCCTGGACAAAACTGCAGGAAAATCTAGAAGTAGAAAAGCTGCAAGAAACCATCAAGTAGTGACAAGCAGAGTTGGATGCAGTGAAAGTAGAAATTAAGACTCTGCCTCCTATGCAGAAAATGCTCAAGGTAAAGAAAAGCAAGGAACTCCAGCAGGCAATTGAGTCATACAGAACGAAAGCAACACTGCTGGAAAATTCTATGTAGCCCCTTGTCAATGAGGCCTTGGAGTTGAGTACTACTGTGGACAGCCAGCTCAAAGTTCTGAAGGAGTATGATGCATTTGCACAAGAAAATGATAGCGAAGCGTCAACAACAAAAATGCAGGAGTTGGTGGAGAAGGAGCAAGCAGCTGACAATATCATGCGTGGCCTCAACAAGCAGTTCATTATATTCACCAACAAAGTTCTCCCACCAGACAAGCAGCTGAGTGTCTCGGGATGGGACACTAGTGAGTCTTAGGGCCTTGTTGGGGCGTGCACCTTAATTGTCCTTAATTTTGGTAACTCTGTGGTTTTTTTGGAAGCTTGTAAGAGGAGTTGCGACTCAAAATAGTCTTAGGGGTGTCGAGGTTGAGTCAAAGCCCTCTTTTTGTAATTAACCCATGGTTTAAGTCCAGGGTTTAGGGTTCGGGGTGCCCATGGTTTAAGCCCATGACTTTGTAATAAGTGCACTTGTATAAATAAGAACTTTTGTAAAAGAGTTAGGTTAGGCTTTTAATGTAAGATGATTTGATGCGAAGCTAAGGCTAGTTTGGTAAGAAAGGTTAAGTCCCAGCTGTGTGCGTGGATGACCTCTGCAGCTGTGTACACAGAGGGTTTTTGGGTGATTAAGAAGATCTGTAGCTGTGTACATAGAGATCTGTAGCTAAGTGCGTAGGTTGAGGAATTGAAGGGATCTACAGCTGAGTGTGCAGATCAAAACTGTGGTTTTTGTAAAGAGTTGAATAAAACAAAGTTCTGGGGATGTAGCCCCTAAATTGGGGGTGAACCACATTATATCTTGTGTTGTGGTTATTTTTTGTTGTCTCTATTATGTTCTTTTATGCATTTATAAGTAGATAACTGATAAGTAAGATCACTGCTAAATACTAACTTCACTGTGAATTCCCAGTTAAGGGTTAAGCAAGACACTGTTTGTTTATCTAACAGCAAATCTATATAAGTGAATGTTGAAGATCTGTATTGTATGATTATTATTTGTTAAAAGGATAAAGGTACAGTAGTATCCCTCTTTTGCTTGCAGAAACCTGATTCTGCGGCCCCCCATAGCTGTTTCGGGTGAGACTGCAACCTGTTCGCAGGTTGTTTTCGAAAGGGCCAACACTGTAAGTCTTTTGTTGGTGCGAAGACAAAAGTATAGAACCTGGGTCTGCCTTAAGCCCAACACAGTGTGGGTACTCATTGGATGCATAGTTAAATTTTGCATCCAACAAGCTCTGTCGCTTAGAATTTGAGTAAAAACATAGGGAGATATGTTGAAAATACGAACAAAAAAGGTAGTTTTCTTTTATGAAAAATATGTCAATTCAACCATTATGGTTGACTCATTTTATTGAAATTTTATGGTTCTTGAATTCCAACTCACAAAATTTATTGTTGGTGCATTTTCTTATAAGGCCCATTTTAGGCCCTAAATTTCTTCTAATGTTATGTAAGGTAGGCCACCATATCCCAATGCACAACATTTTACGTGCATTAGCCCTTCCTCAGCAGTGGTCACCCGTGATTCCTGCTTGTGCTTCTGTTAGAATAGATCCTTTCTCATGTAGTAGGATGCACCATCACAACATTTCATTTGGGCCTCATGATCAGTTGGAAATCCTAATATTTGACTACCAACTACTTCTTTTGATTGGTTGATAGGTCCATTGGAGCAACTCCAGTTTCCAGGAACTGAATGATTGGAGCATAATGGTCATCTGCGATCTGTACCTAAAACAACACATCGGGAAATCCATCATTAATATTTCTAGGTTCTTATCCTATCTCAATGCAAGACAGATGATTGAGGACAACATTCAACCATCTCAGCTTCACAATTATCTCAAATTCAAGTTCATGAAAAACTAGTAGCCATCGATAGATCTTTCCCCCCAACATAGGCTTATTGAACAGGCATTGGAAAGTGGAATGGCCTGTGAACATTTTGAAGTGACTGCCCAAAAGAAAATACCTAAATGTTTGCAGTGCATAAACTATGGCCAAGCCCTCTCTCTTAGTGGTTGTATAATTTTTTTTGCAAAAGACAGCTTCCTACTTGTAAATGCAATTGGATGATCCAGGTTGCCCTCACCTAGCTGGGCAAGTACTACCCCTCAATGGAAGAGGTGTTAACATCGACATGGAAATCCTTGTTCCAATCAGGGAATACTAGGATAGGTGCCGACACCATCCTGGCCTTCAATGTGTCAAAACTCCCTTGACACTCATGATTCTACTCAAATGCAACATCCTTTTCCATCATCTTCTCCATAGGGGCCGTAATTGCAATGTATCCTTTGATGAACTTGCGATAGTACCCCATGTGTCCCAGCGTCACTCGAGGCATATTCACATTAGTATGTGGTGGCAAACTAAGGATAAGTGCAATCTTCATAGGGTTGACTAACAACCCTTGCTTTCACACAATGTGACCTAACAGTATTCTGAATGGTGCACAAAAAATAAACTTCTTTGAATTCAATGCAATTTGATGCTGTCGAAACCTTTCCAACATCAATCGCAAATTTTCTAGGTGATCCTTAAATAAACCATAAATTGCCCAATCATCCATATATACCTGCAGGAACTTTTAAATGGAGTCTTTGAATGGGGAGACAACCACCCGAGAAAATATTGTTGGTTCATTCTGCAATCCAAAACACATGAATGCATATTGAAATAACCCCATTCAGTAAAAAATGTTGTCTTATGCCAATATTCCTTCACAATATGGATCTAGTGATATCCTAAAAATCCATCTGTGAAAGAGTACATCTCTTGAATGAGTACCCCTTCAAGGATTTCATATGTAAAGGGGTAGGGGAATGGATCATGTAGACAGGCATCGTTCAGCTTCCTCAGGTTGACACAAATGCGAACTTCTCCAGTCTTTTTGTCCTGAACCACCATAGGGATTATCCATTCCAACTCTTCAATAGGATCAATGATTCCAGTGTCTAACCTCTGGTCAAGCTCAGCTTTGACACATTCTTTGTATCGCGGGTTTAGTCGATACGGCCTTTGTCGCATCGGTTTTGCGTCTGGTTTCAATGGGATCTTCATCTCCCCTATATCCCCTAATATCCCTTTCATTTCTGAGAACCATGTTGAAAATAGATCCTAGAAATAATGTAGTAGATCTGTGATCTGTGCCATTGTTTTATCATCCCAATAGTCCCCAACACTAGTAAACTTCAAGTTTTCTTCTGTCCCAATGTTAACTTTTTGGATTCAGTGAATAAATCATGGGGTCTGTTGGTATGTCAGGTGCTGCAACATTGCGACTACCTTTTGATTCTAGAATATTGACATTCCTCATGTCATCATGATCTTCAGGTTCACTAAATATATTGTAACAGGTCATCAGGGATTTCATATGGCACTGTGCATGTGGATCTACAGGGTATGCAGTTGGTACAACCTTCAATACTACTTCATGGATGAGTTGGAGTGGATTGTGGACCTCAGGTTTAGCTTCCCTGAAACTAAAATTTTGTACAAAGTGAATCGACAACTCCTCCCAAGTAGTTATGGTTCTATGCATCTCTGCCACTAGATACTAGGATCTAGGAAATTCATCCATAGTATGAACAAAAGCATGGACCCACTCATCCTTGGGTCATGATGCCTACCAATCCTAACATTCCAGTAGATGACCAGTGGGGTTAATCCTCCCATCATATCTTCTAGTGGGATAATTCTCTGAATCATCGAAGTGCATCAACATCAATCGTTGCCACGGTGCCCATTCATGGATTTCCTATTTCTGAGCCTCCCACCAACGTGTTGGGGTAGCCTTCAATGCCTCCTTTAGTGCCAAAAACCTCTATAGTTCAAACACTTTCTCTTCAAATTGTTGGAGGAATTTGCACAACTCGGGTAGATCCTCATAGATCGGTGGCTCAATTATCTCAGTCGTAACACGATGTAGAAATTGCATGATCAGTCCACACTTTCGAACCAACACCTCATGAAGTCGATTTTGCCAATTTTCTAGAGAATCATTAGAATCAGAGGACATAGAGCTAGCACTATGCCATCTGAGTTTGTCATCGACAGTGGGGTGGATGTAGTCCTTGGAGATATTGTAGGCCTGATCCCAGCCTCTACCATCCTCATCTTTGATAGGTTCAATATACCAGCGTCCTTCCTGAGGTTCCATGAGAGCAATGAATTTGATATCTTGGTTTTCGAATGTCATAACCTGCTTCTTGAAATTGATAACTTCCATGCTATTATTATCCCATCCAATTAGGGATAATTTTAGCGCCAAATTTTAGCCCAATGGGCTACTTTTCCATGTCTTTCTCCCAAAAAAGATTCGCCATTTTGCATTTTTTGAAGCCCTGTTTTGCCCAATTTTGATGGGGTAAAATTTTTTCACCCTAAAAATAGCCAAGTTATTATATAAATGATATGAAATCCTTGGAAATTAAAATAGTTTTTGAAAATTATTTCCAATCATTTTATAGTTGGAGTTTTAAGAATTGGTAATATTTGCCAACATTTATACACTTTTAAATAAGTATGGTTCCTTAAAATCATCCTTGCATCCAATACCTAGTAGTGCATGATAAGAGCCTTCATCATCAACTACTTCAATGATGTCTAAATCATCATATGTCTTCATACCTTTGATATCGATGACCAGGTTCGAGACAGGACCAATAGGCTGAACCTTGGCCTGATTTTCTAGTTGCAGTTGCACAAGGGACCACCCCAATGTTGGCTTTCGCATCAACTACCAAGTCTGTTTGGTCAAAATATTTACATATAACCCTAGATCTATAATAATAGAATCAACTTCATAGTCCCCCATCTGGATGTTCATTGTCATCTCTTTACTTGTCTTTTGTTTCTGGAGGGAATTTACTGCGGAATCCTTCAACATCTGATTCCATTGGCATAGAAACTTCTCAATCTATCTGAAAGCCTCAATATATCTAGCTAGAAATAGGAATCTCTTAAAGAACTATTAAAAGGTACCATGCTATTGCGATGGTCCTGCCTTGATAAAAGGATCAAAGGAAGATGGCATTTCAACAACACGAAACTTACACGAATTCCTCCCAATTGCATGCTTGTCTTGAAAAAATGTCTCCTTCTCCATCGCAATATCAAATGCTACCTTTTCCTTCCTCACAAATCAAATTTGTTGATGGGGTCCATCTTCTCTAGTCATCGCACTTGCATGAGTGACAACAACAACGTCGACATCCTAGGTTCTGGGTTCTACTAGAATTTTCACAAGTGTGGGTGCTTGGTTCAAGTTCTCAGCTTGGTTTATAGGTGAATTTTGAGTCAGCGGCGGGTTCATGGGCTGATTCATTAGTTGATTCTGAGTCTGTAATTAGATCTAAGGATGATTCTGTAATGATTGCTGGGTCTACACTTGGTTTTGGTTTTTGAACTAGTTCTACAGTTGAGGGATGTTTTTGGCCTGGTACTTCACAATCAATTGTGGTAAGTTTCTGACATTGTGCTTGCTTACTGCACAATATGTACACTGTTCATGGGGACGCTCCCTCTAATAATGTCCTCCTCCTCATCTGAAGCCTCCTCCTCCTCCTCATCCGAATCCTCCTCCTCATCCTCTAATTCCTCCTCTAAATCCTCCTCGAAATCCTCATGTTTGCTGATATTCTGGTTGGGATAACTACTGCAGGGGATGCTGGAGGTGGTGTATAATGTACTGTTGGTTGCACCATATGTGGTTGCGAGTGCTGGAATGCACAAGGATCATTTCCCTTCACAAAATATGGATCATATGTTATTTCTTGAAGTATTTCGTAAGCTCGACAGACTTTATATCCATTCCCTACGACGCGACAAAAGGAGAAATACAAAAAAATTTCCTTCGTAACCATCTTCTGCATGTAGCTACATTTTTCATGTCTATGCCCGTATACCTGACATACGCAACACCATGGCACACCAGCGCAACTTAAGGGGTTCAGTGCTCCTAAGAGAAAATAGTTTCTAAAAGTTGGACAAGTGTCCTTGGTGTGTCCACCTGTACGATATCACGTGCACCAGAGGTCACCATGCTCTTATTTTTCCTTCTTAATATCCTGCAGCTGGAGTGTTAAATTTGCTAGCTACACTTAAATCTGGTTCATGCCAGCTGTAGTCTCCCTAATAGGTCAATATTCCAACTTCATCACCATCTACAGAACCTCATTCTGTGTTGCGATCTTTTGCTGCATTAATGAATTCCTCATGTGAGGAACCAGTGCAGCGATGAACCACTCCTTGTGCTGAACATCGCTCATTTTGAAGCTGACTCAAGCCATAAACGTATTAAAACGTTGATCAAAATCCCAAATAGTTTCATTTTGAAGCTGGTTGATTTCCTTAAGTTCTGTGATATATTGGGCCTCAGAGTTTATATTGGGCCTCAGAGTTAGTTTCTTAAATTCCTTGAATAGTCTTTCCTGGATCTCATTCAGTTTTTTTTCCACTATCCACTAAGGAACCTACATGAATCTCATGTATGAGTCAAGCACGTGACCCCTGAGGGTTGTATCCCATTGGCTTCTCTTAATATCATCATCCACACTTTGTTTGGTGGTCCAAACTAGTTTTCATAAGAACCAGTACTGCTCTGAGTCATCAGTCCCATTTCCATGGAATATAGGTAACTTCATCTCATCCCTTGCCATTCTGGGCCTTCTTCCTACAAACTATGTTCTACTCCTCGACTATTGTTGGAACGTCAAATAAGGTGATGTAGAATGCACTTTTCTACTTGTTACTGTAGTAGTGTGTGGAGGTGTGGACATGTTGCTCCTAGGGTTTGAACTTCTTGCTATCTTGGACATAGCCTAGATATGGTCTTCCTTGTCATCACTGTAGAGTCACTTTGTCCCGTGTGTTTGTTCTTCACATTCTTGCATCTCGATCGCAGCAGGACCTTCCCATTAAAGGAAATTTCAACTCAAAATGGGAATTTTAACTCTAATTCAAATTCGATGTCATCATGTGTTAGCCAATGCAATTGCTTTAAATTTTAAATACTGTATAGGTCTTAAACAATTTTTAAATATAAATTTTGGGATAGGTATCATAAAAAAACTATTTATTTGTTCGTATTTTTGACATATCTCCTTGCATTTTTACTCGAATTTTGATCAGGAGAGCTCGTTGGATGTGGAATTAAATTTTGCATCCAACGCGTACCCATTTGGCATACTTTTGATGGAGCCCGCTACCCAAAAAACAAGAAATACCTCAAAAAACATGATGATGATGTCATCATCATGTTTTTTCAGGTATTTTTTGGTTTTGGGGTAGTGGGGTCCATCGAAAGTATGTTGAGTAGGTACTTGTTGGATGCAGAATTTAATTCTGCATCCAACAAGCTCTCCCAGTCAAAATTCTAGGAAACAAATAGGGAGATATGTCGAAAATACAAACACAAAAGTAGTTTTTTTCTTTTCTTCATCCAAAATTAATAAATATTATTTTATTATTTTAACTATTATTTATAAATTTTCCTTAGGAGGCCCATTTTGAGTTGAAATTTCCTCTAATGTCCTATCCTCTTCTTCTTCTCTTGTCGAAACCTTGCTTCTCCCGTCGTACAACCACTTTTTTCCTCGTTGAACCTTAAAAATTCCTTGGAACTCATACCAATCTACCCCTTATGTTTCCATTTTCCTTCGCCCTTTCATCGTAGTGTCCACGGTCTCCGCACACTAGAGTTTCACTACTCTAGGTGCATTTTTAGAATACCCTTTTTGCATATGAGCATCTTAATAGATAATTGTAGAGATAGCAAGATCCTATGTCATGGCCCGTTGAAGAACTCTCTTTCTACTTCATTGTATGCCTTATTGGTATCAACTGCAAATTCAGTAATGTATCTTTCCAGAATACTATCTATCCACACTTCGATAGCTCGTGATGCTTTGTTATTAGTTTCTTGTAGCTCCTAGATCAATCCAGGGGTCCAAGATGTCGACTCTCCTCCTTGATGGTTATTCTTCTTATAAGTGAACTGCGCTAGCCACTCATACAGTATGACCAGGAATTCACAAAAGAACCATTCATACGGACAGTCATAGACATATCTATCCAACCACCTTGATGTCAACAAATCCAGGTTCCGATTCTCTATTTCAACGAACTGTCGCAACTTTAGGTCAAACCAATATTCAATCTCCAATTTTGTTGGATGCCACAACATATCCTCTCTTTAGTTGCAACAAGGTCTCGACAACGGAACCACTTGTTGGTGCAACCCACCAACAAATCCTCATCGACAGGGGTTCCCACTCTGTTAATGTCCAACTAGTGCGATCTCCTTGAGCACCGACCCAGACAGGTTTGAGCCTTCCCAGCAACACTCGCAGAATGGATGAAGTCTCACCCAAGATGTCGAGGGAGAGCTATCGGAACCAAGTTTCTGGAAGTGATAAAGGAGGGAATGGCATCAACAATTTAACTTCATAATCAACAGATACTTTAGAAATAGAATTGCATCATTCATTACAGATTTATTATCATAACTAGTAGGTGGCTAATGGATCGCATTACTTCATTCATGGTAGAAGTAACAATCATTGATATCACAGATATAGTAAACATCCATCATTATCATTGCAGATCATAAAAACAAGAAAGAAATAAGAGACAAAAGAACTTTAGGGAAACATCCATCATGTCATATTACTTCAACGGGATAGTTTCACAATATGTAGTACATCTCCATAGTGAAATACTAAAAAGTGATCAACACAGACAGAGCCAAAAACTCGCTCACAATAGACACAGATGCAAAAATATACCCACAAATACAAGTTCTTCCCCATAATTCGCTCTCTCTCTGTTCTCATCAAAAGTATATCTCCCCAAAAATTATATCTACTATTGCAATTCTATCTCTATATATATCCTTGCACCTTTACATCCAATGTCCACTTCTAACTAATTTCTAACAAACTAATGACCTATATCCACAAAATGTGGTCAATCGGTACAAAATTACATAAATAATTCCAAAAATGGTTATTCTTCCATCTAATATGTTGTTGTGGTCCTTCATGATGGCCTGTGAGCTTGCACATGCTCCACAGTGTTGCGCAACTCACTTACCCAATACCCCTGCCAACAAAAATCTTCTCATGATCTTTAGGTAGCACCTTTATTTGATTATAACCTAAAAACCCATCCATGGTATAAATTCTCTCTGAGCGTACTACTTTTTGCAAAATCTGGTCCATCTTTGCTAAGGGGTAATTATCCTTCAAAGAGACTTTATTCAAATTTTTGAATCCCACACATAGTCATATTTCACCATTCTTCTTTCTAACAGGCTCCAAATTTGCAACCCATTTTGAGAATCTCAGGGTTACAATTATTTTTGCATCAAATAATTTTTTCATCTCCTTTTCAATGATAGGCAATAAAATTTGATTAATCCTTTTGAGTTTCTTCCTAAATGCTTTTTTTTGCCAAGACTAATTGGAATAGTATGATGTATAATGGAAGTGTCATATTCTTTCAGGTCATCGTAACTCCATGCAAATACATCAGTTTATTTTTTCATCAGGTTCACATACTCTTGTTTTTATTTATCATACAATTTATTGGACAACTTTACAATTCTGGGATTCTCTTTGGTACCAATATTTTTATCCTCGACAGCGTTTTCAGAAGGTTTGATTTAGGATCTCTGACAACATCATTCTGGTCAAAAACCTTCTCTAAAGGGATTAAACCTCTGGGAATATGATTACTTTTCAACTGGACTATATCTTTTCCACCCAGTGATCCTTTCAACTTCTATGTTTCAGCAATTCCTTCTTCATCTCCATCAACATGTTGAAAATTTTGAGAGTCAGCACTTTCATTCTCTATTTGGGTATTTACAAATTCAAAAGACAATTCCAGAAATATTTTGATTTGCATATCATCTTCAAAAACCTTCCATTACTTGGTATTGTTCAGTATGGAAGGCATGTTTACACTGTCAACTTTGTATTTTCTTTTACCTATAGTAGGAATCTTAAATTTTCCAGTAGCAATCGCCAAAGAATCTCCCAGTGTATTATCATATCTAGGAACCACTTTAACACTGTGTTCGGTGAAATAATTTCCAAACATATCCCACACTTCATTCCTATAAGCGCTCATTCTGTGATGCTTAGTTTGATAACTATCATTCACCTAATTTACCACAACTTCTGAATCTCCAAAAACTTGGACTCTTTTAGCACCCAAATCTTTCAATGCATGCAAACCCAACAACAAAGCTTCATATTCTGCTACATTATTAGTACATTCAAAGGTAAAATTGTAAGAAAAAGATTTAAAATATCTAATGTGGGGAAATTATATATACATCTGCACCAACACCCACTTTAGCCACTAACCCATCAAAATACATAGTCCACAACCCTTCTTCCTTTTTCACAACCCTTCTTCCTTTTTCTTTCTTTCTAATGCTTCCTGTTCACTCATCACCTTTTTTATCTTTTTTACATTTATTTGGCACAACAACCTTTGGATTACAAGGAGAAACATCATTGAAGAAAATAGATGACCCCAAGTCTGTATCAATAGCATAAATATTATGAACTCCTGGCTGATTTGGACTGCTAACAACATATGGTGATGTTTTTCACTGTATAGTCTCTTGTTTTCATTAAGAACATGAAGTGTAGCATAAGACATATCCATTTGTAATCTTCCTTTTAACTTTAAAGTCCAAGATCTTGACAACAAAACAACAAATTTAGGAGGGATATCAGCTACAACAACATCCATGACCATAGTTTTAGATAGTAATTTATTCAAGGATACTACCATGTCTTTTATCAAACCCAAATATTTCACCCTTTTGGAATCAAAAGTATAAAAATATTTATAATGCCTTGTAATATCTAACCCCAAGCTTTCTACCACTCCTTTAGGCATCAAGTTATGTGAAGCACCTGAATCTAGCATAACATTATGCAACACCATGTCATGCACATTTAAGCTCATATAAAAAGGTGGTACTTCCTCATCATCCATATTATCAATCTTAGACCCAAAAATAATGGTTGTAACGTCCCCCACCCTCTGACCCACGAAGAGGACGCTACCAAACCATCAAACATTCGGGCAACTAGACCCATGAACATGAACATACATAAAATGCTGAAATAAAATTCTTAAAGCATAAAACATGCTAATATGTATAGTGATTTACATACACAATGAAATAAAACATACATTCAGTCACTCAACATGTTCATCATAGTTCATTAGCCATCAAATATAATTGCAGAGATGAAATAGACAAGGTTATTTATCTCATAAAAAATGTGTCCCGCAACCAGCTACGTCGCTGCAACGTTCCATCCAACCATAGGCCAATGTGATCATCAATATCTCAGCAAAATTGTCACCCCCGAGCTGGGCATGATTCCCCAAGGAATAAGGAACAAATAGGCTTACACATAGCCAAGGATACACTAATCACAGTTAAGCCAACACAGTAGGGTTTATCAGGTTATCAAGGAGTTGAGAGAAGCTTAATGCTAAGCTGGGGGATCTCATTGAAGAGCTAAGGATGCCTACACCAGAGCTAGCCTGACCTCTAAGACACCCACACACACCCAACACTAGGAAATCAATCCCTTCTCTACTACACAGTCCCTTAGGCCCTGACCCCCCCTCTCCAGTTCTCTTCAGGGGTTGTGGAGAAGAAAGACATCCATCTAACTCTGTCTATGTATCTCCCAAACACCAGGTTTCTCAAGCATACCCAGGTTTTAAACCCACTCCGCACAGTTCGAAGACCAACCACTGCATACACACAGTAAAACCAAGTGATTCGTAGCTTTGGACAGAGGAAATCAATCCTTGAGTTGTTCTTGGCCCTATCGTGGCCAAAATGACTCCACAATAAGAATCCATAGCTACTCAAAAGTAGCTGGAACCATAGAAAACAAATCATGGGGAAGGCAACAACCCCCAATCCCAACATTGTCGCCATGGGAGAAGAAAACACAACCCCAAATGGAGGAGAGATGGATTCTTAGCCTGGACAGGGGAAACACATGTGCAGACCACAAAATCCATAAGGAGAACATGCACACATAGAACATGAAGGGATTATCCATAGGAAATCATGGGTGACAGAGAAAAATGGCTCCTCGGCTTGCTGCTTGGGTAAAACAATGAAGAATCCCCAACCTATGCATGAGGAGAACAACTCTAGTTGGTGCATGAGGAAAAACAGAATGGTTCTCTGCCGAAGGATGGACAAGGATGGAATCATGGGGTAGTGGTTTCCCTACCCATGTGAATATGGAGAGTCCACTGGTGGAGTGGGCATGTGGGTAAGGGATGATAGTCCTGCCACCCACCACTTCCTAGCAATAAATGCCCAACTAACATCAAGGATTTTAATGGTTGACACATGGATTTTCCCCAAAGGATCATGGTTTAGCATTTCCCCCTCCTCATCCTTAGGAAATCATGTGCTTTTCATTAACGTTGCACCGTCGTAGCTAGTTGTAGGTTTTTTATTAATTTTGCATGTTTACATGATGCCAGAACTATAATGTGTCGGATGGCATGATATACCATCGGCAATGATCCCAATTTCCAAAACATAACACAACCAAATCGATTGTGGAGATTTTTCCTTTAGCTCCTCACCATGATTAATTACAATATATACATCATGTACCTTTATGGTAAATAGTGTCAAAATCAAGGTGTTACAATAGTAGGATTGTCATCCTTCACTTCCAAAATATCTAGTTAAGCCTCTCCCTGATTTCTGACCATTTTGGTTATTGTGTCCTTATACTCCTGATTTCTGAGCAGTTCATTAAAAGGAATTGAAATCTTCAATTTTGCAAGTTCACTTTGTATATTAAAAATGGAAGAAATTTTATCTACCTCCATGGGTGCTGTTTGTTTTAATTCTTTTACTTTCTCAGTTCTATTTTCAATCTCTTTATGAACATGTTCCTTTTGTTTTTCATTTCTTTTTTCTGTATTCATTTGACTACTAGAAGGCTGATTTGGATTTAACCTTCCTTAATTTACAATAACATCTCTACTTCTCAATTTGATCTTTTTCAGATCATCTATAGCATGCATATACCCTTTTTGATACCATTCCAACTCCTTTTCGAAATATTTATCATCATCCTATTGTGCAAACATAATGTGTTCCTCCTTAGTCAGATAAATTTCAGAATCTAAATCAGAAAAATGATGAATGTGGCCTTCAATAGACTCTACACCATCCTCATCATCAACATAATTTTCAGGGAAAGGTGGTCTTATTTGCTGATCTTCTTGGTTTCTTGGATTCCTCATATCACTTTGTTTATTCTATGGAAGTGGAGGAGGAATAGGCCTTCTAAAATTTGGGTTTTTGATTTGGGTTTCATTTTGTTCTTGATTCATTGGCCTAGTATCCATAGTAATCCTATCCATTAAATTTTCCATTGTTTTCGGCATCATTTCAAATTTTACATCATTATATGAAGAAATAGAAGAGGTGGAGGGAATAGCTTCTTCTCTACCTCTCCTCCTATCAACATCTACTCTTTGTTTTTTCTTTCCACATGCCATCATATTGGCTTCTACTTCCAAGGCATCTGTAAACATAACACGGAGACTGGCTAATTTTCTTTCCGTCAACAACAATGCAAAGACATTATCAAATCCTTCTACATAATTAATTTTAGCAGCACTAGGTGAAGGCTTAGTATTAGCATGTATTGAATTATAGACTCTCATGAACCTACTGGAAATCTCATGGGCTGACTCAAAACCTCCTGTTTTAAGATTATTGTGCTGAGATATGAGTTGTAATGGACTCTGCTTATCGTCCCATCTCTCCAAGAAGGCAGTTTGAAAGGAATCAAAGTTTCGAATAGACCTAGCAAGTAAATATTTATACCACTTATTGGCTTCCCGAGATAGGATCTGTGAAAACAACCTCATCTCAACATCCTCATAATCAACCTCTTCCGAATCTATAAAGTCATCAAATTTTCCAACATTATATTTTGCAGTTACATTCCCTTCTCCATCATACAATGAAATTCTATGGGAATAATTTAAACGAAGGTCATGTAGAACCATAGGTAAATCCAATGGAGAAAACCTATCTATAACCATTGGTCTAGGTGGATTTCGAGCAAGTGGTAAAGTTTGAAAATTGGAGGATTCTAAATAGTTTGGGAAATATGAGGCTGAAATTTTTGGACAATAGGAATAGTTTTTCTTTTTTTACTGGATTTTGAAGGTTCTTCCACAAAGAATCAAGAATATATGATTTTAGCATAGTAGGGTTAATATCAACTTTCTTTAGGTCAGATTCATATTATGATTTTAACAATAATCTCTCAACACTAGTTTCCCATTCATAATCTTGTATACTATGAAAATCTTGAGATGATGATGCACCAAACTGAGAACTATTTATTTTTTCTTTATTTTTATTTCTAAGCAATTTCTTTGGATCTTCAACACTTTGAAAAGTTTCAGTATTAGGATTACCTATCGTATTTTCCCTCTTGAAAGACAAGATGTCCTTTCATAATACTGTTTAAAATGGATGTGAAGTCTCCAGGGAAAATGTACAACCTTCTTTCGAATGTGGAAACTTCCACTTTCCCATATAAATTTGTTTCTTGAAACTTTGCAATCCTTGTCATTCTTCCCATGGTTGATCTGCACTTTCGTCCCTGGTAATGACACCAATTTGTTAATAATGGAAAATTACCAAAGGTTGTAAAAGCTATTCCCAGGTAACAACAAATACCACTTTTAAAAAGAAAACTCGCTTTCTTCTCTTCCAAGAGGGATCTCTCACAAAATATTAACAAGGCCAAATATGTATAAGAATATTTTTTTGTAATTGGTAATATTGGTTGAAACAGAACACATGACCATTGTACTATGGAGTCAAGATATGAATAAATATAAACAAAACTTATGATTGGAATTTTAATAGAGGCAAGGTAGCTACTCAGTCAGTGAAAATTTGATTGTCTGGTGAAAAAGGAAAAACATGAACAGACCATTAACACAAAGCATAATAAAAATGAATTTTGTATCAACTTTAGAAGAAAGGCTTGGTGAATATCTGAAAAGAACAGATAGAGAATAGTAAATATGAATTCTATATTGTTATACACTCATTTTACACATGAAGGAATACATCATCGAAAGATAAACTGGAAAAAAAATCGCATGAGAAAACAAAGTACAGACTACAACATGAAATAACACAGGAATCTCTAAAAAAACGCCAATTTTTAGCTCTGTAAATTAAATAAATATTTGAATACACAAGTTCTCCAAAAACTCATGGGTTTCAACCCTCACTTCATCAAACGTATGAATACTTATACAATTGCTCCTTGAGCTCAACAATAACCTAACTATCTAACTGTTTAAACCATTTATTACATGTGTCAAAGTGCTTGTCTATTACAAAGAAACTATGAGACAACAAAACTTATTAACTAAATGAAATTACAGCTTTCTACCAGCTTAGCTTTTAAGTCCTTCTCACTTTCTACCAGAAGCTTAGCATATTTTTCCCACTGCTTATCTTTTTCTTCAAGCTTTAACAGCTTGGATTTACAATCAGTCAATTCAATGTTCAATGCTTCTTTCTCCTTCTCAAACTATGTCAATTTAGAAGTTTGAAAAAGCTGAGTGGAAGGAATTTTCAATTTCTTTTTTAGCACTTAAACCTCTTGTTCAATTTTTTGCTTCTTTGGTGTACAAGTAGTGTCTTCTTCCTTAATGTCCATGAAATATGAATGTTCTCTCTTCTTTGAAGTTCTTGAAAAACTTATTAAGGATAAAATATTACCAGCAACTGCAACTATATTAGAAAGATCCATTGGGGAGAATTATTTCTAGGTAAGGAAGATACAAAGTCTTGTTCCATGCTGACATTATATAGAGCTTTGTCAGGACAATCTTCCCAATTAGTTTCCTCCCTGAGTCTAGCTACTTCAGTATGCTCAAAAGGATTATTGTGATTTTCTTGTCTTCTTTTGGAAATTACCTGGTGTGGATCATAGTTGATTGCAGTTCCCAAAGAGAACCCCATGCTCTTGAGAATATTATCAATTATGGGTAAAGAAGCTATACTTTTGACAACATATTGCCCTGCCTCCTAGGGAAATTTCATATCCAAACTCTTCCTGAATTTTAAGATGTGTTCCTCTTCCACTATAAGATTTTGTCTAAGAAATTCCAAGGAGAATATCTTGGTTATCAGAAAGGATGGAAGAATATAAGTCTGGTCCACAAATCCATACAATCTTATAATTGTTTCAGAGTTTGAAAGGAACCAATCTCCTATCACTTTACTAGGGGAAAGCTGCAATATTTCCTTCATCTCTGGTAATACCCAGGGAAATATTTCCTGAAAGAAAATATTTTAAAATTTTACCATCAAACCATTCATAAACTTGCAATAATTCTTTCTCATTTCATATATGATTACGAACTCAAGAGACTATAAGCTATCCTCATTATATCATAAGAAAATTTTCAGAAAAAAGGACTGGAATATGAAAACTCTAGTATCGTGGAAGTTGACTAACTAAGAACGAATGTTCTTAGCTAGGAAGTCATCAAATTTAAGGCAACAAGACTGGAAGGACTGACCTGGAAGTTCAGACTCAATTTGGCAGGTACTTAAGACAAACAAAATACTCAATAGTGACTCTGTATTATAACCATTAGTGTCTAAACCAAAAATTGACTGGCTAAAGTAATACAAGACTGGGTTTTTTTCATTAAACAAAACTAGGTCAATAGGGTAAGAGAAACCTATAACCTCATTACCCAGCTTCAAACATGACTTTAAAAAGGCTTCTTTACTCTCAGTTGTAGACTCTTGGAAGAAATGTATGATATTTTATTATATGTACTCTTGGCATAAATTAATAAAATCATCTGGACAGATAGGGATTTGCAAATAATAGAGGCCTGAACAAGGAAAAGGATCCTAGACTTAGGTTTATTTATAATGACTCCTTCAGCAGTAGAATAGTTATTCACACACCACTCAACAAATTCAGGGAAATTAGGGGTCTGGTCGATAGAGAAAAATTAAAAAAAAGATTTGAAAACACCATGGGTGTCACTGCCCTAGTATTTAAGAATTTTCAACTTATTCTTAGATATCTCAATTTTTTCATTCATCAAAATAGTATCAAAAATTTCAGTGTTCTTGTCTTCAAATCTCTTCTCATCCTTCTGACAGAAAACCCCTAATTCTTCACTATCTGCCACCTCTACTACCTTTATCTCATCTATTTTATCCATTTTCAGAAGTAATTAGAAATTTTTAGGATGCCTACCTTGTTAATTATCTCAGTGTTCTGATTCTGTCTACATTGGCAATTTGTGCATAGTTAAGGTTGTCGTATTGCATAGCTCAAAAGAAAAAAGAAAAAAGAAACCTTTCAAACTCCACGTAGATGATTTTTTTATAAATTTTTATGTTTCATAAGCATCGATTACCTCTCGTAATCTACACCATAGACTTGCTCTTCTTTGAAATCTAACTCAGACATGTGCAAAATATCGACACCAATATTCGAGACTAACACCCTGTACAACTTGATTCGGTAGAACCAATATTAGCCCTTGATCTACAACATGCCTTCATTGGGACCGTCCAACTGTGGAAATTTTTGACCTTCTGCAAATCATTTTAGAAATTATTTATCGAGGAAATTCCATTCACGAAATGTACCTCATCCGTCGATCCAATCTCGAGCATTATCGGAACCATTGATCAACGTGGATCCTACCATTTTCTGTAGATTTCAATTTAGACTTTCTCTGTGCTAGTTCAATCCACAAAATTTATCTTGACCATAGATCTATCTCCATTCTCATCCTATCCATCCAATATTTCCACCTATTAACCCATTCCACGAATTGCAAAACTTCTTTTATCCTTTCATTTTTTATCTCCAGAATGCTTCACTACCATTGATCTGTAATGCTTTAAATCTGTGTTGTCACTATTTAAAACCTTTTACCTCCATCCCACCGATGAGATGATTTCAATTTCTCTTTTATGTTTCATCAGCGGAATGATCTACCACCGTATATCACACCCTTATTTTCATCCGATGACCCATAATGAAATATCATGCTCGCCCATTAACCTAAAGAGCACTTCCACCAAATTTTAACATATGAATCATTCTCAAACCTTTCAATTAAACAATCCACACTTTTCAACTATGGTGCTAACACAACATCCGGTCAAGTAAAGCCTTGAATATTTCTTTGTATTTCATATTCAGGTGATACAACCTCTGTCTTACTGGTTTCACATCTGGCTTTAACGTAATCTTCATCTCTCCTAGATCACCCAGTATCCCGTTCATTTCTAAGAACTTTGTTGGGAAGAGATATTAGAATTCATGTAGTGGGTCCATGATTTTTTCCATGGTCTCTTCATCTCATTATTCCCCAACACTTGCAAATTTTTTATTCTCCTTCCTTCCAATGTTAACTTTTCTAATTTTCAGAGGCTGATTCATTGGACCAGTGGGAATATCTGGTGTTGTGAGATCCCTACTCCCTTTTGTCTCTGGAATATTGATATTCGATAGCTCATCATCATCCTAAGGTTCACTGGAAACATTATATAATTCCATCATTGAATACATGTGGCAATGCGCGTGTGAGTCCACGAGATATGCAACTAGTACAAATTTTAAAACCACGTCCCAGATGATTTGAAGGGCATTGTTGACATCGATATTAGTGTCTGGGAAGATAAATGTATGCACAAAGAAACCGTCAACTCTTCCAAAGTGTTTATTTATTTACATAGCTATGCTGATACATACCAGGATCTTGGCATTTCATCTAATGTGTGAATAAAGTCATGGACCCGCTCATCCTTTGGTTGTGATGCCCAAAATGTTTGGCATTTAATCAAATGGCCGATAGGGTTATTCTATCCATCATACTTTCCAGCATGATACACTTATGTTTCACCAAACCGAACTGTCATCAATCATCGACACCACACCCATCCAATAATTGTCTTTTTATGAGTCACCCACCAGCATGCTAGAGTAGCCTTCAGTGCTTCCTCCATTGCCAACAATCGTCATGGTTACAAGACCTTTTCTTCAAATTCCATTAAGAATGCTACAAGTTTGGGTAGCCCTTCGTAAACCGGTAATTCTAAAATATCGGTCGTGACATGGAACATTGACTGCGTGATCAAGCCACATTTTGTGAATGACACCTCGTGCATGTGGTTTTGCCAATTTTCTAGCACATCCTCATAATCAGAAGACGTAGAACTAGCGTTGTGCCGGCCAAGTTCTCCGTCAGCAGTAGGGTGGATATAATTTTTTGAGATTTTGTAAGTGTGATCCCATCCCCTCACAACTTCATCCTTTACAGGTTCAATGTATCGCTGTAACACCCCAGTTTTGACCCTATTTGCATTAAAATATATATGATGTATATATTGTAATTAGTCATCGTGTGGAGCTAAAGGAATAATTCCCACCATTGATTTATCATTTTATGTTCCGATGATTAAAATAATTGCCAAAGGTATATTTTGTGCTAGCTGACACATTATAATTTTGGGAATCATGTAAATATGCAATTTAATTAAAAAACCCACAACCAGCTATGTCTATGCAACAAATAATGAGATGGGGGCATGGTTTTCCTAAGGATAAGGAGGGGAAAATATTTAACCTTTGGGGGCCAATGAGGAAAATCCAAATGTCAAAGGGAGAACCCATCAAACCCTCAACTACCCATTTTGTCTTTTCTTCCCAATCATTTAATTCTTCCAAAAAATGGTTGAGTTAGTTAATGCATGGGAATGGGGAGGAGTATGGGAGTCATAAATTTGAATGGAAGAAGTCATCAGATTTTGGAAAACGTTTTTCTGAATTGTAGGGCAGGAAAATTCTTGGGAATGCATGCCCAAGCCATTACTCACTCATTACTTCCATTTTCCTCACCCATTCTCCTTCACGTTGGCTTCCTTCATGGACTTGAATTTTCCTGTGTGTTATCATTCACGTTTTTACTCATTTTCCTCATTTTTACATGCCTAGAAATTCATTTTGGCATTGTTCAAGTACGTGGGCAAGGAGATTTACATTTTTTACATCATTTTCATGGATTATTCCATGGCTGGGAACCATTTTTACTTTGTTGAGTGGCCAAAAATCTAGACTTCCATTTTTGGGTCTCATAACAATTGTTTTAGGCTCCCGTATCACCATAGATATCTTCACAAATCAAAAACATGAATTGGGTTTTTGCAAAGGTCAATTTTTTCCCTAGGAAGTCATTAAACAATTGTTGAGATCATATTTCTATCCGTGGTGTTTTTGTATGTCTCTAAATCCTTTTTTGGGTTTCCTATCTTTAATTATTGCGTATTGATTTCATTTTTGGCCACATTAGGGCCAAAACATCCCTGGGATTCAAATTGTTGTTATTGGGTTGTTTTCACCCACCGTGGAAATTGATTTTGTGGCCAAACTATTTTCCCAAACCCATAAGTTGTGTATATTGTTGTGAATGCAATTGGTATTTGGACTGGGTAATAGTGGAAAGGAGTCTGCTTGACAAACCCAATGTTGTGCAGGAGCCTCATAGATAGAACTAGAGGAATGAATCTCTTCTTGACACCCCCTAAATAACACTGGAATGGAAGTCATGTACCGAGGGACTGTGCAGCAGATAAGGGAATGATCCCTTATGTTGGGTGTGTGTGTATTTCTTAGGAGTCAAGATAGTTCTGGTGTAGGCATCCTTAGCTCTTCAGTGAACCCACTATATTAGCAGACAATGCTTCCATTTCTTGATAACCTGATAAACTCAACTCGTTGATTTGGCTGAATTTTGTGGTATCCTTGGTTATGTGTGATCCTTCTTAGTTTCCTTTTTCCTTGGGAATCATGCCCAGCTCGAGGGTGGAAGTGTTCCTAAGAGATTAAGGAGCACACTGGCCTATGTTTGGGTGGAATGTTGCAACGACATAGCTGGTTGCGAGAAGATTCATTCAAAGATAAGTATTCCTATGTAATCACCGATGCAACTGTATTGTTTATATGAATTACGATGAACATGTTAAAATGTTTTGATATCTTGAATTAAATGTAATTGCTTCCGCTGAATGTTAATTCTTCATGAATATATGTATCTTGGTTCAATGCATTTTATTTTATGTTTTATGTGGCTAAATTCCTGGGTAGATAGTGTTATGGTAGCGTCCTCTTCGATGGTCAGAGGTTCGGGGACATTACAATCATTTTACTTTGTTGGGATCCATAGGCGCAATGACTCCAATCTCTTGGATCTCAAAATTCATCATCCACTTCTTGAAGTTAATGGCTTCCATATTATTGTTGGCCCATCCAATCCCCAATAGTATGGGATAGGATCCATCACCATTAACAACTTCAATCACATCAAAGTCAGCATAATTTTTCATACCTTCAATGTCCACAACCAGGTTCAACACACCTCTGATTGGTTGCACTTTGGCTTGATTAGCCAATCACAATTTCATAGGGGACCAACATAATGTTGAACTCCCCATATTTTTCTAGGTCTTCTTTGTTACGATATTCACATCAAATCCTAGATCCAGGATGATTGAATCGACTTCATAGTCCCCAATATTAATGTTCATGTGCATCTCCTTGCTTGTATTTTTCTTGTGTAACGAGTTCACCATGGAATCCTTCCATTCCTTACCCAAGTGGTGAAACAAATTTTCAATATCAGCTAGAGAATCGGGATCTCTTTCCAGTGATAAGAAACTCTCAATGAAGTGCTGCAAGGTAACATGCTTTCATGACGGTCCTGCCTCTAGCAAGGAATCAAAAGTAGAAGGAATTTCATAGACATGTGACTTACCAATATTCCTTCTGATCGCATCTTAGGCTCCAAAAACTTTCTCCTTTTCAGTTGCTATTATGGAGAGAAATTCCTATGGCTTGGGGTACCACAACGGACAACTTGACTCCAGAAATCAATCCTTTCCAATATGCAATAGAAAGTAAATGTCTAACACTAAAGGATCAGACATCGCAGCTTATTCTGGACAGTTGAAGTAGATCCCCACTGAGCTTTCCAACTTTAGCTTGAATTGATAAATTACTTCCTCAACAACAAGTAAACAATACAAGCATACTATATATCATGGTGTTAGATCTATTCTAGCATATATAGTCAACAATATATAAAGATTTGAAATCATCCCATGGATAAAATATTCATTCAAACACACATTATTGTGTTAAATTTTTCATATGCTTAGCTAAGAAATCAGTATTTCATTACATTTTCATAACAAAAGCATATAAACAGGATCACTAAAAGAAAGACAAGCACAACCATACAAAAGGAACACAAAGATTTATCCTGGGAAAACCCTAAAGGGAAAAACCCAGCAAAAGCTTCCTCAATATAGATGCGCTAAAAAGATAAAAGATAAAACCAACAAGGAGATCAAAGCCTGATCCTCCTCCTTCTCCAGCTACTTCTCTTCTCCACTAATGCGCTACACAAGTGAGAATGTGCGTTCCAAATGAGGAGCACCACACCTCTATTTATATTAATTCGTTAACTTTAATTAACTCATCCGACATGTAGGCTCGAGTTAATCATGTAGGCTCAAGTTACACATGTAGGCTCAAGTAACCACACTGGGGTGCTAATGACCCACCTTTACAATTAGAGGGGACTACCTCATGACTCTTATTAGTTCTTCTGATTAGAAGCATCGGGGTACAAAGATAATACAAGTGGTTCTCCTAGTAGGACCATCAGGGACCACAAAAGATACATATAGAATATTCTTCGAAGTTACAATATTTGAACACTCCCCCTTAATAAGAAGGGTATTCTACAACAACAACAACAATAGTAGGAGAGGACATCATCAACATCATCAAGGTAACACATATATAAATCATTGGAAGCTTTTCAACATCATATAGTCTTCGTCTTCAATTTTCAACGACAACAACTCTTTGATCAGCAACAGCATCTTTTGACGTTTTGATCAGCAACATCTTCAACACTTTGACCTTTTGATCAGCAACACATTCAATAACATCTTCAGCAACATCTTCAGCACTTTGAACTTTCGAACAGCAACATCTTCAGCACTTAGACCTTTCAATCAGTAGCAACGTTTTCAGCACTTTGACCTTTCGATCAGCAACATCTTCAGCATTTTGACCTTTCGATCAGCAACAATATCTTCATCATTTTGATAAGCAACATCTTCAGCACTTTGATCTTTCGATCAGCAACAACATCTTAAACATTTCAATCAGCAACATCTTCAACACTTTGATCTTTCGATCAGCAACAACATCTTCAACATTTCGATCAGCAACATGATCGGTAACATCATGATCAGCACCATAATCATACTTAAATTCTCGAACAGCATCATCATCATGATATTCTGATCTTTTGATCAGTACGTCGTTATCATCACATACTGATCATTTGATCAGTATGTTATCATCATCATACTCTAATCTTTTGATCAGTACATCATCATCATCATACTCTGATCAGTACATCATCATCATCATAATCTGATCTTTCGATTAATACATCATCATCATCACACTCTGATCTTTCGATCAGTACATTGTAATCATCATCATACTCTGATCTTTCGATCAGTACATCATCATCATCATACACTGATCTTTCGATCAGTATGTCATCATCATCATAAAAACATCATCATCAAGAAAACATCATTATCATCAAAACATCAACATCATCAAAACATCAACATGATCCTTCCTTTCAAAATTACGGGATTTAGGTATTTACAGAGTTACCAATGATCCTTCCTTTCGGAATTATGGGATTTAAGTCTTTACGGAGTTACTAACGATCCTTCCTTTCAGAATTACGGGATTTAGGTCTTTGCGGAGTTACTAACGATCCTTCCTTTTGGAATTTCGGGATCAACACATTTGTGGAACTCAGACAATCCTTCCTATTGCAATTACGAGATCAACACATATGTGGAACTTAGACAATCCTTCCTTTCGGAATTACGAGATCAATTCAATGATCCTTCCTTTCGTAATTATGGGATTTAGGTCTTTACGGAGTTACTAACAATCCTTCCTTTCGAAATTACGGGATCAACACACGTTCTCGAGTACCGAAGTCACCGGATCCATTCTGAACTAAATTTCAAGGATGATACAATCCTACCACATTCACGGGGACCGAGATCTCCAGATACATTTTGAACCAAGGTTCAAGGATGATGCAATCCACCACTTTCACAAGGGCTGAGACCTCCGGATACATTTTGAACCGAGGTTCAGGGATGATGCAATCCACCACTTTCACAAGGGCCGAGACCTCTGGATACATTTTGAACCCAAGTTTAGCGATGATGCAATCCTACCACTTTCATGGGGGCCGAGACCTCCAGATACATTTTGAACCAAGGTTCAGTGATGATACATTCCACCACTTTCACGGGGGCCGAGACCTCCAAATAAATTTTTAACCAAAGTTCAGGGATGATGCAATCCCACCACATTCATGGGAGACGAGACTTTTGGATACATTTTGAACCGAAGTTCAGGGATGATGCAATCCCACCACATTCACGGGGGCTGAGACCTCTAGATACATTTTGAACTGAAGTTCAGGGATGATGCAATCCCACCACATTCACGAAGACCGAATTCACCAGATCTATTTTGGAGAGATGTCCCATGATGATACAATCCCTCTTCATTCTCGAGAACCAAGGTCACCCGATCACTTTTGGATAGATGTCTTGGGATGATACAATCCCTCTTCATTATTTAGGACCAAGGTCTCCATACCACTTTAGGGCAAGTGCCCACGGATGATGCAATCCCACTGCAACATCACTACTCCCCCTTTCGAGGAAGGTATTTTCAAACAATACCAAGCTTGTCTTGAAAGTGTTCGAACTTTACCCGAGACAGAGGCTTCATTAGTACATCATCATTCAAACCATCATCATCTACATCTTCATTATGTGAATACTGAACTATCACCATATGTATCTCTAGTATGTGAATACTGAAAGCATCATCATCTGTATATTTAGTATAGAAATACTGAAAGCATCATCATCTCTATATTCAGTATAGAAATACAGAATCATCATCATCTGTATCTATAGTATGTAAATATGGAAACATCATCTATATCTTTAGTATGGGAATACTAAAACATAATCATCTACATCTTATCTTGTATGTAGAAATACTGAATTTTTATGTGTTACAATCGGAACACAGGGTTCTCTGTCATCACAAATCTGGTTATCACTTAGAATCATTGTAGTATCCATCTTCAGGTCAAAGAAACTTGATATCATATTCCGAAGCCATATGACTTCACAACTTAGTAGATCAATCTGCTATGTATTTTGCTTTAGTCGTGCTATGAGAAACACTGGATTGTTTCCTGCTAAACTATGAACTCATAGTAGACCCCAAACAAAAGCATCTACCTAATGTGCTTTTCCTGTTTGAGATAATTCCAGCCCAATCTGCATCTGTGTAGCCATACAATCTATACTCATGGCTACCATCATAGTATATACCAATGTCTATAGTCCCTTTCCGATATATCATCACATGTTTTGCAGTTACTAGGTGAACTTGTCTTGGTTGAACAAGATATTGACTTAAGCTATTCACAGCAAAACAAATGTCTAGTCTAAAATTTGTTAAGTACATTAATGACCCAATGACCTGTCTGTAATGATTCACATCCACTAACTCTGATGAGTCATCAGCTAACAGCTTCAGTTTGGAGTCCATGGGCGTGGCCATGACTTTGCATTCCAACATATCAAATCTTTTCAAACTTTGCACTGCATACTTTCCCTGATTGAGAAAGATTCCTTCATATTTTCGGACCTAGGAAATAAAGTATTAGACCAAGGTCTAAATTATTCAGCGGACTTCTTCTTGCATTCTACAATTTGTTTCTCATTCCCTATCAGAAATAGGTCATCCACATATAATAACATGATGACAGTTTCATCTTCTACAACCTTGAGATAAAGGTTAGGATCGACTTTACTCTTGGCAAATCCCATGCTCATCAAGAAACTATCTATTCTTCCATACCAAACATTGGGAGCTTCCTTCATGCCATAGAGGGCCTTCTTCAACTTGCATACATGATTCCATCTGTCTTCAACTTCAAATCCTTGTGACTATTTGATGTAAAACTCTTCCTCAATAATACCATTAAGGAAGGCTTGTCTTTACTTCATCATGGACAAAACTACCATGATAGTTCTGAAGAAAGTATACCTTGCTTCTTGGAGTGAGTGTCTCTTAAGAATTAATTCCCTCTTTCTGAGAGAAGCCACAAGTCTTTCCTTACTTCTATCAGTAGCATATTTTATCTTACTGATCCATTTGGAAGATACCACATTCTTGCTTTTTGGTTTGAGTATTTATCCCAAACATCATTCTAGTATTCTTTCATCATAACATCTTTCATGAGTTCATCTTGTCAGGTCATCAACATATCGTAGTATTTTGCATTCAATCTTGAAGGTTGGAACCCATTTTACTCTTGGTAAAGTCTCGATCCATCAGGAAGTTTTCCATCATGTCGTACCATGTTGAACTCATATATATTCTGTAGTCACTCCCCCTGAAGTGGAGTATCATCTTCCCTCTTCATTCTGTATAGGTGGTTCTATTCTTGACATATACTTGTCGATAGAGTATGTCATATTCTTTCAAAGGAAACTCATGAACTTTGCTTTGTACACTTGTTCTTGTAGATCCATATGGAATATACTACGTACTTCCCTTTATGTCTTGAAATCATATCATATACATCATTCCCCATGATCAACTGTTATTCTTTTATCATAGCTTCTTTCATGGCATTATTTTCTTCATCTTGAGTTGTCTCTCATACCCATGGTGGTATTCATCCTTTGAGGTGTATCTACCACTCTCTAAAGCTCTTTCTTCCGTCATGGTGTCTCTAACCCTGGGAGCTTCAAATTCATGTTCATTGGAGTGAATATTGAATTGTCATCACTTGTTCTTCGGAACAAGTCTCATTCTTCTTTTCTTGTAGGAGGTTGTACAGGACCTTCCTACAATTCAAATGCACCATTTACATGGTTATAACTATAAAACATATGCATAACAACAAATTATTATGCATCATACAATTGTTTAGCCAATACAACATTCATCCATGTCTCACGAAAACTTTCTAGATGTCTTCCATCTTTACCATGACATCATTGAGATTGTGCACTAATCCATATGTCAGCAAAGAGGTTTGATAAGTAGCAATGGAGAGTTGTATGGCACCATGAGATACTTACCCATCACAAGCATATTAGTAGTATACAATCATTAATGTAAACAATCTATCATGCATAATACATCAAATGCATAACAAAACAATATCATGCAAAGACAATTGAATACTTATCTTTTATTCATTTCATTGGTAGACTCCTTCTTGATTCTTCTACTTCATCATATTCTTCATTCATGAAATAATCATTTCTTATCCAAATGATAAGATGGATAAGAGGTTCTTCAAGAATTGGGTTCTTCACATTACTCATTGCTTGAGGGATCTTCTTTGAATGGTGAGAGCTTGATCTTCAATTGCTCCCACCTTCTTCTTCTCTTCTTATGATTTGCGATTCTTCTTCTTCCCAGAGTTTATTGAAAGTAATTACTTCCTTATGGCACACATTCCTTGAATGCATGAATTATATGATCCTGGGAGACCATTCAAGGTGGCTATCACCACTTCTGCATTCTCCAATTCTTCTTCTACTGCTTCAAGATGTTCTGCATTCTAGATCTTCACATTCTTCAATTGTTTTCTCAAATCCATCTTCTGATTAATGTTCTTATATTCAAATATATTGATCAAGGAATCAAACATCTTCAATGTCTTTAGGGAAGACACTTGTGCTACAAGTTGATCCATGATTGAATCAACAATGATCTTCTTGGCCTTGATCAAGTTCTTCTTGTGTAAGGCTTTGAGCCTTATCTCCTTCTGGAACTGGAACCTCTCTACTCATGAAGGTGTCCAATTCATTTTCTTTAGAGAGATCAAATGCTTCCATGCTTGGAATTTTTCAAATTCACCAATATTATCATCAAGATGATGTGATATATCACTTTGAAATGAGAACCTCAAATGCAAATAACAAAGGATTAGATCTTACCGATTTGAGGTGTCCATCCTGGTTCCGAAGCTGGATGATCTAGGGTTTGCCACAGAAACCCTAATTTTCAAAAATGGAATATTTCAGATTTGATTGCATAGAAATATAGATCTCTTCAAATGGAGCTGTCCAAAGTACTTATTTTCTGAAAACAGTGGAGGGAAGCTCCCGGAATAGGAAGCCCTAGTTTTCCAATTTCTTCTACATAAATTCCTGTCACTGTTTTTGTGATATATCCTAAATTACTACTCCTCTATGTCTAAAATTTTTCATTCAGGGAACCTTGCATGTCCCTGATCCAACACCATAGGTTTCATCAGAATTGGTTTCATCAATTGGGATTTATGATTAGTTTCCCAAGGTGCCTTATTACAGGACTGTTCCGAACAGAGAAGTTGTATGGATTGCCATGTGTCACTGTTTCATATTCTAAGTCTTCCATTTAGACCATGAGAATTATAGTCCGTTCCATTTCTGGAACATCTTTAGGAATTCCATTTGGACCTCTGTAGCACAATATATTGCAATTCTCCCTAGGTGTTGTGTTTAGGGATGAATTATGGAAGAGGATGGAACCCTAACTTGGAGGGATCATATATCCCATAATATAGCGAATCTGAGGCTGAATTTTGGACAAACTGTAAATAAGGATTTTATATTTGGTATTTGCAATTTTTATCTCCTAAAACTTTATCAATCTCAGGATATAGAGAATGTACCAAAACTTAACAGTTTTAGTATTTAGGGTTTTTCTAGCTCGGGGTCAAACTAGGGTTTGACTTTCCCAGAGTTTCACCCAACCAAAAATCTTGATCCAGGTCTCTAAACATCGATTTTTATGAGGAGACAAATCCTATGCTAGGCTCACTCAAAAATTCTTCTTCTGCAAGAAGCCCTAATTTCCCACACCGAAAACTGAAAATGGTCGGAATCGAATTCCGCTTCAACATAAAGATGCACCCTTCAATGGAGAGTCAACCTAGCCTTCTTTTGTTGATCGATTGTGGAGAGAGAACCAAAAGGTAAGAATACCTAGATTCTGAAGCTACACAATGCCTTCTTTTAGGGTGGCTCTGATACCATGTTAAATTTTTCATATGCTTAGCTAAGACATCAGTATTTCATTACATGTTCATAACAAAAGCATATAAACAGGATCACTGAAAGATAGGAAAGCACAACCATACAAAAGGAACACAAATATTTATCCTGGGAAAACCCTAAAGGGAAAAACTCAGCAAAAGATTCCTCAATATAGATGCCTGAAAAAGATAAAAGATAAAACCAGCAAGGAGATCAAAGCCTGATCCTCCTCCTTCTCCAACTACTTCTATTCTCTACTAATGCACTCCACAAGTGAGAATGTGTGTTCCAAATGAGGAGCACCACACCTCTATTTATATTCATCCGTTCACTTTAATTAACTCATCCGACATGTAGGATCGAGTTAATCATGTAGGCTCGAGTTACACATGTAGGCTCAGGTAACCACGTTGGGGTGATAATGACCCACCTTTACAATTAGAGGGGACTACCTCATGACTCTTATTAGTTCTTCTGGTTAGAAGCATCGGGGTACAAAGATAATACAAGTGGTTCTCCCGGTAAGACCATCGGGGACCACAAAATATACATATAGAATATTCTTCGAAGTTACAATATTTCAACATATTGGATAGGAAAAGATATTTCTATTAATATAAATAAGAGATTACAATAGATACAAGCTCTGTCGGCATGTCTGCGAACCAGAGAAACTAAATCCCCCACTTGGGCCTCCACCACCTCAATCCTCCATCTCTCGATAGCAAGATCAAAAGCAAAAGGCAAGCTTGGGAAGAACACAAAAGTGCTGCAAGGGACAAAGGGATGCAGACTCAAGCATAAGTTCTGGCAACAATGGACTATAGTTTCGTTGCTCTCAATTCTCTCATATGCCTTCAATGTACCATAGAGTACTTTATATAGATTTTCAAAGGGGTAATGAAAGGTCGAATCTGAGCAATCTCAAGGCATAGGGAAGGCCAGGAGTCAAGTGAGTTGGATCCATGTCAAGGAAAACTCCGAAAGGATTTGAATTTTGTACACATCCTGATGTACGCGATTTTAGTGGTCAAAGCCATGTATATACACGATTAAGGGTTAAAAAGTCACGTGTATCATTTTTCACATGTTTTAGGGGATGGTCAAGGAAACATCAAAGGAAAAAAATGGTCCACAAGGTCTAAGGAGTCTATAGAGGGATAGGGGAAGGCCATACAAAGTGTGGTTCACCTAGAGTGGTAAAATCAGCTATAACAAATGCCCCCTAATGTGTGAAGTCAGAGGGGTCATACGATGGCTGAAATACATTATAAGTCCATCCCAGAAGTGGAATGATGAAGAATCCCAAATGGAAGACCAGCCACCCAATCAGCATAGTACAATGATACAACTCTGCACATAGTACAAATACATATAGCAGTCCCTGATACATAAGAGTACAATGGCCATGAATAGGCATGATACAAGATATCACATAAGTGGTCATCGCCACATACAATATACATAGATCAGAATCTCCATGATGAAGATATACAAAGGACCATGATCTCCATAATGGTTGAAGATATATAACAGATCAAGATCTCCATAGTGGCTAGAAATGTCTGACATATACTAGAATCAAGTCACAAGAGTTGAAATCTCATGAACACTGGAACGATCAAGGAGGTAGCATATAAGAGATGCCACCAATATGGAAAGTCTTCTACATAAAATGATACGATTACATGTCCTACTATGTGAATAGAGGTGTCGATGTCGAACATAGTAGTCCATCATCTGATTACCGGTCATTAATATATACTGTTAACAGACGCAAGATGACCCACCGATAATGAAAATGGTAATCAAGGTACTAGAGTGCAAAATAACAAGTGTGAATAAATGTGTTGAGGTCAAACACTTGAGAGGATCCATCAATCAAGGGACATTGATGTATTCCCAAAGACCGTCGATGGCGAGAGAACCTGCCACTAATGACTACAAGTCTCAAGGCACTCAAAATGACTCTAGATTCCAATCCCAGAATAAATGATCTAAAGTCGATGGGATGAAATCCGTTGGAAGGAGGGCATTAAGGAATCCCCCATCATCCAACACAAGGTACTCAACAAAGCTGTATAATGTGGAAGGACTCGATAATAAGGTGCACAAACTAGTAACTATATTGGGAATGGATAACATGCAAAGTCAAGATAACTGAGGAATGGCTGACTTAGTGTTCAACTTCCTTTGAACAAGATCATAACAGTGTATGGTGACTGAATAAAGGTAGCATAGACTTGACATACAAACTGGGGCATCTCTGTGACATAGGAGGCATCGATAGAGGCTCCATAGGGACTGTAAGTTTAACCAGTTGGTGGAGATAAACTCAGATAAACGAGCACAGCTCCTAAAGTCAAACTATAAACCCAACCAATGGATGTGATATACAGTGCTTTGTTCGAAGGCGACACAACTCGACAACTGCCAAAGATAACATCTTTCCTTGTCTAGCTTTTTGGTTTTTTTATTTTTTTGGACTTTTTCACATATTTAAAAAGCTTGAAAAAGAATAAAATTGCTTTATAGTTATAGACTAGGAGGAGACGAGTGTCATAAGGGAAAAAAACTAGTTCTAAGCAGTGGAACGTGCCTATTCTCAATGTAAGGATACATGTGCAGGATATTGACACTCGGGGGAAAATCCCCTCCTGGTAAAAAAGGAATCAAGCTGCAAAGGATATAAAAATGGCTCTTCATGGCTAGACATGAGACAAGCTCAGGCTATATGGCTGAAACGTAATGTCAGGGAAGCAAGCATAAAGCTCAATAAGGCAGGAAAAGCTCATGATAATGCATTCACAACTTGACATGAGGGAGTTCTGAGGGAAATAGGCCAACAAAAGATCAAGAAGAGTATGAGGCTCTTGCAAAATGTCATGGCAGTACTATACTTTGGACTCCCACAGCCTAAAGGAGAAAACATCAGCAACGACACCAAATGAAAATAAGGTGCTAACTAGGGTACCCATGTAAGGTGAAGCTCTACCACTCATATCATGCCACTTCTAAAACAACAAGAAGGTTCTGTGACATAATAGAGTGGGTTAGTACTTAAGGTTATGATGAAATGGTCATAAGGTCATGCAAAATGCAAATGATGTTGAAACCTAACCTATATGCTATTTTAGACATGATACCTGAGATTGGCACGAACAGGTCAATCCAATGGCTGAAACGGCACTAAAAAAGGCCTCCTACATCATGAGTTAGGTCAAAAACGGTCCAAAATGATTAGAAATTGTTGAAACTATAGGAAAGGGGTTAAAAATTTTCAAAAATTTGAAAATTTTCTATAAATAGTAAACAATTCAAAATATTATAAAACATTTGAAATTTTTACCCATTTAGGCTCAGATTTTCAACAGCGAATTCCAGGAGATCCAGCTGGTGGAATCTACTACCGTTTCTTCCAGGTACTTACCCATGCTCTTCTCTTCCATTTTATTGCAATTTTTATCAAATTCCATGGTCGATTGAGTTTTCTAGGACAAACTAAAAGGGACATTGTGGCCCACACAGAAATTGAGGGTTTTTCCACGTATAGGGCTGGATATACACGAAAAATGCCCCCAAAATCGTGTACATATGTGGTTGTTTGGAAAACAATCACGTATGAGGCCGTTGATAAGATTTTTTAAGTAATCCAATGGGAAAATTTGTAACTTTTTGTGTAGGATGGTCCTAGAGTGGAGAGAGCGTGAACATGGTGAGGTAGAGGAGGCAGTAAGGGCCAATCTAATGTCTCAAAAAGCTCTACGTGGATGTGGACTCTATAAGTTTTGGTGTCTTGGTGGCTTGAGAGCCAAACCAAGACTATTGCAGATGCTGGTGGATTACTGGGAACCAGAATCTGAGTCCTTCTAGATATATGGGATGTCCCTCACTATAGAGGTGGAGGACATATACTTCATTACTGGGCTTTCTTGACGAGGGGAAGTAGTGAACCTTCGTTCTCATGGTGGGTGAGGAGGTGGCCTGACTATCGATGAGTACATTGTAGTGTACTACTATCTAGACATAGAGAAGGTAGGGAGTCAGGTCCCTACCAACGCTATATAGGTGCTGGGCCTAAAGGCCATACTATTGACATTGGGCAGGATAACAGGCTTGGCATCACTACACCAGGCCTCACTTCCTTTGATGTTCTATGTAGTGGAGTGCATGATACCCACGATTTATGAATGGAACACTACACTACATAGCAACATGAAACATCAGCTCAGTGAGTGTAAGGCAGGTAGAGTGCGGAAATTTGGGTTCAACAGTATATTGAGCATGTTTTTCTTCGAGCATGTTCTAGAATTGGGCCCTAGAGTGCATGTTCCTCTTCATGGGGTTCAAGATCTGGCCCAACGGCATTGGGTAGATGTGCTGCGCAGACTGGAGGGAGGTAGGGTGGCCAAGCCCTACCTAGCTGACTGCTTTTTGTGGTGGCGAAAATAGATAGTTTCCATCGATGACTACCCCTATGCAAGGATAGATTTTTTGGGGGTATCTAGACATGCCGCTACCACTAGGATCATCATATGGCGATATAGGTAACAAATCTTGACCCTCTCTTTTTTAAATTTTTTTGTGTTTTTTTATTATATGGAATCAAAAGACATATTTTTGCATGACAATACATAGTGACATCTAGCATTTGTGTGCAGATGTGGGACCACAGTAGTCGAAAGGCTTCCCTCGTCAGAGACGAAGGGGAAGAGGAGATGATATCATGGGTGTGGATGTGGAGCAGATGCTCCAGAGCATTCATACCAATTTTGTGAGGCTGACAGATAGGGTTCCCATGGAGCAATTTGAGGACTTACCTGAGGCTATGCAGTGCCAGGTGGTGGGTGTACCATGAGCATGGGTATTCCGACGGCTAGCTAGAGCCATGGTGACCTTCCATGATCACAACCCCCCTCCTCCTCCACAAGATGAGATACCTGGGAGTCTATACATTTTGTACTACCGTGTATTATATGTTGGTGGCTCAAGAGCCCCAATTTTGTATCATGACACTATGTATTACCACATTTTGGATGTTTATATAATTTTTTTTATGGTGATCGGTTTATTTATTTACATGTGTAAAAATTGTGTTTGTGATGAATTTATTATGAATGAAACAAATGCCAATCTAACATGTAGTTAGCATATGAGTCAGCAACTTGATTATTAATTCTTGGAATGTGTATGTGTGTTATATTATCAAATTGTCGTTCTAATAATCTCACATGTAAGAATATTCTTAATAACGTCACATTTCTAACATGGTACAAACCATTAAGCTGTGACACTACTAACTCTGAATCAAGACGTACCTCAAGAGAGAGAATTCCATGTGAAATGGCATCCCGTAGAAGCTCAATAATGGCACTATATTCAACAACATTGTTGGAATATGGCCGCAGACATACGCCTCCTGAAGACAGTACCTAACCCATAGGAGTATAAATCACCTAAGCAACAGAGGCTAAGTGTTGAGTGTGATGGCTCACACCATCCATGAATCCTATGTAGGTGGAAGATTCCATTGACATATCCCAAAAGAAACGGAAACTAATCACAAACCTGATCACTATAAGAAAAAGACATAACTATGCAAAACTGTACAATAATATAAAATAACCAGCCTTGGAATAAAATCATGCATAGCACCTCTTGAGATAGAGCCCATTTCTAGGCTCCGCCAAGGCCATTCCCTTGTAATCCACTAACTCATAAGAACCCTTCTCTAACACACGTTTGACCATGTAAGGACCACGCCACATGGGATTAAATTTCCCTGCCCCCAAGGGTTCTTTCGGTTGATCCCACAGGAGGACCAAGTCTCCCTCACTAAACCTGCTTGGACAGATAGACTTATCGTACTGGACCTTTACGAGACGTTTATTAACTTCTAGAGCCACCAAGGCATCCGAACATTGCTCATCAAGTTTCTCAAGGTGGACCAAATGTTCCTCCAATGGTGAAGTGTCTAGTAAGAGTTCTAAAACTAGCTTCAAAGAAGGCATTTCACATTCAACTGACAATATCGACTCCACTCCATGTACAAGTTGATATGGAGAAAAACCCGTTGTAGTCTTAACAGAGGTTCTACATGCCCACAAAGCAGGATACAACATGATGTGCCAATTATTCTTGCTTTGTGCCATTGTTCATTGGAGAATGGATTTGATTGATTTATTCACTGCTTCTACCTATCCATTCGCTTGAGGGTAGTAAGAGGAGGAATTCTCTTGCTTGTACCCTAAATTTGATGCCAACTCTTCCATCATATGGTTTTGAAAGTGCGAGCCATGTTCAGTGGCAAGCTCTTTCAGAATCCCAAACCGAGTAATAATATGGTTGAATATGAAGTGGGCAGCTGTCTCACCATCAGATTTAACTGTAGGCATAGCCTCAGCCCATTTGATGAAGTAATCAACAACCACTATTATATGATGGTGCCCCCTAGCCGAAGCTGGGTTGCAATCCATAAAAGTGAGCCCTCACTTAGTGAAGGGACCGGTGGTGATAATGGGATGTAAAAGGGAAAGTTTTGAGCACATATTACGTGCGAACACCTCGAAAGGGTGGCACTTTTTGACCGCATCTACACAATCTTTAAAGATCGACGGCCAAAAATAACCCACTCTTAAGATCTTTTGAGCTGTAGAAAGCCCAGATAAATGACCACCACATGCCCCTCCATGGAAATAATTCAGCACTACCTTAGCCTCTTCATGAGTTAAACAACGTGGTAAAATGGAATCTACCCCACGACAGTACAAAGTGTTATCCACTATGAGGTAGTTCTTAGAGACATGATGTAATCGTCGTCGTTCATCTCGTGAGAGGTGAGTAGGGGTCTTCAATGTTTGTAAATATATTATGATATCCCCATACCATGGGTCTAAAGTTGAGATTAACAAAATTTGTTCATCGACAAACGTATCTTCACAAACCAACTCCTTGTCCTTGCTTGGGAAATCCGATATAAGCTCTGCAAAAATTAAATACTTCTTCGATTTTGCTAAAACAAATTGGAGATCGAATTCTTGTAGAATGATAATCCATTTATTATATTTTCCCCCAATCATCCTTTGAGTGAGGACGAATTGAAACGGATTGACATGGGCTACAACCAAGGTCTGGCGAAGGAGAATATAATGTCTCAACCATTGAACCACATGTACTATAGCTAAAGCAAGCTTATCGACATGAGAATAATGAATCTCTACATCAATAAGGTTCTAGCTCAGATAGTATATGACATGCTCATGGAGCTCCTCATCCTCTTGAACCAAAACCATACCAATCGTCTCTATGGTTGTGGCCACATATAGTAGAAAATCACAGCTATAGTCTGGGGGACTAATCACTGGGGCCAATGCTAGGGATCGCTTGAGTGCATCAAAGGACTCCTAGGCTCTCTCATCCCAACAAAAGGTGGTGTCCTTCTTTAATAGACGCATGAATCCTCTAGTCAAATTGGCAAAGTTGACAACAAATCTTCGTAAGAAGTTTTCCATGCCTTGCAAACATTGAAGATGACAAATATTCTTTGGGGGAGACAACTAAAGTATTTCCTCAACCTTCAAAGGGTCAAATCTTATACCTTCTTTATAAATGATTCATGAATCATAACAAATGACCTGACTTTTCACAAAAGATGCACTTATGAGGATTCAACCTAACCAAATAATGCCGACATATTTCGAATACCAATCTCAAGTGATAGGGATGACGCATTCTCATACGAGAATGAGCAGCAAGGTCATCCAAAAATACTTTGATAATTGACTTGAGATCATGGAAGACTAAGGTCATTGCCCGCTGAAATGTAGCTCTGGCGTTTTTAAGGCCAAAAGGAATTTTTCGATATGCAAAAGTTCACCAAGGACAAATAAATGCAGTCTTATGTTGGTGCTCAGGTTTAATTTGTATCTGATTATATCTGGAAAAGCCATCCATAAATGAAAAAACCTTGCTGCACGCACACTCATCCAAAATCTGATCAACAAATTGTGTGGGGAAATTGTCCTTAGGATAGGCATGATTCAAATCATGGAAATCAGTACATATGCGGATCACTCTCTGCTTCTTAACCACCGGAACGGGGTTTGAAACCCACTCCTTCAAGCGAATGGGATAGATAAAACCAACTTTTAACAGTTTCTGTATCTCTTCCTTAATCATGGGTGCTTTCCTAGGATTCACTGCATGCAAGCGTTGTCGAACAGGCTTAGTGTTGGGATAAGTATTAATATTGTACTCGACAATACGAGGGTCGATACCTGGCATTTCATCATAAGACCAAGCAAAAATATCATGGAATTCTTTAAATATCTTGGTGTATTCTTGAATCTCAGCATGGGAACATTCTGCCCCAACATTGACATTCTCTATCCTGTCAGGATCGCGAGAGATATTGATAGGGATCATTGAAGATATTTTTTCCATGTTTCCATCATCCATCTGACCAAGAGAGCTTAATGGAACCATATGACTACCAACTCTCTCACTAAGTAGTGCCCTAAAGTCCTCATGCTCCAAGCGGTAAAGCTTGGGAAGAAAGTAAGATCTATGATGGAGTTCCTCCCATGGTGGCTCAACTCTCGACATAGCCTCAATAATTGCTTCATCTGAAGGGAAAACTATATCAAGGCATTCGTGGGCATGAGAAGACTGTATTGCCCATGTCGGCAGCACATAAGGCTCCTCCTCCTTCATCCGCAAAGAGGAAGGACTAGGCTCTGCAACACACTTGAGATTAGCTTGATAAGATATCATAGTTGTAGGCAACAACACGTCTGTCACGATGGGCTCACTCGGAGTACTTGGTGTAGGAAGAATCCAAGGATATTCCATATGACTCGTGCAAAAAGACACTAATATAATAGATGTCAAAGCCTCATCAGAACTAGATCCTATCATAAAAATCAGTGCAGGACGACTAAAGCTTCCCATGAGGGATGGGTACATTCCTACACCCACACTCCCATTTTCCGGTTGAGAGTGTTCAATGATCGGGATCGAAGCTCTTGAAGATGCGGTAATAGACAGATTCTTGAATGTCATTTGATCAATCATGAATATCTTCCCATTATGTGGAAAGCATACAACGCAAAATAGGGAAGAAGCAACGGATTGCATACTGTACATCCAATTCCTACCCACCAAGAGATTGTAGTCAAGGGGCACATCAACCACCTCGACCTCTATCGCAATGTTCTTCCATCCCAAACGAACTTTAAGGGAAGAAAGGATGCCGTGCAGCCTAAACGATCTCCCATCAAACTCAGTTAACATGGTCGTTGATTTAGACATCTCATGGGAACCTAAACCCTTCCAAAACGATAAAGACATCACAAAAGTGGCAGCGACTTCATCAATCATAGTGTGCTTAACTGTCATATTAAGACATTCTATGTGAATCAAAAGAGACACATAGTAAGGCAAGTGAGGCTGAAGTCCTCCTGTTTCAAATTTAATCACAGAGGAAGAATCATCATCATTCACACCAAGGGTAGAAAGCAACACCTTCCTTTGAAAAGGACAACTCTGAAGCACTTCCAATGTAGACATCGCACAAGGAGTGTGGCCCAAGTCCTCGACAACTAAATAGTTCTGGGAGGCTCAGGCATTAGGACTGTGCCCTGAATGCTTAAGGACTCCCTTAGGAATGCAAGGTGTAGCTTCAAGTTTATCCAGAGGTTTCTCAATATGCAAAGGGGACCCTGGTGGATCAGGCTCTTTGCTTGGGTTGGGTTGTGACGAACCATAATATTTTGCATGGGTCACAATTTTCGTAGCACATACCATGTTAATGCAACCATGAACACTACCGTCTGACGGATCTTGATCACCACCAGATTGATCATTGGTCGTCGAGTTCATATTTTGTGGTAAAGGGTTAGTTAGCACAGCTCGACCCTGTGCCAAGAATCTTGAGGCTTCATCGATACGAGGGAACAAGTAAGTGAGGTGATCGTCCTTACATAAATTGCAAGGGAACTTAACCTTACATTTATCTTGCTTGTCCCCCCTAGCATTACAGTCATTCTTATCATTACTATTAGCATTCTCATTCTTGTTTCAACCCTTTCGATTATTCTTACCCTTCTTTCTATTCTTTCCGGGCTGGTGGTTACCTTTTTGGTTCGACGATTGCACTGAAAGTACACTCACCATTTGGGCGGGTTGAAATGAATCCGCAGCTTGTCCTGAAGCAGATTGGTTGATTGACAATTGACTAACTTGTTTTGCAACTGTATCTACATGTTTTGCACTTGCACAACCAACAATTCCATTGGCATGTGGTCTAGGTTTGACTTTGGGGTCAAAACTAGAATGCGGAGAGTTGGGAATAATCTCATATAACAAACCGGACTGAGCATAAATCAAGTCCATTTCTTGTGCCCTAAAAATCGCTTGTTCCTCATTCTGCAATCTAGATGTAGAAACATCCTTCGCTATATATGACAATAACGACTTCAGGAACCATTTGAGGAGGAACTCCGATGGTATAAAGGCTTTAATTAACCTCTTCCATCTACGCCACTCTTGGATATGATCTGAAATATGTGTGGCTTTATCCTACCAAAATGTTGACAAGAGTTCAGTACCAATGTCTTAATGCACTGGTAGCTAGAAGTGGTTAAGAAAAGTCATCGCTAGATCATCGAACAAATCGAATGCCCCCTAGGTAGCTCTATATACCATTTCGTAGTAGGCCCTATAAGGGTGCATTGAAATAGACTTAAACGGATGGAGTTCTGGTGTAAGGAATTCGAAGAGCACCATAGGTGAAAGGTAGTAACATGTTTGCATACTCACCATTTGATTGCAGAAATAGAAAAAGACAAAAAAAGATAACAGTATTTCAGATCAACCTCATCTCTTCATATTACTTCTATGCAATAAATCACAGATCCAAAACAAACAACAATTTAACTCTTAGTCATAAATCAAAGACTTAGATTACAATCGATGATCATAACCAATAGATGTTCCTCTCCCTTCCTCCATAGATTGATTATTACATTCACAATTCTTATTCTATTTATAGGCTTGCGCCTTTACATTCATGGTCCACGTCTAACTAACTTCTAATTAATTCTACCAACCAATGACTAATATCCACAAAATATGGTCAAAAATACAAAAAGTGACACAAAATATTCAAAACTAGTCTATATTTTGCCTTGTGTGTTATCTTTGTCTTGCACGAGAATTTTGGGTTTGCGCAGCATCCATGATGTTGTTCAACTAATTGATCCTCAACCCCTTACCAACATAGAGGAAATCCAATTTTCAGAGAAGATTATATTGGGACATCATCCAAAAATATTTTCCTTGAATATTTTAATCCTGAATTTAAAGAACAAGAACAGATAGGTTCTAGGGAAGAAGAATCAGAATGTTTGTATGTTGTCCCATTTGAATAAGTAGATCTATTTAGGATACATAAAAGATCCTATGTCAAGAAACCTGGGGGATTAAAATTTATTCTTTCTTTAACTAGAAGGAGAGCTTCCAAGAAAGTACCCTCATACACTAAGGGTTTGATTCTTGTGGAAAATTTGGGAGAACTGGTAAACCTATCCATCCAAGAAATTATTCTACCTCTAGATCAATTAGATCTAGAATCCCCTGTATTTTTAGTATTCAATCAGTCTCCACCTCGAATCATGTTTTATGTTAATAAACATAAGTGGCAAGAAAGAACACCACTCAACCTGGTGTTGAGGTCTAGAAAATCACAGGTAGCAATAGTTAGGGATTCTTTCCAATAAACGTTCCCAACTTGCCATTACTATTTGGTATGGGGAGTCTTTCCAGTTTACGATCTGACTACCGTAGGTCAAGTAACAAATTAAAAGGTTTTTCCAGTTACAACCCTGTCCACCATGTATATTTTTAGTTTTTCTATTTAAGTTATGATGTGCAAGTGCCTATCTAAAAATGCAAAATTGATAGAGATAACGAGGAGTGTCACAATGTGATGCACAGGTTCTTACCTCTCATCTTACCTCTCTCACATATAAATCACAAACAACCAGAAAATAACTACAACTAACTAACCTATCCCCAGGGAGAAAAAAATTATCAGTTATCAAAGAGTAATGTATTTCTGTGCATGTATTAAGAAAAATTACAGATAGTTGTGACTGATTTCAAAACACATGAACATTAATAGAAATATGAACAACAAGATAGCTTATTGTTTATGACAACCTTCATTACTCATAGTGGAAATTTCACAGAATAAATTGTAAGACATTCATAACATGAACAAAAATTCAACGAGTTAGAACAATCTCATAGTTAATGGACATAAGCTGAAAATGAAATTGTTCACATTCAACTGATCCATAGCAAAGCATTTGAAACATTCCACCAAACTTTCTCCAGTAGAACTTGTAATTATTTATTGCGAAAGGAAGTAGTTCTTCATACAATATACTCTCAAAAATTGCTTAGGAAAGCCCTCCCCTCTACATCTAAAGTCTCCTTTATTTATCCAAAAAAGCAAAACCTTTGGGCTCCCCTGACCTTTCAGTTCCAGAATTTGTCTTGTAGTATGTGCTTATATTTTTTACAATATAACACATTTTAAAACAAAAATCTTTTAAAATACTTTATGAAGAGGGGCCCGCTGGGTCATTGATGAACTTTTTCCATGTCTGGGCCTCCGCTGCCATGCTTTCAAAATTAGAAGGTGCAAGAAAAATGATATTTATCTCATATTTGGCAACCTGGTTCCTGAACCCTTATATCCTTGTTGGACTCAGACGCAGCTGATCTTCTAATAGATGAATACTCACAGCCCCATGTGCCACTGCATTCTTTAAAATTCATTCATCTAGATCCTTTAACTGCTGGATATCCTTCAACAACTGGAGCCTTCTTCTTTTGTCTTTTGGACATATCTCCTTTGCATCAATCACCCTGTCATAAACATAGCATGTTCTTAGACCATTTATCTTTTACCAATTGAAACAATAATAACAAAAATTGTATCAATCTATTTACCTCTTCCATATGCATTCTGAAAAATGAACTATACACAGTATTAATGCATGAAAAGAAAAAGACAAGGCAAAAGAAAATACTGCAAGTTGTGCTTAAAACCCTCTAAGTCCACTGTCTATAACCAAAATCGCAATCCTGATAGAAAAGATTCCTCATCTTAATCTAGGTCACATCTAAACTAAATAGAACTCCTCTGATAAAAGCATGAACCACATTGCCGCTACTGCTAATCTCCAAAACACTAGACTTTGTACTGTGCTCCTCGTCACGAAAAACCCTAATCGAGGAAAACCATGGTTTCAGATAACAATAAAACCCAAACAATGAGGTCATAGTGCAATCAACAGAAAACCCTATCGGGAGATAACTTCTCTAAACGTCAGGAGGATAGTTCAAGTTACAGCCGCAACAGTAGACAACAAACAAACTACAGTTCTGTGACAAAACTTTAAGTCCATTGGAGATCGGAAGCTCTAACTACTAAAGGTCGAAACTTTAAAACTTAACATTTCCACAATGTCGGTGATTGGAAGCTCTAAAAGCTAAAGGTCAGCAATTGAAAACACTACACATCAGGAGGATATTCTAATAGGCATCCACAATGGCGGACAACAAACCAACTGCGTGTCTCATGAATCAACCGTCAGTGGTCAGAAGCTCTACATGCTACGGGTCGGCGACTCAAACCTCAATGATTCCGCAATGTTGGCGATGCAAGTCTAAGCGCTGTTGCGGTGTTGGATATTTTTAGCACTAAATGCCACCATAGTCATGTATCATAGATTGAAAATATTACCCACTAAACACATCGGAACTGGCGAGCAGAAGGACTAACCATAATACTCTCCATAGTGTCGGCGATATAAAGGAAAATACCTCTGAAACATTGGCGTCATAGAGGACTAAACCTCCGACCACTGTCAAAAAATGTTTCGATAACGATAAAGCAAAATCAAATCATAGATAGTCAAAGGTTTAAACAATAAAACCACAAGGTGATAAAGGCCATGGATCGGCGAGAAAAAGAACTGCTCGTCATTTCCCTTTCGAAACGTCGGTGGCATAGAGAACTAATGCCATGAGTCAATCTTCAACCAACTTTCGACAGCGATAAATAAAATCATCAAAAAATAAAAAACGTTAAGTGTTTGAAAGACTTTCAACTGGGCGACGGTAATACTAGCTCACTTAACCTCCGAAACAGTGGGAAAAAATAGTCAACCAATCATTCGACTTCCCAAAGGTCAAAAGAAATCAACAAACCTGCTAGACAAAATAAAAAGGAGGGTCCCAACTTTTTTTTAAATTTGGGAAATAGTTGTAGCTGCAACAATTGGCGACTACATGGTGAACACAGATCTCTGGACAATTTCTTCTTTGAGCAATAGACTCGTTTGATAATACTAACATGCTACATTCTTCTAGATGTCTGGATTTCCCAAATGGCAGATGTATGTACTTTTAATCATTGATGATAGTCCAATTTAGGGAAAATGGAAACCAAGATTTCAAAGTCTAGATAACTCTTTTGAGGCCAAGGATATGAATTTTATTTTTTACCTCTGTCTTCGGGTAGCTCCCAGCTTGGACATCATAGGATTGTAACATATGGTAAATATAAATATTCGTTTTTTCCTCATTCCCATGCCATTTTGCACTTTTGTGCTTTTGGACTTTTGTCCTTTCTTTTGAGTCCTCCTTTTTTCCTTCTTTTTGAAATTTTTAATTTAGGATCCTCTATCCATAGTGTCCTTTTGTGTGAGAGATGCATTTAATTTTCAGTTCACGGATGAAGAAGAACTTTGGCAATCTTGTACTAATATGGTTCAGTACTTTGTTTTGATACATATTTCTTTTCTTAGGATATTTTGAATCTTATTTTCCTTTTAGATTTCAATTCCTGGCATGGGATCATTTAAATATAATATACTGTTTACCATGCTTCCTCTCCATGGGTCCTTTTTTGTCATCTCCTAAGACATTTTTTAATGTGAGATGGATGGAGCCTCAAAATAGTATTCCAGACCTTTTGATCCTGAGTTATTTTACAAGGATTAAGTAGGACTTCAATGTGTTCATATCCATTTAGGAAAACTGCTAAACTAGAAGAAGTTCTGTAACATCCCTAGTTTTGACCCCAATGCACTAAATATACATGACATATATATATTGTAATTAATCATGGTGTGGAGTTAAAGGCCAAGGCCCCATCATCGATTCGGATATGTTATGTTCGGATTGTAATGGTCATCGATGGTATATCGGGACATACAGCATATATTAAATTGTGACATCATGTAAATGTGCATTTTAATTAAATAAACCCAACAAACTATGTCCACTGCAATTAAATTGAGAAGGGGCATGATTCCTAAGGATAAGGAGGGGAAATGATGAACCTTGAGTCATGATGGGAAAAACCATGTGTCATTACCCTATTTGTTTTGCTCACCTTCCGTTGTCTCATCCAACCACCACTTTAATGTTCTGCTGAGTTGTTGAGGTAGTTATTGCTGGAAGTGGAGGGTGGAAAAACTATCAGTATTTTACACACACTCACTCCACCAATTGTCTCTCCACCTTCATTTGGGTAAGGGAACCATCACTACGCCACTCTCTTAGCCATTGGCTTCACTCTCATGCAGGGATGCGCAGGGGGCCGATTCATCTTCCTCGTGCAGGACTGAGTTAAGAAGTGGGCAATTTCTTGTTTGGGGGTTTTCCTTTCTCTATCTCGCACTGTTTACTAGTCGGTGGTTGTGTTCTTTCCTCCTTAGGACATTTAGAGTTGGTTTTTTTTCCTCCACCATTGCCAGACTATGACAGATTGCTATGGTTTTCTTTTGTTGTTCGTGGGCTATTATTTTCCATAATTTGTTGGCTGCAATTTCCCTTATGAATTAGCTACTGTAGGTTGCATGTTTTCCTTCTGCCCAGGCTGAGAGTCTGCTTACTTATCCATTTTCAGGCTGAGTAACTCTAGCTGTCATTTCATTATTGAGCCGAGGCCATGGTTTTCCCTATGTTGTTCATTTGTTGTGAGTTCAACTATAGTATATTGGCTGTGTTCTCTCTCACATTTTGGGAGAGATTGTAGGTTACCATTGAGTCGTTTTGGCCACGATAGAGCCAATAACAGCTTAGGGTGTGTTTCCCCTGTCTAAGCTGTGAAGGGTTTGTTTTGCTTCAAGAATGCAGAGGTTGGTCTTCGGACTGCATAGGAGTGGTGATGAGGGCCTGATCTGCTTGACAAACCTGGTGCATTTGGGAACCACACAGACAGAGCTAGTGGATTGGATTTCTTCTCTACAACCCTTGAATAGCATTGGAAGGGAAATCAAGGTCTGAGGGACTGTGTTGCAGAGAAAGGACCGATTTCCTTGTGTTGGGTGTGTGTGGGTGTCCTAGAAGTCAGACTAGATCTGGTGTGGGTATCCTTAACTCTTCCATGAGTTCACCGGCTTAGCAGTTAGCCTTTCCCAGCTCTTGGATGGCCTAATAAACCCAACTTTGTTGGCTTGGCTAGATCTGTTGTTCGCTTGATAAACCCAACTGTGTTGGCTTGGCTGAACTGTGTACCCTTGTGGTGTTGTTATCCTTGGCTATGTGTAAGCCTGCCAATTCCTTATTCCTTGGGAAATCATGCCCATCTCAGGGGTGGCAGCATTGCTGAGAAACTAAAGGGCACGCGGGCCTATGGTTGGGTGGAATGTTGCAGCGACATAGCTAGTTGCGGGACAGTTCATATAAGATAAGTATTCTTGGTCATCTGTTTGCAATCCTATTCAATGCTAATGAATTATGATGTTGGATATGTCAAATGTTGAATTGCATGTGAATGAATGTTGTTTTTCTTCCACTATGTTTATGAATCATTATGCATCTTAGAATGTAGTATGTTCAGGATTTTTGTCTTCGCATTATAATTATGACGATGTCCATGGGGCTAGATGTCTGGATGTTTGGTGTTTAGTAGCATCCTCTTGCCTAGTCGGAGGGTTTAGGACGTGACAAGTTCTTTCAAATAAACCAATAGTACACAATCTTATAATCAAGGATTTTAGTTAATATAGAATTCTGATGACTCCATGCAACCAAAAGTTGTGCTTCCTTATTAAAATTAATCAAAATCTAACTAAAAACAAACAAAACAAAATAAATAAAAAATATAACAAACCAATCAGTTTATTTATGTACAAGATAACCAAGAAAAAATCAAGAAAAATAAGGTTTGAGAACTAAACCATTAACTGGTAAGTTCTCTTCCCACCCCTGTAAATATTTCAACTTGTAAGTTGAGGGGTGAAGCTTGGATGCAATTAGAAAAGGGCCTACCCATAACTGTTGAAACTTAGTGTGTTTCCCCTTTTCATCATGCAGATGATCCCACTTAATAACCAGATCTCCCACTTCAAATTCCTTGTTTCCATCTTTATGCTTATCAAACCAATGTTTCACTACTTCCTGTTGATGCTTAAAACGTTCTTTGGCTTTGGACCTAGACTCTTTCGACTTCAAAATATTATATATTCTAATGTATAGTATTTCATTATTGGTAACTCTAGATTTCGAATCTATTATGGAAGATGGTAATAGAATGTTGGGAGGAAGAATAGCTTCTTTTCCGTAAACAAGAGTGTATGGTGACACACCTAAGGAATTCTTGGGTGTGATTCTATTAGCACAAAGAGCATTAGCTAATGCTAAGTGCCAACTTCTCTGATTTTCTATCACGGTTTTCTTTAGAATTCTAATCAAATTCTTATTTGTAGATTCTACCAAATCATTTCCTTGTGGGTAATAGTTTGCAGAATAATGCAACTTGATTCCTCTTTCATTAGCAAATGTAGTTAATCTAATAGAATAAAAGTAAGTAGCATTATCAAAAACTAGAGAAATTGGAACCCCAAACCTAGTCATAATGTGATCTTGTAAGAAATCCATGACTGCATATTCATTTATTTTGTGTAACAAAATGGCCTCGACCCATCTGGTGAAGTAATTAGTTGCTGTCAAAATGTACTTGTGCTCCAAGGAAGAATTTGATTTTATCTCTCCAATGATATCAATCCCCCATTATTTGAATGATTATGTTATCGTCACTGGTTTTAAAGGACCTGCTGCTTTAGCTTGTCTTCCAACACACCTCTAGCAGACATCACGTTTTCTGATATGAGCATGAGCATCCTTAAATAGTGTAGGCCAGTAATACCTGGCTCTAAGAATATTATGGGCTGTTGTATCTCTGGAAAAATGACCTCCAGCAGGCCCATCATGTAATTATGTTATGACCTTCTTTGCATCTTCTTGCTCTAAGCATCTGAGAAAATCTCTATCATAATTCTTTCTAAATAATACTCCATAAATGATCTGATATGAGGCTGATTTTAGATGTAAGGCTCTTCGTTGTTTTGAATTCCAATGTTTCGACAAATATCCTTCTTGAAGGTAATGAACTAGGTCTCAGTACCAGGAATCTGGAGCTGTGAATAGAGGACATACATCCACCATATGTAATTCAACTTCATTGTCCCAATTGTTTTCTTCATTGTCTTTACGTTCAGCCATTAGTTTTCACAATCCTTGCCCTTTTACTATGGATGCTGGTTTGAACTCAAGATCATATTCTTGTAAGGATGTTACCCAGTTGCCTCTTCTTTCACCTAACTCCTTCTTTACAAAAAGAGATGTTACAGCTCGGTGTGGAACTATTACCTTGGTATGGTTCTTAAGTATGTATTGGCCTGAATTGCTTTACCGCTTTAAACATTGCATAAGCTTGTTTATCAATAGCTGGATAATTTAGTTCAGATCCCTACAGACCAGTGCTCATAAATTATATGGGGTACTCATCTCCCCCATCTTCCTTCTATGTAAGCACTGCTGCTAATGAATCATCGGATGCAAAAGTGTATAGGAAAAAATATTTTTCGAAATTCGTACTTTTGAGTGATGGTGCATGAGCAATAGATGTTTTCATCTTACTGAATGCATTCTATTCCACATCATTCCATTTAAATTGTACACTTTGTTTAACCATCTACTGCAAAGGTTTGCCAATTTGAGCAAAATCTGGTACAAACATTCACACAAAATTAATTGTCCCCATGAATAATTGCATACCTTTTTTGTTATGGGGTAAAGGGATATATTATATTCCTTTAATCCTTTATAGTCCTATGGAGATCAATTTCTTAGAAAAAACGTGACCCAGTAGCTTTCCTTCTATGACTGCAAACATGCATTTCTTAGGATTCAGTGAAATACCATATTTTCGACAATGCTCGAAAATTTGTTTCAGGTGGAATGCACGCTCCTCTCTCTTTTTTGAAAATATTGTGACATAATCAAGATATACCACAACACTACGACCAATCAGACCACAGAAAGCTATATCCATGGCTCTCTAGAAACTAGCTCCAGCATTTATGAGTCCGAAGGGCATTCTTCTGTTAGCAAAAGTTCCCCACTTGGTTATGAATGTGGTTTTTATCCTGTCCTCTTCAGCTACTAATACTTGATTGTAGCCAGAGAATCCATCTAATAATGAAAATAATTCATAACTTGAAACCATCAGCAATATTTGCTCCATGGGTGGGACTGGATAGTTATCTTTATCCAATGCACGATTAAGGTTTCTGAAATCTATAGAGAGCCTGATTTCTCCTAAATTTTTCCTTACTGGCACCAAATTCGAAACCCATTATGAATATCTGACTTTGAATATAATTTTAGCATCGAACAATTTTTTCACTTCACTCTAAATTAAAGGTTCCATCTTTGGATGCATCTTCCTCAAAGGCTCTTGGTAAGTCTTGACTCCAGCTTTAATCGGGATGACATGGTGTATGATATTTGTGTCATATGTTTTAAGCTCTTCATATGTCTAGGAAAACACATCTTTGTACTATTTCAACAGACTAATGAACTTACTCCTTTCGCCCAGAGAACGACACTTTCCCAAATTTACATATCTAGGTTCAACTTCAGTCCCCAAATTTATTAGCTGAAATTGCAAGGATGAGCTATGAGTCTTGACATTCGCTAGATTTCAGAACTTGTTGTTTAAGTCAAACATTCGTTCCAGGGTCCTGACTCCCTCAGGAATAAAATTCCCAAATTTTAATTCTACTTGATGTTCTTCGTCATCTATTATTGCTCCTTTAAAAGTCTCATCATTCATCAAGAATTCCAAAATTTGTTGATCATCGTCAAAAACCCATAGATTGGTGATCATATCCGGCACAAAAGGCCTAAAAAGTAATTCAATAGAGCATTTATTATTAGAAGGTACTAGCCTTGCAGTTGAGGTAGCTAGTAAATTAGCTGCTACATTATTCAATCTAGGAATGGACACAATATTGAATGCATGAAAACTGATAAGCAAATCCCAAACCTCATTTTGATAGGATTTTAAATGTGGTGAAATACAGTGTATCTTATTTTGAATTTACTTAACAAGAATTTCAGAGTCTCCATATACTTTCAGGTTTTTTACTTTTAGTTCTATTGCCTTTTTCAGTCCCTGAACTAGTGCTTCATACTCGGCTGTATTATTTGTACATTCGAACTCTAATATACAAGAAATAAAATGTTTATTTTTTCTTGGATCAATCAGAACACAGTTAGCTCCTGATCCTTCCAATGTTTTAGATCCATCAAAATACAGGGCCCAAAAACTATCTACTTCTATTGAACTTGAATTAAAAACTACATCTGAAACTAGATATACTATTTTACAGTCAATCTCATTAGCCCGTGAAAATCGAAGGAGATCGGGATCGGTGTCAGGTGTATTGCTGGCTTCTTCAGCTTGGTAATTTCCCGGTTCCAATTCAATGAAGTAATTTCCCAACATAGAGTTTACTGGCTCGTTTTTTCCCTCTAATTGAGTAACATTGTATTTCATTTGAGGCTATCTTACTACTTTTATCTGATTGGGACTTCCCTTATGAGGAAACCATACATGTGACCAATCTGATGCGAAGTAGCCATCTAGCCTTGTCGACCAGTCTCGACTCAAAACAATTCCATAAGCATCAGGTATGTCTGCTACTACAATGTCAATGTACTGACATACCCTCTCATTTGCAGATAAGCAAATCAGAACATCTTCCATTTCCCCTATTACTTTCACAACTATCTTGTCTTACTAAATAACCTGCCAAGTAGATGGTTTAGGTTGTCCATTGATTTTCTTGCAGACTGATGGTGGCATAACATTAACAAATGCTCCTGAGTCTACTAAATAATTGTGCACATTATAGTTGAAAATCTCAAAAGTTAGGAGAAATGTTAGGGTTTTATACTTAGACTTACCTCCCACTCTTGCTTCACCAATTTCTTCTTCAGGTTGGTTGTCAGTGGGAAGCTCTTCTTCTGGTACTTCAAGTGCTTTTAATAATTTCTGTTTCTGCTGAGGTACATTACACATTTCAAACAATGAAAAATTTTCCTTATCATTTTTAATGTCTTCCACAATATCATACCCCATCTCAGGTTCTTTGAGATTTTTCTTGACATTATCAATCTTGTCTTCAATAGGATCAATAGGCATGTTAATTTTCTTCGGATTTTGACTTGAGATAGTAAATTTAGGTATTTTAATAGTTGCAGTGTTCTTTTGTATTTTCTCCATATTTTCTTGAAGTTTCTTGATCTTAGGCAATATTAACTTATCTTCTTTTAGCAAGCTCTAACTTCTTGTTGTCACATTGGTTTCTGATATTTCCTCTTGTTTCAGAGAATCTTCTTCTTTTGTATCAAACATTGAGACACAATCCCATAAAACTAGAGTATCCTCATCTTGTTTTTCTATAGATTGATTATCTTTCTCTTCCTCCTTATCAGTTTCTATTAGTTTGGAGTCCAATAACTGATTCATTACCAATGTCATAGAATTTTTCCATTGGGGGCAATTCTTCTCAGAATGAGGCTGCTGATGAAAGGTGCAAAAATTATCCATGCCTACATCAGTTAAATTCATTACTGTAGGACTGTGTGGAGGAGGTTTAGATTGATTGTTTTCCTCCCTCATTTTATATAAGGCTTATATGATTTGTGAGCTTTCTTTTCTTTTTCTAAATCTATTACTCTGTTGGATATCTTCTGCATCATCTTCAACATCTCTTCAAAATCCTATGACCACTCATCCTTAGGCTTAGTCACTAATAAAGGTTTCTTTGCTCCAAAATTCTTTTCTTCCGACAGCACAGGATAATTTTCTATCCTCTCCATCTCAACCTCTACCTTCTCAACTTCTTCATAAGTTTTTGATAATGTAGGTTTGACTGATATCTTGGAAAACATGGCTAAGTTAGGCCCTAGAGTTGAAGTATAGTATTCAATTAGATATTTTTTAGATGGCTTATCAGCTGTAGTAATTTTTTTTAGATAAGCAGCAGATCTTTGAGTGAAATTATGCACTTGTTCCTTCCTTTATTTCTTTAAAGCACATAAACCTTTCATTAAGGCTGCATGAGTTTTCTGGACTGCATATTTACTTCTAAATATTCTCTCAAATGTTTCCCAGTTTGTGATTTAATTTGCAGGAAGGGAAAAATACCATGAGGTTGTTGTTCCTTTTAGGGTCTGTGGAAACAATCTACAGACCACATCTTCATGCTCTCCTACTCGTAGTCCTTCTACAACCAAGTAAAAACTTTGCAAATGATTATCTACCATAATTTTTTCACTTGGGTCAAAATTAGGCAACATTTCATCAAAATCTTGAGGAAAATCATGCAAGGGAGGTGTCAGGTTAAAAGGTGACCTAGCCCTCCAAGCAGGTGGTGGAGGTGGTGGGTTTTCGTTTGCATTAGCCATAATTGTTGGTGGAGAATGAGGTCATGACTTAACAAGGGTATGGAAAGGTGAACAGTAAGCTAAGCCTAGGTCCAATCGATTCAAAGGTTGGTCAACTTCTTGTAAGGTTGATTCTACCGGTTCTTCAAGATCTTCTACCAACAATGAATCTTATAACTTAGGGAGATCTTTCTTCTGATATTATCTTCTAGGTAAGACAAGAATAATCGATAATCCTCCGATCTTGTTCACATATTCCCTAGTAATTCTTCTCAAATTATCAACCACTTCGTTATCTACAGGATACAGATACCCTTTCTCTTTATCTTCAGGAGTGCATTTGTAAAACAAACTAATTTGAGAACTCTCACCCATGGACTAATTTTGAGGAAGTGAGATTCCTCGTCCAGCCATGCACTTGTGGCCCTTATTCTACCACCAAAAACTGTTGAGTCCTGGAAAATTGTAGGTAACAATAGTTAGGGATTCTCCCCAATAAATGTTCCCAACTAGCCCGTTACTGTTTGGTATGGGGAATCCATCCGGTTTATGATCCGGTTACCGTAGGTAAAGTAACAAATTAAAAAGTTTTACCGGTTATGACCTGGTTCACCGTGTATATTTTTAGTTTTTGTGTTTAAGTTATGATGTGCAAGTTCCTATCTAAAAATGAAAAATTGATAGAGCTAACAAGGAGTGTCACAATGTGATGCGTAGGTTCTTACCTCTCATCTTAACTCTCTCGCATCTATATAACAAAAAACCAAAAAAATAACTACAACTAACTAACCTATCCCCAGGGAGAAAAACATTATCAGTTATCAAAGAGTAATGTATTTCTGTGCATGTATTAAGAAAAATTACAGCTAGTTGTGACCGATTTCAAAACAAATGAACATTAATAGAAATATGAACAACAAAATAGCTTATTGTTTATGACAACCTTCATTACTCATAGTGGAAATTTCACAAAATAAACTATAAGACATTCATAACATGAACAGAAATTCAATGAGTTAGAACAATCTCACATTTAATGAACATAAGCTAAAAATGCAATAGTTCACATTCAACTAATCCATAGCAAAACATTTGAAACATTCCACCAAACTTTCTCCAGTAGAACTTGTAATTATTTATTGGAAAAGGAAGTAGTTGTTCTTACAATATACTCTCAAAAATTTATTGGGAAAGCTCTCCCTATTACATTTAAACTCTCCTTTATTTATCCAAAAAAGAAAAACCTTTGGGCTGCCTCTTGATGAATTTTGGGCTCCCCTAACCTTTCAGTTCCAAAATTTGTCTTGTAGTATGCGCTTATAATTTTTACAATCTAATAAATTTTAAAACAAAAATATTTTAAAATACTTTATGAAGAGGGGCCCGCTTGGTCGTTGATGAACTTTTTCCATGCCTGGGCCTCCGCTACTATGCTTTCAAAATTAGAAGGTTTAAGAAAACTTATACTTATCTCATATTTGGTAGCCTGGTTCCAGAACCCTTCTATCCTTGCTGGACTCAAATGCAGCTGATATTCTAACAGATGAATACTCACAACGGCATGTGCCACTGCATTCTTTAAAATTCATTCATCTAGATCCTTTAACTATTGGATCTCCTTCAACAACTGGAGCCTTCTTCTTTTGTATTTTAGATATATCTCCTTTGTAGAAATCACCCTGTCATAACCATAGCATTTTCTTAGACCATTTAGCTTTTACCAAGTGAAACAATAATAACAAAAAATGTATCAATCTAATTAGGTCTTCCATATGAATTCTAAGAAATGAACTATACACAGTATTAATGCATGAAAATAAAAAGACAAGGCAAAAGAAAATCTTGCAAGTTGTGCTTAAAACCCTCTAAGTCCACTGTCTGTAGCAAAAATCACAATCCTGATAGAAAATATTCCTCATCTTAATCCGGGTTGCATATGAACTAACTTGAAATCCTTCGATAAAAGCATGAACCACATTGTCGCTACTGCTAATATCCAAAAAACTAGACTCTGTAGTGTGCTCCTCATCGTGGAAAACCCTAACCGGAGAAAACCATGGTTTTGGATAATAATAAAACCCAAACAATGAGGTTGTAGTGTAGTTGGTGGGAAAACCCTATTGGCAACTAACTTCTCTAAACGTCGGGAGGATAGTTCAAGTTATAGCCGCAACAGTAGACAGCAAACAAACTACGGTTCCGCAACAAAACTTTAAGTCCGTCGGATATCAGAATCTCTAACTGCTAAAGGTCAGAACTTTAAACCTTAACATTTCCGCAGTGTTGGCGATTGGAAGCTCTCAAATCTAAAGGTCAATAGTTGAAAACACTAAACATTGGGAGGATAGTATGATACACAGCTACAATGGTGGGCAGCAAACCAATTACGGTTGCCACGAATCATAAAACTATCAGCGGTCGAAAACTCTACACGCTACGGGTCGGTGACTCAAACCTCAATGATTCCACGGTGTCGGTGATGCAAGTCTAAGCACTGCCATGGTGTTGGATATTGTTAGCACTAAATTCCACCATAGTCATGTATCGGAGATCGAAAAGACTACCAACTAAGCACATCAGAACCAGAGAGTGGAAGGACTAACCACAATACTCTCCGTAGTGTCAGCGATATAAAGGACAATCCCTCCGAAACATCGGCATCGTAGAGGACTAAATTTCTAACCACTTTCAAAAAAATTTCTGATTGTGATAAAGAGAAATCAAATCATCGACAGTCAAAGGTTTAAAAAATAAAACCACAAGGTGATAAAAGCCATGGATCGGCAAGAAAAAGAACTGTTCGACATTTCCCTTTTGAAACGTCGATGACATAGAGAACTAATGCCCTGACTCAATATTCAACCAACTTCCGACAGTGATAAATAAAATCATCGAAAAATAAAAATCATTAAGTATTCGACAGACTTTCAGCTGGGCGGTGGTAATACTAGCTCGTTTAACCTCCAAAACAACGGGAAAAAATAGTCTACCAATCATCCGACTTCCCAAAGGTAAAAACAAATCAACAAACATGTTAGACAAAATCAAAAGGAGGGTCCAAATTTTTTTAGAAATTTGGGAAATAGTTGCAGCTGCAACACCTGGCTACTCCATTGCATGACTTACCCAAACACCCAGAAAAGGTTTTACCAAAACTTGATCTTGGAAAGGGTGTCTTTGCTAAAGATCACTTACATAATTTTTATTTGGCTTTGAATCTCTTAAATGTTGACCATGCATATGTGGTTTGTAGAACTTTTCAATATACTTTTGAACCTAAATAATCTCAATGGTACTTTAGTTTGCAAGCTAATTCAATAGTATATTGGGATGGTTTTCAAAAGGCATTCTTAGGTAAATTTGGCAACCAGAAAACTGTAGCCACTCTCATGAAAGAATTACTATCTATGAGAATGGAAAAGAAAGAAAAGGTGCAAGACTTTAAATAGAGATTTGCCACCTTATTGAATAACTCTAGTGCTACAACAAAACTAGCTGAGGAGTCTCTAATAGAGTATTATACTGCAGCACTCTTGATCCACCAATAAGAATGTTTGTAAAAAGGCCTCGTAAAGTTAGATTGGTAGAAAACTATGAAGAGACAGAAAGTAGAGACAAATTTGGTTAGTATATAAAATCATACTCTAGAACCAAAATTGAAACTTACAACAAGCAAAAGGCCTTTGTTGTTGACTAAGCCTAGATAAGAACATTCTAATGATCTAGAGAATGTGGTGAAAATGGTGCAGAAGTTGTAAAAAAAAATAGTAGACATGGAAAAGGATAAGGGAGCTAGTTCTTATGGAAATCCATTCAACCCTTATTACAGAAAAAAAAGGAAGAGAGTGGACAAATCCAACCACCTGTGCATAACTCTATTGTTTTAAATTTTAACAAGGAAGGAATGGATCATTTGTGTTCCTTTCACCAAGAACCTCATTCTGAAAAAAATGGTCCGTAGTGGATTAATTCAGTGAATCTGGTTATGAATAAATTGTTAGATACCTAGCTAGCATATCGTGAACGAGAGAAATCCCAAACTAATGAGCCAGAAAAAACAAATGAGGAAACGATGATGGTATTATGGGATTGGGAACCTACTTTGTGGCTTAGTGAGGATGAACCTAGTGAGGAAATTCAAGTGTTATTAGTTAAGTTCACGATGAGAAGTAAATTACCAGTATTGGATGAAAGTTTGTTACTGCCTAAAATAAATAAGCTTAAATAAAACATGAAGAAAATTATCGATGCTACTTGAAAAACACCTAAGCCTAATCCAACAAATATAAAAGATACAATTCCAGTAGGTAACAAGTCAATGAAGACAACCATTAATAAAACTATTGAAACTTTCGCAAATAAGACAAAGACTACTAAAGAACAAGGCATTGGGGTATGATATCATAGAAGAAATTAAGAAAACATACGCAAACATCTCTTTATTTGAAGTATGTAGTTTTTCTCAGCAAAGGAAGAAAATTATAGAATATTTTAATCCACATCCTAGCAGTATCTTAGAAGCCATGGAATATGACGATGAAGTAACTAAAGAAAGCATTGGAGGAAAGTCTAAATCTCAGGCTTTACCTTTTCAGTTATCATTTGATATTTTTAGTCATAATGTACAGAACTGTTTGGTAGATTCTGGTGCTTCATCAAATTTCATGCCACTTTTATTATGTAAAAGGATTAGTGGACAACCCATACCATCCCCATCTTGTATAATTCAACTAGATAGATTCGTTGTTAAAGTCATAGGGGAACTGAAATATGTTTTGATTCGTTTGTTTGTAGATACCAATTTTTTTTAGTTTATAGATATTATGGTAGTGGATATACCAGAAGGATGTGAATCAATTTTGAGTATAGACTAGTCAACGAAACTAAATGGTTACTTTGCAACTGACCTTGTCTAACATGTTGTGGCCATTCAACAATGTTCAATACCAAATTAAAGTACCGAGAGAACCAAACATGAAGTATAATGTAACTCAGTTAGAAGGGAAAAATGAACTTGTGAATTTCTTGTCTTTTGTCTTGGGGAATCACTATTTGGAACTTGAACCAAGGAAATACCATGTTGAAGAAGCTAGTTGTGAATCAGACACACAGTACTATCTCCTTCAATTCTCATGGGATGATAATATTGATTGTAATATAGTAAACTTAGTGGTTGACATAGGAGATGATACTAACCAATTAGAGTTAAATGCTAGATTTTGGTTTCTCTATTTTGACGGGTCTAAAACCCAAGAGGGATTAGGGGCAAGTTGCATCCTGATTGATCCAAATAATAATAAACACTTTCTCTCTTGTATACTAGAGTTCGAATGCACAAATAACACCGTTGAATATGAGGCTCTAATCTTGGGCTTGAAGAAAGCTATTGAACTTAAGGTTAGAAATTTAAAAGTTTTTGGGGGTTCCAAGATAGTAGTCAGACAAGTAAGAAACACCATTCATTGTTTATCTCAACATATTAAGGGATACCAATTGGAGGTATGGAATTTGATTATGCACTTCAATGCTTTCAATATAAATGCAGTATTTAGATTGCAGAACACTGCAACTAATTTATTAGCTACTTTTGCATCTAGATAAGTGCCAACTAATAACAAGTGTTCTATTGAATTGATTTTGAGGCTAGCAATACCTAACAATGTTACAAATATGAGGGTGTTCGATGACGATGAACAATTTTTTGTTTTTTTGACAAATGAAGAATCTTTTAAAGAATCCATAATAGATAAAGAAGAACATTTGTTAGGTTTACAAAATGAAGATTCATTTCAGGGAAATTTCATGCCTAAAATGCTAAGAACCCTCGAAGGGATGTTTCATTTGCAGAGTAAATTCTGGAAACCAGCTAATGTGAAGATGAACAGTTCATCAATGTAGCATGAGCTTGTCAATCTGGGATCAAAATCTGAACCTAAATATGTCGATTTGGGAAAATGTTGCTCACGTGGGGAAAGATGTAATTTCATCAAGTTGTTTCAAGAACAAAAAGACATCTTCTCCTGGACATATGAAGATCTGAAGACTTATAACACTCACATCATCCATCATGTGATTCCCATCAAAATGAGAGAAAAATTGTTTTAGTAGCAACTTAAAAGGATGCACCCATAGTTAGAACCTCTGCTCCATAACGAAGTAAAGAAGTTACTGAACGCAGAGATCATTTTCAACATTCGACATTCAGAATGGGTGTCCAATCTAGTCCCAATGAGAAAAAATTCAGAAGAGATAAGGTTGCGCATTGACTTCAGGAACTTAAATAGAGCATCAGATAAAGAAAACTACCCAGTTCCACCAATGGAACAAATTTTACATATGGTTTCAGGATCAGAAATGTTCTCTCTATTAGATGTATTTTTAGGGTATAATCAAGTGTTAGTGGTCGAGCAGGACCAAATAAAGACAACATTTTGTAGAAAGTGGGGAACATTCGCTTATAGAAGAATTCCTTTTGCCATCATGAACGCTAGAGCCACATTTCAGAGTGCCATGGACATAACATTCAGAGGCTTGAATTCCACTATGTAGTAGTGTACTTGGATGATGTAACCGTTTTATCCAAGAGAAGAGAAGACCATGCTTTTCACTTGAAACAAATGTTTGACCAATGTAGAATATTTGGTATATCTCTAAACACAAAGAAAAGCATCTTTGCAGTTCTTCAAGGGAAATTGTTGGGACAAATCATATCAAAGAAGGGAATCTCAATATATCAAGAGATAGTTGAGGCTATAACTCATATTTCCATGCCCCATAATAGGAAATCTATGCAATCATTTATTGGAACAATAAATTTTGTTTAGAGGTTTGTCCCTGATTTTTCTCAAATCGTGAAATCTCTGCAACAAATGGTGAAGCAAAGTGTACATTTCAAGTGAAATAACATTGATAAATTTTCCTTTAATTAAGACAAAAAAATAGAAATATATCAGTAAAAATTTTTAAGAGTCCAGACTTTGAAACGGACTTTATTTTATATACCTTTGCTTCAGACAACTCTCTCTCGACAGTGCTAATGCAGAAAGGGGAATTGGGAGATGAATACCCAATATCATTCATGAGTACTGGATTACAAGGGGTTGAATTGAATTACCCATCCATGGAAAAGAAAGCATATGGATTCTTCCAGGAAGCAAAACAATTTAGACCCTATATTCTAAAAACTAGAACAAAATTTGTAGTTCCTCACCCAACTGTTAGGTATCTTTTTGTGCAAAAGGATCTTGGTGAGCAAAGAGGGAATTGGTTGACATCCCTGTAGGGGTATGACCTAGAATTCAAATTGGATATCATCATCAAATTTCAAGGGTTGTGCAAGTTCATGGAAGATAATCAAACTGATAAAGATCATGATTAGAAGAATGAAGCTGAAGTGAACTTAATTGATGAATGTCCTATCTTCACTGCTCCTGAATCCTCCTATAGAGATATGTTGTACTATCTTCAACAAGGATATCTATTGGGGCATTGGAGATCCAAGAAGAGAAGGGAAATTTTGTTGAAGTCAGCCCCATATAAACTAATGGATGGAGTGCTTTTCAGAAAATGATATGATGGATTTTTGCTCAGACATTTGGAAAGAGAAGACGCCTCCAAAATAGTCAAAGAATTGAATGAAGCACCAGCAAAAGGAAATTATATTGGGCATACCATAGCTCATAAGATAATTTGAGCTGGATATTATTGGCCAAATTTGTTTAAATATTCCCGTGCCTATGCAATAAAGTGTGACGTATGTCAAAGGAATAGTGGAAAATTGGAAAACGTGGGAGGACCGTTAAAATCTGTTATTATTTCAGAGTCGTTTGAAGAGTGGGTCATAGAGGTTATTGGGGAAATCAATCTGAATTATTCATTACAACATCGATATATCCTTATGACTACCAATTATTTCACATGGTGGATGGAAGCGATTCCATTGCACAAAGTGAATGAAGATGTTGGCATTGAATTCCTACAAGAGAACATTATGACGAGGTTTGGAGTTCCAATTTCTCTTGTTTTTGAAAATGCATCTTATTTCCCATCTATTAAACTAACTGGTTTTGGTTATGAAAAGGGAATTAAGTTGCATTAATCAACTAATTATTATCCTCAAGGAAATGGTTTAGCGGAATCGACAAATAAGAACCTGTTGAGGCCTGGAAATTCGTAGGCAACAACAGAAAGGGATTCTCCCCAATCAACATTCCCAAATATCCCGTTGATTCTTTAGTATAGGGAATCTATTCGGTTTTGCGGTCCGGCTACCGTAGGTCAAACACAAACAAAGGCTTTACCGGTTGCGTCCCGGTCCACCAGAATTTGTATTTTAACTTAAGAATGCTATGCAAGAATTCGAACTAAACATGCAAGGTGGTGAAGAATGCAGGGAGCAGTCACAATGTGATGCGCAGGTTCTTACCTCTCGTCTTAGGCTCACCAACATTTGAATCGCACATGCATCTATGCAATGACCTAACTATCTATCTATCCCTATCTACCTATCCCCAGGGAGCCAACTTATATTTAATATATATGAGTAATGCCGATGTGCACACATGATAAAAGCAATTACAGATAGTTGACATTTACTTTTACAAGCATGAAAAATGAAAGATATTTCCGCAACCAGATAACTAATTGTTTCATGATAAGCATGCATTAATCATGGTGGTTATTTCATAAAATAAATCAGAAATCATTTAAACAAGACATAGGTCATAAGTTAGAACAATCTCACGATTCATGGACACAATGCTGAAAAACAAAGTAGTTCATCTTTCAACTATCCATGGCAAAACATTTGAAATCCCACCGATATTCCTTCAACGGGAAAACTGTAATTTCTATTGCAAAATGAAGTAGTTCTTCTTACAATATATCATCACCAGTCTTACTGGGGAAAAAATCCCTTGTTCCTTCTACGCTTCCTACTTTTATACAAAAGGTCAAAATGGTTGGGCTGCCCAAAGTGACCTTTGGGCTTCCCAACCTTTTGCTTTCCCAATGATTCATTTCTCAAAAAGATTTTACAAAATTATTAAATTATTACAAAGTTGACCGGTCCTTTATTAGGTGGGTGCCGCCTGGCTATCTAAGAACTTCTTCCACGCTGCTGCTTCAGTAGAAATGACTTCAAAAGTGCATGGCTCTAGGAACTGAATGTTGATTTCAAAATTTTCAACTTGGTTCTTGATGGCCTTGATCCTTGCTGGGCTCAACCGAAGCTGATCTTCTAGAAACTGCATGCTAACGACTGCGTGGCCTACCTCGTTCTTCAATACTAAATCATCAATGGCTCTAATCTGCTGAGTTCTGACCTCTACATCTTGATATCTTTTCTGTAATACTTCCATAAAGGCCTCATGGTCAAGGAACTCTTCAATCCTATGCTTAGCCTCTGTTTGACATCATTTGTACGTATTCAGGAGCCTTCTAAAATACTCTGAGCATGCTCCCTGCGTATTTTTTACAGCCTTCTTGAATTCTTCTGTAGTACTGATGGTGAACTCTATCAGGTTGTGATCTCTCTTGAGGGCTTGATGATATTTTGCTGGTAGCCCTTCAGGAGTCTCGACATCATCTTCCGGCCTTGCCATTCTGGCACTCAGAACCTCAAGAACCTCCTGAGATGGATCAACAAAGTATGAGGAAGTTTCCATGATCTCTTCTAGCCTACTGTCAATCTGAAGGACTTTGCACCTCTCTTCTTCCAGAGCCATCTGCAGTTGTAGCATTTGAGCTTTTTGAGCCAGGATATATTCTTTAAATGGCTGCAGATTTACCTGTTGTTCCTCAGCCACCTCCAGATCAGAAGTCAAAGAAGCGATCTTCTCTTTAAGTTCTTTGGTGTATGAATCATTGGACTCATAGATGATCTTTATCTGTTCCTCTATATCTTCCACCTTTTCCAGTAACTGTTCCTTATCGCTCTTTAGACTTTGGGCTTCCTGTTGTACGTTTTCTAGGGACTCCTGTGTTGTTTCCTTTGCTTGCATTTCCACTTGAAGGGTATAGACTTCACCTTTTGAGGATTCCAGTTCTCTTTGCATGTGCTCATCTTTCCTCTTAAGTCTATTACCTTCATCTCTTTCTTTTCTCAGTGTGTCTTTTAGCTGAGAAGAGGTCTTCTTAGCTGACTCTAGTTCAATCATCACCCTATTTATGTTGTCCTCAGATGCATCAATCATGGCAGCCCCAGCTCTTATCGTGAACCTAGGATCCTTGTCTGTCCCTAGCATGACAGTGGTATCGGTGACCATCTTCCCTGATAGATCTTTCGCTTCCACCTTCTTTTCCATCCTCCTCATTATTCTTTTGGTGGCCCTGTCATAATAGACAGTGCTGAATTCGGGGACTTCCTCTCCTATTTTCTGAGTGAAAGGTATTAGCTGGCGTGTAGGGGTCACCAGGGTGCTAGCAGCAGGTACTTGAAGGATTTGTACCTTGGGGTTTTCCTCCTCCTGGGTCTGTCCTATTGATGTTTCAGCAATTGATTGTTGTGGCAGCTCTGTTTTTTCAGCCTCCTACTTTTGGAGCTCTTCCTCTAGCTTTCTTTTTGCTTCCTCAGCTGCCTGTCTGGCTGCCTCTTGTGTTTCTTTGGCTGCCTCTTGTGCCTTTTCAGCTGCTTCTTGGGAAGCTTTTCTTTTTTCTTCTTCTCCTTTCTGTAGCCATTCTCCAGCTTCCTGTTCTAGCTTTTGGGCCTCTTCCTATCTCCTCTTTGCCTCTTCTTCAGCTCTGGCCTGCTCAGCTTTGGCTTGCTCAGCCCCTTTTCCACCCTTGGTGGGGTTCTTAGGCTTAAACCTCCTTCTCAGAGCTGTCAAGTTAGGGGAACTTCGGAAGATAGATTCTTCCTTGTCAAAGTGGTGAGTGTATTCAAAATGTACTTTATGTTCTTTACAGTGCTCTGCCATTCTACCGTGAGTATCATTCCTTCGAAAAGTCATCTCACCAAAATGGAACTTCCCCAATTCTTCTATTAACTCCATAGCTTGTTTTACCTTGGAAAATTTGTAGCTACCTAGTTTGAATGGCAGTGGAGGATACGTAGCCTTCTTTTGCTCAAAAAGATAATTCCCTATTCCATCAATGAATACCTGCCTGACTGCCTGTTTATGAATAACATAATCTGTTGTGTATTTGGGAAGCAATAAGGGGCATTTCGTGCCCCCAAACATTCTGATGTACATGCCATTCTCAGTCAGGAAATAGTCTGCATGCTCTTCTATTACCCGCATGGCCTCCTCTGACATACAGTCGCACTCCTTCTGGAAGATGAGTGCATAGAGTGGCATGATGAATTGCTCGCAGACCTCCCTATAGTGGCTATGGTACTGTTGAGCCGACAATGGTTTATAGGAGGCATACACAGGCATCATTTCCCTGTCCCAGACACATTTGAGACCAGGGAAAGGCTGGTTGTACAATATACAATCTACCAATATCGAGCTCATGTAGAATTCGGCCCTTTTCTTGGATTCTCCTCCCAAGGCACCAGCCACGCAAGAAGAAATACTGCTTGATACTAGGCTGGCCCAATTGAAGACTGTTCCTTGGGTTTCTACGTGGAACATAATGGGTATCCATTCAAATTTGAAGAGTCTTCCATGGGCTCTCCCGAAGATCCTATTCAGCATCAGGGCTATAAATCTGTAAGGATCCCTCAAGCTTGCTATATCATACTCTCCATTTGTTCTGTGTCTGTACAGCTTTCCCGGAAAAAGCATTCTCTTAAGGGTTTCTATCAAGTCCATTCTGATGTTATCCAGCCAAGCATCAGATATAAAGATTTGAGGTTCTAGCAGATGATAGGCCAACGCCACATACCCTGGGCTAAATGCAACATATCCCTGGCCTTCCACATTCCCTATGAGCATTGTGGTTGTATTTGTATGGGGTAGAATCCATCTAATCACCTCAGAACAATGGAACAGCTTTGGTCTGGTAGCCACCTTCATGATGGCGGATCTCTCTATGTTTGCATAGACTGGTTCTTCTTCTAGACCCATGTTGGGGACCTCCCTGTGGGAAATCAATCTGTATATGTCACCCCATTTGTACTCAGGCTCCACACCAGAAATACATTGGGTATCTTCATATATATACTCAGTCTTTGTGACGAACTTTATTTCTGGTTGTTCTTCGACCGCAGGGGCCTTCTTCTTCTGTCTTTTGGACATAGTGGGCTTGGTTTCTCCCTGGTAGCAACATGTGGCTGACTGGGCAAGGACGGTTGGGATTCCAACTAACACCTAGGCACGCGTATCGACACGCTAGTCCACAGGGTTTGAAGGGTCAACAGCACAGATGACTGCGATAGCTCGAGCAACATAAACAAACAATAGAATAATCCAAACGATGTCCCCGTATATATAAACCTTTCACATGTGCGAGGAGACCATAAATCAGGCATCGGAGGGTTTTCATATCGGCAGTCGAGAATGATCTTCCTTCCGCAACAGCGGACGGGTCCAATGTTTACCACGCCGGGTTTACGCGCATGGCGGGCACTAATCGGCAGATCGGCCGTCGGACGGTTCTCCAATCAGGCGGTGAAAGCTTGAAACCCTCCGCAATGGTGGCAGCATAGATCCCGAAAGCTTCTGATTTCTGTTACCTACGTCGAATGTCAGGAGGATCTCAATTCAGCGAACGAAAGCTCACAACCTTCCAAAACGGCGGGAGAAAACATGATCAAAGGTTTCGATTTAAATCTTGAAATCAGTCAAAAAACATGTAAGTCGGGAGAAAACCAGAAGGCGTAATTAAAAGTCCGTCCATAATGGTGGGATAAAATATTGAAAGAGCGTCCGATGCCCAATAAAAAAATGTCTGCCGCAAATAAAAGGAATCGGCAGTCGAAAGGTTTTGCAATCGGGGCGACAATCTTCAAAACAACCGCAACGGCGAAAAAGTCAAGCAAAACAACTTCCGATTTCAACAAGCTTCAAGTACGTTTAATAGCAGCAATACGGCTAGTTTCCAAAGGCATTCTAAGGCATCAAGCATTAAACATTATGAGAAAACAATGCATCAAAGTAAACAAAGGCAAAACACGCTAATCCAAAACAAAGGAGGGTCCCAGAAATTTTTTAGAATTTTGGGAAATTGTTGCAACTGCAACAATTGGCGACTACCTGGTGAACCCCAGATTTCTGAATTAACTCTTTTCCCATCTCAAGATTGTCTGACTAAAATCGAATTGTTTTAGATGTTTGCATTCCTAAGCCAGCCCAAATTATGCATTAAGTTACTCAAATGAAGCCTATTCTTTCGGGAGAAGGTAACATCAGCAGTGTTTTAGGTCTGAACAACTCTTTTGAGGCCAAGTATGTGAGGTTTATTTTTCCTGTCCTTAGGTAGTTTCCAGCTTGGACACCACAGGATTGTAACAGATAGCAAGCAGTATAATCCTTTTGTTCCTCATTCCCATGCCAATTTGCACTTTTGTGTTGTTTAAGTTTTATTCCTTTGACATGAGTCTTCCTGCATGCCTTTCTTACTGAATTTTAATTCAGGATCCTCTATCCCATAGTGTCCTTTTTTGTGAAGAAGATACTTCATATTTTAATTCACGGACGGAGAGGATCTTGTGGCCATTTTAGTATTTCATGCTTGTCAATCTTTGTTTTGGTATGTCTTATTCTTTTCAGGAGCTTTGACTCTTGATAGCTTTTAGCTTTTCTGGCATTATGGCATGGGATCATTTATATATGATATACTGTCTTACTCTGCTTCCTTTCTGTGGATCTTATGCTGTCACCCCCTCGGATATTAAAATGTGAGGTGGACGGAGCCTCGAAATAGTATTCCAGACCTCCTTTACTTTTGATTTATTTACAAGGGTTAAGTGAGACTTCAATGAATACATGCCAGTTAGGAATACAGTTACTAGAAGACATTCTATGCTTTAAAGCACAATCTTTCACTCAAGATTTTAGTTAATGAAGAACCCTGATGTTTCCATTGCAACCAAAAGTTTGCCTCTTTATTCAAAACCAAAAGGAAAGAAAGCAAAGTACTAAAGGAAAACATCAGCAAAGCAAACAACCAAAGAAAGAAAACATCAAAACATTAAAGCAAGAAAACCAACACCTAGTAAAAACAAACAATTTATTTATGTACAAAAAGAAAAACAAAAGAAAACAAAAATTTTGCCCATTCCTGAAATTTTTAAAACTAGAGGACTAAGGAATGAGCTGGATTTAGACATGAGTTACCTAACCATTGTCCAATTGTGCTGTTATTGAAATGGAACCCATATCTAAAACCCTGCAGTCATCACTTTCAGCCTGAGGGAGTTGAAGGAGCTCAGGCTGAGCGTCCATCACAGGACTGGCCCTTTTTGAGGAATGATGTCTTAGCTTAAGTTCAGTCAGGTAGTTTCCCAAGATAGAATCAGCAGACTCATTTCCTTCTCCTAACTTAGTGACAGTATGCTTCATGTATGGCTCTCTCAGAATATTTATTGGATTTGGGGTACCTTTGAGAGGTAACAACAGGTGGGACCAATTTGAAGCAAAATAACCTTTCAACCTGGCAGCCCAATATCGGTTGAGAATGAGCCCATATCCCCTTGGTATGTCAGCCACCATAATATCAATGAATTGGCATATCTTGTTGTTTGCAGCCAAACGAATGAGGACATTCTTCATTTCTCCCACCACCTTAACACCTGTGTGATCTAATTGGGTTACTTCATGAGGTGTGGATTCTAGCTGTCCATTAATCCTTTTACAAATCTCAAGGGGCATCACATTCACTGCTGCTCTAGAGTCCATCAAGCAGTTATGCACATTATAATTCAATATTTCTAGAGTCAAGAGGAAAGGCTGGGTGTCAAGGTTTTCTTTCCAGCCTGGTTCTTGGTCTTCTTCTCCTAGCTGGTTATGAGTAGGTATGTCCTTGGTTAGCTTATGAGTTTCACCAAAGTTCTTCTCACTGACCCCTGTCTGTTCTTCTACAGGTTTGACAGTTTTCATGACTGGATTGGTCCTCTGGTTGAGGGTATTGTTCTCACGCGTTTTTCCTTCATCCAATTTCTTAACATTCTCCTGCCCATTTTCTATTTTAGACCTCACTTCATTGTCTTGGTATATGACTCCCATGTCCTTTGTGATTGTAGATGTGCATTCAGATTTAGGAGTGTCATCTTCAATGTCAAATAGTGAAATGCCACTCCATGAGAACATAGTATCATCCTCTATTTTTCTTATGATCTGTTTCTCCTTTTCTTCCTCCCCACTGTCCTTAATCAATTTAGGGTCCAACAATTTGTTCATCACCAATGTCATTGAATGTAACCATTGAGGACATTTCTTCTCAAAATGAGGTTGTTGGTGGAAGGTACATAAATTATCCCCTCCTACTTCTGTTATGTTTACTGATGCCGAATTAGGAGGAGGAACTTGCCATTGGTCGTTGTTTTCTCTTTTCGGATAGTGAGGCTTATAAGATTTCTGAATGTCTCTTTCCCTTTCCAGATCTATTATTCGGTTGGATAATTTCTGGAGCATTCTCATCATTCCCTGGTAATCATGTCATTGATCTTCTCTAGGTTTAGACAGTAGTGAGACTCTTTTGGCGACAGTCTTGTCTTCCAGTGAATCAGGATAATCTCCTACACTCTCACTTTCAGCCTCTACCTTTTCAGCCTCTTCATAAGTCTCTACCAGTGTAGGCTTGACTTTCATCTTGGAAAACATGGTCAGTTCAGGCCCCAGGGCTAAGGTGTAATACTCAATTAAAACCTTGTCTGAAGGTCTGTCCACTGCAGAAACGTTTTTTAGGTACATTGAAAATCTCTGAGTGAAACTATGTACCTTTTCACTCTTATCTTTTCTTAGCCTACCAAGACCATTCATCAATGAGGCATGTGTCTTCTGAGCTGTATATTTACTTATGAAAACTCTTTCAAAGGTTTTCCAATCAAGAATGGAGTTTGCAGGCAGACTGAAATATGAAGATGCTGCTGCTCCTTTCAGAGTATGTGGGAACAGCCTACAAACCACATCTTCATACTCCCCAGCCCTTAGCCCTTCTAATGCTAGGTAAAAGCTTTGGAGGTGATCATCGACATCAATCCCTTCCTCAGGGTAAAACTTAGGCAAAAGCTTGTCAAAGGCTTGAGGTAGATTATGCAAAGGAGGTGTTAAGTTTAGAGGGGACCTAGCTCTCCATGCCGACAGAGGGTTGGCTTGATTACCGGCCATGAGCAAAGGTGAACAGATAAGCCACTGAGAAAAACAATCCTTCAAGGATAATACCCGAATCTGCAAATTCTTGAGTTAGGTTGAAAGCTTCGAAACATCTACTAGTAGGATAGTCTCGGGGAATTAAGTTCCACGGCCAGCCATTTACTGGTGGCCCTCCTTCTAGCGCCAGAACTGTTGAGGCCTGGAAATTCACAGGCGACAACAGAAAGGGATTCTCCCCAATCAATGTTCCCAACTAGCCCGTTGATTGTTTGGTATAGGGAATCCGTCCGGTTTTGCGGTCCGGCTACTGTAGGTCAAACACAAATAAAGGCTTTACCGGTTGTGGCCCAGTGCACCGGAATTTGTATTTTAACTTAAGAATGCTATGCAAGAATTCGAACTAAACATGCAGGGTGGTGAAGAATGCAGGGAGCAGTCACAATGTGATGCGCAGGTTCTTACCTCTCGTCTTAGGCTCACCAACATTTGAATCACACATGCATCTATGCAATGACCTAACTATCCATCTATCCCTATCTACCTATCCCCGGGGAGCCAACTTATATTTAATATATATGAGTAATGCTGATGTGCACACATGATAAAAGCAATTACAGATAGCTGAAATTTACTTTTACAAGCATGAACAATGAAAGATATTTCTGCAACAAGATAACTAATTATTTCATGATAATCATGCATTACTCATGGTGGTTATTTCATAAAATAAATCAGAAATCATTTAAACAAGACATAGGTCATAAGTTAGAACGATCTCACGATTCATGGACACAATGCTGAAAAACAAAGTAGTTCATCTTTCAACTATCCATGGCAAAACATTTGAAATCCCACCGATCTTCTTTCAACAGGCAAACTATAATTTCTATTGCAAAATGAAGTAGTTCTTCTTACAATATATCATCACGAGTCTTACTGGGGAAAAAATCCCTTATTCCTTCTACGGTTCCTACTTTTATACAAAAGGTCAAAATGGTTGGGCTGCCCAAAGTGACCTTTGGGATTCCCAACCTTTTGCTTTCCCAATGCTTCATTTCTCAAAAATATTTTACAAAATTATTAAATTATTACAAAGTTGACCAGTCCTTTATTAGGTGGGTGTCGCCTGGATATCTAATAACTTCTTCCATGCTACTGCTTCAGTAGCAATGCCTTCAAAAGTGCATGGCTCTAGGAACTAAATGTTGATTTCAAACTTTTCAACTTGGTTCTTGATGGCCTCAATCCTTGCTGGGCTCAACCGAAGCTGATCTTCTAGAAACTGCATGCTAACGGCTGCGTGGCCTACCTCGTTCTTCAGTACTAGGTCATCAATGGCTCTAATCTGCTGAGTTCTGACCTCTGCATCTTGATATCTTCTCTGTAATACTTCCATAAAGGCCTCATGGTCCGGGAACTCTTCAAGCCTATGCTCAGCCTCTATTTGACATCGGTTGTACGTATTCAGGAGCCTTCTAAGATACTCTAAGCATGCTCCCTGCGTCTTTTTTACAGCCTTCTTGAAGTCTTCTGCAGTACTGATGGTGAACTCTATCAGGTTGTGATCTCTCTTGAGGGCTTGATGATCTTTTGCTGGTAGCCCTTCTGGAGTCTCAGCATCATCTTTCGGCCTTGCCATTCTAGCACTCAGAACCTTAAGAACCTTCTCAGATCGATCGAAGAAGTATGAGGAAGTTTCCATGATCTCTTCCAGCCTGCTGTCAATCTGAAGGACTTTGCACCTCTCTTCTTCCAGAGCCATCTGCAGTTCTAGAATTTGAGATTTTTGAGCCAGGATATATTCTTTAAATGGCTACAGATTTACCTGCTGTTCCTTAGCCGCCTCCAGATTAGTAGTCAGAGAAGCGAGCTGCTCTTTCAGTTCTTTGGCATATGAATCATTGGACTCATAGATGATCTTTATATGTTCCTCTAGATCTTTGACCTTTGCCAGTAACTGTTCCTTATCACTCTTTAGACTTTGGGCTTCCTGTTGTACATTTTCTAGGGACTCCTGTGCTGTTCCCTTTGCTTGCATATCCACTTGAAGGGTATAGACTTCACCTTTTGAGGATTCCAGTTCTCTTTTCCTGTGCTCATATTTCCTCTTGAGTCTATTACCTTCATCTCTTTCTTTTCTCAGTGTGTCTTTTAGCTGAGCAGCGGTCTTCTTAACTGACTCTAGTTCAATCATCACCCTGTTTATGTTGTCCTCGGATGCATCAATCATGGAATCCCTGGCTCTTATCATGAACCTAGGATCCTTGTCTATCCCTAGCATGACAGCGGTATCTGTGACCATCTTCCCTGATAGATCTTTCGCTTCCACCTTCTTTTCTGTCCTCCTCATTATTCTTTTGGTGGCCCTGTCATAATAGACAGTGCTAAAGTCAGGGACTTCCTCTCCTTTTTTCTGAGTGAAAGGTATTAGCTGGAGCGTAAGGGTCACCAGGGTGCTAGCAGCAGGTACTTGAAGGATTTGTACCTCGGGGTTGGCCACCTCCTGGGTCTGTCCTGTTAATGTTTCAGCATTTGATTGTTGTGGAAGCTCTATTTTTTCAGCTTCCTGCTTTTGGAGCTCTTCCTCTAGCTTTCTTTTTGCTTCCTCAGCTGCCTGTCTGGCTGCCTCTTGTGTTTATTTGGCTGCCTCTTGTGCCTTTTCAGCTGCTTCTTGGGCAACTTTTCTTTTTTCTTCTTCTCCTTTCTGTAGCCATTCTGCAGCTTCCTGTTCTATCTTCTGGGCCTCTTCTTGTCTCCTCTTCGCCTCTTCTTCAGCTCTGGCCTGCTCAGCTCTGGCTTGCTCAACCCCTTTTCCAACCTTGGTGGGGTTCTTAGGCTTAAACCTCCTTCTCAGAGCTGTCAATTTAGGGGCACTTCGGAAGACAGATTCTTCCTTGTCAAAGTGGTGAGTGTATTCAAAATGTACTTTATGTTCTTTACAGTGCTCTTCCATTCTACCGTGAGTATCATTCCTTCGAAAATTCATCTCAGCAAAATGGAACTTCCCTAATTCTTCTATGAACTCCGCAGCTTGTTTTACCTTGGAAAATCTGTAGCTACCAAGTTTGAACGACAGCGAAGGATATGTAGCCTTCTTTTGCTCAAAAAGATAATTCCCTATTCCATCAATGAATACCTGCCTGACTGCCTGTTTATGAATAACATAATTTGTTGCGTATTTGGGCAGCAATAAGGGGCATTTCATGCCACCAAACATTCTGATGTACATGCCATTCTTAGTCAGGAAATAGTCTGCATGCTCTTCTATTACCCACCTGGCCTCCTCTGACATACAGTGGCACTCCTTCCGGAAGATGAGTGCGTAGAGTGGCATGATGAATTGCTCGCAGACCTCCCTGTAGTGGCTATGGTACTGCTGAGCCCACAATGGTTTATAGGCGGCATACACAGGAATCCTTTCCCTATCCCAGACACATTTGATACCATGGAAAGGATGGTTGCACAGTATACAATCTACCAATATCGAGATCATGTAGAATTCGGCCCTTTTCTTGGATTCTCCTCCCAAGGCAGCAGCCACGCAAGAAGAAAGACTGCTTGATACTAGGCTGGCCCAATTGAATACTATTCCTTGGGTTGCTACGTGAAACATAATGGGTATCCATTCAAATTTGAAGAGTCTGCCATGGGCTCTCTCGAAGATCCTATTCAGCATCAGGGCTATAAATCTGTAAGGATCCCTCAAGCTTGTTGTATCATACTCTCCATTTTCTCTGTGTCTGTATAGATTTCCTGGCAAAAGCAATCACTTAAGGGTTTCTATCAGGTCCATTCTGATGTTATCCATCCAAGCATCAGATAAAAAGATTTGAGGTTCTGGCAGATGATAGGCCAATGCCACATACCCTAGGCTAAATGCAGCATAGCCCTGGCCTTCCACATTCCCTATGAGCATTGTGGCTGTATTTGTATGGGGTAGAATCCATCTAATCACCTCAGAACAAGGGAACAGCTTTGGTCTGGTAGCCACCTTCATGATGGCAGATCTCTCTATGTTTGCATAGATTGGTTCTTCTTCTAAACCCATGTCAGGGACCTCCCTATGGGAAATCAATCTGTATATGTCACCCTATTTGTACTCAGGATCCACACTAGAAATACATTGGGTATCTTCATATATATACTCATTCTTTGTGACGACCTCTATTTCTGGTTGTTCTTCGACCGCAGGGGCCTTCTTCTTCTGTCTTTTGGACATAGTGGGCTCGGCTTCTCCTTGGTAGCGACGTGTGGCTAACTGGGAAAGGACGGTTGGTCTTCCAACTGACACCTGGGCATGCGTATCGGCATGCTGGTCCACGGGGTTCGAAGGTTCGACAGCACAGATGACTGCGATAGCTCGAGCAACATAAACAAACAATAGAATAATCCAAATGATGTCCCCGTATATATAAACCTTTCACACGTGCGAGGAGACCATAAATCGGGCGTCGGAGGGTTTTCATATTGGCAGTCGAGAATGATATTCCTTCTACAACAATGGACGGGTCCAACGTTTACCACACCGGGTATACGCGCATGGCGGGCACTAATCGGCAGATCAGCCGTCGGACGGTTCTCCAATCGGGCGGTGAAAGCTCGAAACCCTCCGCAACGGCGGCAACACAGATCCTGAAAGATTTCAATTTTTGTTACCTGCGTCGGACGTCGGGAGGATCTCAATTCGGCGAACGAAAGCTCACAACCTTCCGGAACGGCGGGAGAAAAGATGATCAAAGGTTCCGATTTAAAACTTGAAATCAGTCGAAAAACACGTAAGTCGGGAGAAAACCAGAAGTCGTAATTAAAAGTCTGTCCGCAATGGCGGGATAAAAGATTGAAAGAGCATCTGATGCCCAATAAAAAAACGTCTGCAACAAATAAAAGGAATTGGCAGTCGGAAGGTTCTGCAATCAGGGCGACAATCTTCAAAACAGCCGCAACGGCGGAAAACTCAAGCAAAACAACTTCCGATTTCAACAAGCTTCAAGTACGTTTAATAGCAGCAATACGGCTAGTTTCCAAAGGCATTCCAAGGAAGAAAGCATTAAAAATTCTGAGAAAACAATGCATCAAAGTAAACAAAGGAAAAACAGGCTAATCCAAAACAAAGGAGGGTCCCAGAATTTTTTTAGAATTTTGGGAAATTGTTGCAGCTGCAACATAACCTTATCCAAATTTTGAAGAAAACCGTTATTGAAAATGAGAGAAATTGGTACTCAACCCTTCCAAATGCATTGTGGGAAGATAAGGTCACTCCAAATAATTCCTTAGGAATGTCTCCCTATATTATGGTATATGGAAAATAAGCTTTATTTTCCCCAAAAATTATGCTCCCATATCCGCAGTTAACTCAAGCCTCAAGGGGTTCCAATAGTGAAGTTTTACAAGAACGAATTGACACTTCGTTAAAACTAGAGGAACTACAGAAAAAGGCTAAAGATAATTTAAACCAACATCAGGGTACCATCAAAAGATGGTTTGGTGAGAGAAAATCTAGTACAAGAAACTTTGATGTAGAAGACCTAGTTTTGGAATGGGATGATCCTCATGCAAAAAAGGGCAAACACACAAAGTTCCAACATTTATGGATTGGCCCTTACCTAGTCATTGAAAAGTTAGGGACTGCAACTTACAAATTACAATATTTACAAGGACAAGAAGAAGGTCTTCCCTTAAATGGCCTTTGTCTCAAACATTACTTTACTTAGAGTCCTAGGAACCCTTTGTACATAAAACTTGTTATTGATTTTGTTTTCTAGTTGTTTATTTTCATGTTTGTTTCACCTTATTTCATAGCATTAGTTTATTTTCTTTTAATAATCCAGCTCATTTTTTGGTGGTTGTGTTGGCAGGCAGTTTTGGGACAAGGTAGTTGTGCAGCATCGCGGATGATGTACAAGCTTAAATATATCGTGCAAGAGGGAGAATGGTATGCAAGTCAAAGTTATATTATTTTATGTATTTTTTGTCATCTTTTGTACTTTTGGACCACATTGTGTGGGTATTGGTCATTATTTTGTAGAATATGTTAAGAGTTAGTTAAGTGGACCATGAATGTAAAGGAACAATCCTATAAGTAGATGTAGTGTTGCAAGTGTTAGGAGATGTTATTTGGAGAGATAAAGCATCGATCGCTTGATGAAATTTTGGGAGATACGTTTTTGCATGTTATGCGATATCTTTGCATGAATTGAGATCTATCGATCTGTCTATTGAATAACTATTTGGATAACTTGTGGTTTTGTGTGAAAGCTAATATGGCATGCTAGAGGTTGAGAAGAACTATTGTGCCCTTTTCTGTTCTGTTGTTTTATTGTCTTCTATGACTCAATTATGAATGCAATGTGTATATGTGACATGGATCTATAAATGATGCATTGGTTCCCTACTTTGAATGATGTTATTCTGCTAGATCTGTTTGTGCATCAATGTTTAATTATAGTTCTTATATGATAATGTGATCTATTGAATGATGATATTGTTCTGGATTATTAGGTCTATTAATGCAGTGCTAAGTTGATAAGTAGATCCACATGGTCCTCTCTCATTCTGTGAAAACTTGGTTCCATCAAATCTCCCTTGAACATCCCAGGTGAGACTTCATTGGCTCTGCAGGTGTTGCTAGATGGCATAAAACATGTCTAGGATGATGCTTAGGGACATCACGATGGTTTGGGTGTCAAGAGAGAGGGAACCCCTGTCTACTAGGTTTGTGTCAACAAATTGTTCTGTTGCTGGGACTTGAGTGCAACTGAAGGGATGACTTGTTGTGGCATCCGATGAAATCGAAAAACCAAGATTCGTTCGATGAGAAGCTACGATATTTTGCTAAGAAATAAAATCAAAACCCTTGACTGATGATGGATAAGTAGATGGAAAAGGACATACAATATGGTCCACATGACTATTTTTTCTATGAATTCCTGATCATCTTGTATGAGTGGTTGGCGTGATTGACCTATCGCAAGACAAATTTCCAAGGAGGTGATCCAATGTCCTGGACCCTAGAATTGATCTAGGAGTTGTAGGAGGTGGATAATAGAGCATCACAGGCTGTTGAAGTATGGGTCGACAGTATCTTCAAAGGCTATATTGTCAATTTTGCGATTGATACAACCAAAACATATAGTGAAGAAGAAAGGGATTTCTTCAACCGGACACATGGTAGATTTCTCTTATCATTGCAAATGTCTATTAAGATGCTCATATGTAAAAATGGCACATTGAAGATGCACCTCTCGTAGTAGAACTCTAGTGTGCAAAGGTTGTGGATATCATGAAGATAGGGGGCGTGAATGGAATGATATGGTGTAGATGGGTGCAAGTTACGATGCAACTGTGAGGGAATTCAAGAAGGAGAGTGGTCTTATGAGAGGAGGAGCAAGGTTTCGATAAGAGAAGAGGAAGAGGATAGGGGAAGGTCTTGCTATGATCGAAACACAAGACCATGAAAGAATACCACAAGGGAAAAAGAGACCCTACGGTGACGATGGGGACGACTAGGCTATGCCCAGGGTAGAGGTAATATTCACCCCCAGTAGCAACATACCCACATCTCCACGCACTACACCATAATCAGGAAGAAATGTAAGTTCAACACCGACGTGTCGAACATGCTAGTAGCACTCTAATAGTAGTAGATCAACAACTGTGGGAAGGAGGACCATAATGGTGTGCGACAAGGAGAGTTTACCTCTATTTCATGGAAATGAGATTGAGGATCCAAAGCAGTACTGGTTCCTGTGTGAGGAAGTATGGACTATCATACAAACTGTGGATGATGATGTCAAGAAGGGACAATTGGAGACAACTCTTCAGGGTTGTGCACTAGATTGGTTAATGAAATTTGTACAAGTTCCTACAGGGACTCCAACGAAGACATTGGTTGAAGTCAGGAAAGGACTAATTGAAGAGTTCAGGAAACCAAAATTTGATGCACAATACATTACAGAATTGAATTAAATTAAGAAGTATCCAAATGAGACTATTTGGGATTTTGATCGAAGGTTTCAGACACTAGTGGAAAGAGTTAGTTTTGAGATGAGAGACATTAAGCATAAATAATGGTTCATTGCAGTGTTACTAACTCATATCAGACTATCACTGATGCAGTAGAAGATCATGACACCGAGCGAGGCTCTAGAGATTGCAATGAAGTTGGAAGCTTCACCCGTTGGAGAGAATGCAGTTAGTATGAACCAGATTAAGATGCAACTATTGAATCTGACACTCTAGTTGCAAGATATCAAAAAATGAAAATAAAATCGTGCAGAAGTTTGGTGTACTCAATGTCACGGAGATGGACATACCAAGGATAATTGTCCAGATTTCCAAAACTACCTGTTGTCAAAAGCACCAAAACCATTGTGTTGTGGCAGTGTACCATGGTGTCACATTTGTCAAGTATATGGGCATCGTCATGAGGATTGTGGTTACATGCAGAAGATGGTAACGAAGCTATAAAAGTTATACTGCACTTTTTGTTGATCTGTTGGGCATGAAGATAAGTATTTTCATGCATATGAACTACTTCAGGAAAGAACATATGAATCATACTATGTGAAGGGAGAGGTACAACAGCTACATCCATAGACATAGGTGGTACAACCACCACCTCAACCATAGTTCATACCACAACCATAGATGTTGTTTGTACCGCAACAACCATAACCATAGTATAATCAGATGCAGATGGCTTCGAAGCATCCATTGTATGTTCGATCAGCATAGTATGTTCAACAACATTCAAATTCCCAACAAGGAGTATTTCATGGAGTATTTCATGGAGGATAAGGTAGAGGCTTTGGTCAAAGTGGAGGATGAGTTCTTGGACCAGTGCAATGTTATAATTGTGGTGTACTGGGAAACTATTAGAGAGATTTACCACAATTACAAGAATAGTGTATGTGTATGTATTGTACATATATTGATCACACTGTTTAGAACTATCCATAACTAATCACCAGCTGGAAGGAAGGAAATGTTCCAAAGTTGCAGAGCCAGAACTAGTTGCAGAACCAGAATCAAGTGTAGAACCTAAACCAGTTACAGAATCACAACCAGAACAAAATTCCAATTCAAAACCATAATACAAATTAGGTCATGAATCCACCTGTGAATCCACCGTTGAACCAGAACTAAGGGTTGACAGTTGTGACGATATTGACAGAGCCTAGAATGTTGTTTGTTGATGTTGTTGTTGTCACTCACTGAGGTATGACAACTTGAGAAGATAGTCTATTTCTACAAGTCCGATTGGATGGAAAGAAGAAAGTGCAATTTGATGTCAACACATAGAAAGACACATTCTTTGAAGCACAAGATGAGATGCATAGAAACTCATATTTTGTTATATCTTATGGACTCTCGACCTGATTTGGAATATGATGTACATTTTGATTCTATTTATATGAAGCATTAGAGGAAGTGATGAAGGTGACTCCAACACATTTGTGGTAGACCCATAATAAGTTGATCATTGGATGGTCACAGTGTCGAAGATTGATGATAGTTCACTTTGGAAATGCAAAAGTGTACCATGCCAGAAATTACTATGGGAAGAACAGTCCCAGTGATCATCTGATTAAGTGTTATACCTTGTGGTCAATGCGAGCAAAGGATGAGTGGGTGCATTCATTTGTCCACACATTGGATGAAATTATACAATATTGGTATGTATCATTTAAGTTGCATAGAGAGATCACTACCTGGGAGGATTTGAAGGTTTCTTTCACTCACACCTTCAGTTTCATGGATGGCATCCCAGACGTTCATAATGAGCTACATCTCATCCGCGATGTTGTTCTGAAGGTAGTGTCGGTTGCATATCTAGTGGATCCACATGTGCATTGTTAGATGCAGTCAATGATGGAATGTTATAATGTGACTAGAGGACCTGAATATGATGATGATCTGTAGAATATCAATATTCTGGAAATATTAGTTTTAAGGAAAAAAGGAAAATCTAGTCTAGGAGTAACTGCCTTGTTTTTTTCCTTCTCCATCCTTCTTCCTTTTCTCCATCCAAAATAATGGATATTATCTCTTTCCATCACTTATCATCTGATTTATATAATTCATCCAATTCGTGATCATCTTCAAAGATTATGAAAGTGATTTATGCACATGTGGGGGTTTTGACTAGTTTTAGTAAGCCTTCTTTTTTTACCAATTCGAATAACATACTTATGATTTAGAATATCTGATGTAATTATATATTTGAATAGCCTATTAGTTGATGAATTTTTCTAATGTACACTTATTCATACAGGATTGTGTTATGCTCCAATTTCAATTTCTTTTTTTGTGAATTTTGCATGTTTGATTAGCAATTTTATGAGTGTAATTGTTCTACTACTTGGGTTCAATTTCCACAACCTTCATGAGGATATATATATGCATAAAAATTAATTTTTCATTGAGTATCCTTCACTTTTATGTATGTTAAAGAAGTCTCTATATGGCCTTAAGCAAGCCCCTAGGGCTTGGTATGCCAAGGTGAACAGTTTTTTGCTTACGCTTGGATTTGAAGGATGCAAATATGATCCTCGTGTTTATTTTCAACATGTTGGTTAATTATTATAGGTAATATTTATGTATGTTGATGAACTTTTGATTACAATTAGTTTCACTAAAAATATTGGATCAGTCAAGTCTTCTTTGCACAATGAATTCTCCATGACTGGCCTTGGATTATTGAATCAATTTATTGGATTAGATATTGAGAAATATGAAGCAGGGATCAAGTTCAAACCAAAAAAATTAGCATACCTATTGTTTAATTTTTAAATAGATGAATGTAAGGAAGCCAAGTTCCCATTCCCTTCAGAAACAAAACTAGGTGAATTTGGTGCATCTCCATTGGTGGGCAACTCATTGTATAGACAAGTAGTTTGGAGTTTGTTATATAGTACACACTCTCAGAATGATTTGGAATATGATGTACATTTTGATTATATTTATACAAAGAATCCTCATGAGATCAAATGGAATTCTGCTGAAAGGATCTTTCATTATTTTCAAGGAACCAGACACTTTGGGGTACACTATGTTGCTGGTTATCCACTAGAACTAGTTGGATTTACTGATTCTGATTGGGATGGAAATTCTAGTGACATAAATTACACTTCAGGTTATGCCTTAATTCTTGCACATGGTCCCATATGCTAGTAAATCAAGCAACAACACACCATATCCGTCTCTTAAGTTGAGGCCGAGTATAGAGAAGTAGTGAACGCAACTACACAATGTGTGCAGTTGCAAGGTATTCTTTGTTAGAAAACATGACCACATAGCAATAATAGATATACAGTTAAATCATTAAACAAGATGCAAAACACATTAAACACATTATAGAGAAACACATATATAACGTGGTTCACCCAAACGATGGGCTACGACCACATAGAAATTTCTAGTCCTTTTATTATCATCTAGAAAGATGAAGGGATACAACCTGCAGCAATACCACTGCACTTCCTCTTCATGCTCTCACAGTCTCTCTCACACAATCATAAAGATTTTTTATAATACAATAAAATGCCATACATAGTCGTATTACAATGCTTTTCTTTTATAGGAGAAATACCATGGTAAAATACTATAGTTAACCCAATACCATGGGTCCGCAAAACTCTTGGCCAACAAACATCCCAAAAACAACTCTTGAGGGCTCTGCCCTCGAACCCCTATATCTTGGGGGAATTTCCCCAGAAACCCCTTTTTCGGGGTGCTCCCCCAAACCCCCAAAGTGGGGGAATGAGTGTATAGTACACCTAGGGTAAAAATACAATTGAAAAAATATCTATGGATCTGGAAGATTAGGCTCCGTAACCAATGATATCCCACTTGGAGAGTGATCACAGTAACTCCACCGATGTTGCACTTGTTGGACTATGCTCTAGACCTTGGACTTGGAAAATTTATTATTTTCAACTTCATGCTTGAATTCCAACAAAAACTGAGCAGGAACTCGGTTTCTCTCTGGTTACTCCCTTTGTCAACATGTCTACAGGATTCTGGCTAGTATGTATCTTTTCTAGTTTTAACAGTTCTTCATCTAGAACAAATATTATGAAGTGGTACTTGAGTTTTTTATGTTTAGTCTTCAAATGAAAATATGAGTTCTTTCCAAGTTGAATAACACTCTTGCCGTCACTGTACAACTTTCTATTCTCCATCTTCTTACCCAATTCCTCCATGAACCTCTGCAACCAAATCATCTCCTTAGTAGCCTCTGTAGCAGCAACATACTATGCTTATGCTATTCAAAGTGCACCAACCTATTACAGTTTTGAAATCAAACTTACTGTTATTCCACCCATAGTAAACACATACCCTGTGGTTCTCCTCCTGCTTTCTTTATCACCAGCCATATATGTATCAACATATCCTAGTAGAACAATGTATGAACCTCCAAAACATAATGCATGAGAAGTGGCACCTCTCAAATACCTAAGAATCCATTGTACTGCCTTCCAATTCTCTTTAACTGGATTATTCATAGACCTGCTCACAAATCCCACTGCATGTGCAATATCTGGTCTTGTGCACACCATGGCATACATCAAGCTTCCAACCACTGATGAATAGGGAATCCTGTACATGTAATATATATCTCTTCCTATGTCATTGGACACATCTCCTTACTTATTTTGAAATGGTTGGATAAAGGCATACTAACTAGTTTTTCATTGTTCATTCTAAACCTTTGCAACACCTTTTCTATGTACTCACCTTGAGACAATGTCAATTTGTGATTTTGCATGTCTCTTGTTATTCTCATACCAAGGATTTTCTTTGTAGCACCCAAATCCTTCATCACAAATAATTTAGCAAGCTTTATTTTGAGCACATTTATATCTTGCATGTTAGACCCTACAACAAGCATGTAATCCACATACAATAACAAGATAATGTATCTTCTGTTATCTATCCTCTTTAAATAAACACAGTTGTCAGAATGACATCTATCATAACCTTGTTCTATCATAAACTTATCAAATTTTAAATACCACTTTCTTGGAGCTTGCTTCAGGCCATACAAGATATTCTTCAACCTGTGAACCAAATTCTCCTTCCGTTTGACCTCATACCCCTGTGGCTGCTGCATATAAATATCTTCCTCCAAATCCCTATGGAGAAAGGCTATTTTTGCATCTAACTGTTCAAGATGAAAATATTCTACCACCACTAGAATTAAAATAGTTCTAATTTAACTCATTTTAACAACAAGAGAAAATATTTCATGAAAGTCTATACCTTTATTTTGTACAAACCCCTTTACAAAAATTCTATCCTTGTACTGCTTCTTTCCTCCATAATATTCCTTCAACCTGTAAACCCATTTATTCTGCAATGCCCTTTTTCTACAAGAAAATTTACCAGATCCCAAGTCTAGTCTCTTACCAATGATTCCATCTCCTCATCCATGCCTTGGTCCCACTTATTTCTAGTGTCTACCTGCATTGCTTCTTCATAACATTCTAGTTCACCAAAATCAGTCATCAATAAATAATATATTAAATGAGAGAATCATTCAGGGGTCTACTTAACTTGGTGTATTTTCTTACAGTTGCAGTAGTTTTAGGTACCTCCTATTGATCTTGATTTTCTAGTGCTTTTGGAACTTCGTTTTTATTGATTTCATCGATCACTGTGTACTCTGTGATTTTCTTTTCCTCTTTCTTTCCCTGCAACTAATCTTTGTACATGAAATTTTCATTGAATACTACATGTCTACTCCTAATGATTTTTTGTTTTTTCATAATCCCACAAACGATAACCAAAATCATCAACCCCGTATCCAATAAAGGTACATTTCTTGGATATAGCTTCAAGCTTAGTTCTATCATATTTATAAATATGGACATATTATTCACAACCAAAAGTTCTCAGAAATGAGTATTTTACATGTTTATCTATCCATTCCTCATCTTGAATCCCACCATCCCAACAGCTTGAAGGCCCCATGTTTATTAAATAAACAATAGTGTTTATAGCATCAACTCAAAACTTTAAGGGAAACCCTGCATGCAATCTCATACACCTTTCATGCTCCCTGATCATTCTGTTCATCATTTCTAACACACCATTTTCTTGTGGTGTTCCAGGGACTATATTCTCTTTGTGAATCCCATTGTGTGAAAAGTAACCATCAAACTACTTACTGTAGTATTCACCTCCATTATCATATCTGAGACATTTCAACCTTTTTCCTATCTCATTCTCAGCCAAATATTTCCACTTCTTAAAAGTATCAAACACATTAGATTTATGTCTAATGAAATAAACCCAAGTTTTTCTAGTTGCATCATTAATAAAAGTAACATAATAACAAGAGCCACCAAGACATTGTACCTGAGCTGGTCCCCATACATCTGTATGGAAAAGCTCTAACTTTTCACTCTTCTTTTCTTTCCCAACCATGAGAAATATAACTCTCTTATGTTTCCCATAAAGATAGTTCTCACACAATTCCAAACTTACCTACTTCAGATCTGGAAGTTGTTTCCTTGAGTGGAGATTCTGAATCCCCTTCTCACTCATGTTCCCAAGCCTATGATGCCACAACGCCACACCTATTTCTAGGGAAGCTATAGAGATAGAATAATCAGTATTATGAGGACATAAATATAATGTACCTACCCTATCTCCATTTTCTACTACCAGTGATCCTTTAGTGATCTTGCACCACATTTCTTCAAACGTAGACAAACAACCGCTATCTCCCAACTGCCTTGCTTAGATCATATTTCTTTTCATAGCAAGAATGTGCCTTACATCTATTAGCATCCATTCACTTCCATTATTTAACTTAATCCGTACCTTACCCTTTCCAACAATTTTATATGGTTCATCATCCCCCAATAAAACATATCCAAAATCACCTTGAACATAATCATGAAAGAATTTCCTACGGGGTGTAGCATGACATGAAGCCCCTGAATCTACTACCTAGTAATCACTAGTATTATCTAATGAAATAATCAAATCATCTTGTAACACATAACCTGCTACATTCAATTCCTAAGTAGTCTCTTGTTGTTTGTCTCCTTTCTTCTTTGGAGCTCTGTAGTCTTTCTTCAGATGTCCTTTCTTACCACAATTCTAGCACTATATTTTTCCAAATCTGGACATGGATCTTCCCTTTCTATACTTTCCGTGGTTACCTAGGCTCTTTAATCTCTCCTTTTGTCTCCCTATACTCTCCATGGTGAACGTATTACCTGATGTCTCACATGTGATTTTTCTTCGCATTTCCTCGCTAAGAATAACACCAACGACATCATCAAACTTAAGAGTGTTTGAACTAGGTACAAATTTAATTACAGCCATGACCAAGCTATTCCAACTTTATGGAAATGAAAACACGATTAGAAGAGCCCTAGCCTCATCATCAAAGTTAAATTTTATTGAACTTAACTGACTGGTAAGTGTATTAAACACATTTAAATGATCAGCAATAGATCCACCTTTCAATATCTTCATATTAAATAAATGCTTCATTAAAAATACCTCGTTTGAAGCCGATGGTTTTTCTTAGATCTTACCCAATGCGCTCATCATGGCCTCTATTGTTTTTTCTTTCAAAATATTGAAAGCCACCGAAAAATCCAGGAACAGTCGTATTGTTCCCAATGCCTTTCTATTAAGAACCTCACATTCTTCATCATTCATTGGCACCAACTATTTTTCTTTTCTTCCCAACGACAAGTACAGATCCTTTTGGTACAAATAGTTCTCCATTTTCATCTTCCATAACTGATAGTTTTGGCCATTAAACTTCTTAACCCTAAACTTTCCTTCTTCCGCTATTTCTCCCACTCGAACCTGGAACCCTTCTTTCCCACGAGTTTACTAGCCAAATAGACCTTTTGTCTCTCATACCAATTGTTATAAAATAGGACTGTAGAGAAATAACATATATACAATTAAATCATTAAAAAATATTCAAAACACATTAAAAACATTACAAAGAGACATAGATGTAACGTGGTTCACCCAAACGATGGGATGCATCAACACAAAAATTTCCAGTCCCTTTATTACCATCCAGAAAGATGAATGGATACAACCTGCAACAATAGCATTGCACTTCCTCTTCATGCTCTGACAGTCTCACTCATACAATCCTAGATATTGTTGACAATACAATACAGTACCATACACAATCGTATTAATTTTTTTTTCTTTTATAGGGGAAATACCATGGGAAAATACTACGGTTAACCCAATACCATGGGTCCACAAAATGGTTCACCGAAAAACATCCCAATTTTTTTTGGGGGGTGCTCCACCCCTGAACCCCCATATCTCGGGGGAATTTCCCTAGAACCCCGTACCCCAAAGTGGGCGAACAATTATACAGTACACCTAGGGTACAAACACAATTGAATAATATATATGGATGTGTAAGACTCCAAAAACCAACATTCTTTGCAAACTTGGATTTTCATTTGATTCAGCCATAGTCATTTGGTGGAATAATATTGAATAAGGAAGAAGACATTTAGTGTACAATGATCAAACAATCATGGTCAAATTGAATAGTCAATAGCAAAAAAAAAATTAGCATAACATTACTAACATAATTATTAATATGTATGTAATACAACCATGCTACAATAAAGGAAATTTGAACCCTATAGGATTTTTTTGAATCCCATGACTTGGACTGACTCCACATATCACTAATGATGTGAAAATCACCACTTCAAGCTCACTAGTGTAACTTCAGACGACTTGATCAACTCACAATCACTTAACTGACCAAGGTAGGTTAGAAAAAGGAACCTAACCTCCTTAAATAATGAAAAGTGGTGCTAGGCTAGATGAAGATAAGCTTATTGAATACCATCAGAGAATAACTCCACACAAATTAGGGTGAACTTATGATGGGACTGCCATCACTCAGTGTTGGTTCCTAAATTATAGGGATTGGCCTCTAGAGATACTAAACTCATGCATACTGGTGAATAAAGTGTTAGGTGGTCCCTATATGAGTTCCTCATAGCACTAGTGAAGTGCCAACATACTCCTAAGCTAGGACACTGACATTTAGACTATGGTGGACAAGAGAGGATTATAATAATCCTAAGACTGCCCCTTAATAAAAACATCGACAACCTAGGCCATAGAAATTAAGATGAAAGGTATCCCATACAATCTAGTATAAGAAAAATTAATTTCTCAATAAACCGAGGAAATGGGGAAAACATCACGGGAACTGCCCCCCCTAAAAAATGAACAGTAGGGAACTGGATCAAGATTTCACACTAAGAGACAAATTTCTCCTAAGTGAAATAATTTGTGAAAATAATATAGAGTCTGCACCTATATATATTAGTAATGTAGTGTGATGTTCCTTATGTTCTCTAGTTCCTTGGTATAGTGCATGTGAACCTCTCCACCTTGTTCCAATCTGATGCCAAATAGGATAATAAATGTTTTTTCTTTTGCAACCAAAACTACATATTTGGAACCTCTATGATAGTATGGAAGATTTCAAATTGGGATTCCATGACCTGGGGGATTTCTTGATCCCATACAATGGATTCCTCATCTTGCATGTCAAAAGAGAATCACTAGTGTACCCCTTAGGATTTTCCATGTATATTTATTCTTCCAATTTACCGTGTAGAAACTTACTTTTGTCTCTTCTCTCTAAAGGAAGAGATACATGATCCAATGTCTCATTGTTTTTCATTGACTCATATTTCTCATCCATAGATTCTGTCTTGGTGAATCATGAAAATCCACATTGAAAAATTGTTGATCACAACTCACCATCATGTTGCATATCTTTAGGATTTTATAGAACCTCTCTGCAAGAAGTTGATTTGGATGGCATAGTCCAAGGTTCTCATCTTGAAACTGAGATTTGGTTATCCTTTCGTCAGATGAATATCTAGCCATGTTCACAGCAACCTCAATGAATTTTTGATCCCATTTATTCCTAGGATTGGGATTAGGGGCTAGATCTACATACAGATCTGATTGGCCCTCATACTTAATTCCAAAAACTGATTCAACTTGGTTCTCTTTTTTCGATTATGAATCTGAATCATTAATAGAATAATCATCTAATGCAAATGATTTAGGTAGAATGAATTTACCTTCAATTTTTAATGGATTATGATATTGCACTAGATATGAGTATGGAAAAAAATGTGAGAACTCATATGACTTAGAGGAATGGATTGTAACACCTTTCTCTATCATCTTCCTAGTGGAGGTATCTAAGATATCAACTAAGTTAGGCTCAAATACAACTCCCTTTGGTGAGACTATATTAGTCATGTCATATATAGACAACAAATTTTCTGATAAGGAGGGAACATATAAGACATTTTTGAACACTCCATGCTCCAATTTTATTGTACCCTTCCCTTAAGCTTGGATCTGAGCATCATCTCCCATGTGAATACTTGGACCATCACATAAATTTAATGAATAAAATGATTCTTTAGAGGCTCCTGAATTGACAAGGAAGGATTAAAACTTTCAAAACACGGCCTTCAGTGCATGACATCTCTCATGATATTTAGTCTTGTCTCTAGAATTAGCATTCCGTGCTCCTTCAGGAAGGGAAATATTATGTTGTTCAAGAAGTATTGACATATGATCTATGGTTTTGTTCATACAACCTTTCTCTATATGGTTTCCTTTCTTACAGTAGGAGAACTTGCCGTTATAAAACCTTAGAATTTTTTCCTTCTTAGAGCCTGAGGATCCATCTAATTGATCAACATCCTCCTTTGGCTTGAATTTAGTGTTCCTTTTATCCTTTCCTTTCAGTTTCCATTTGGCTTGCACATTCTTTGTTTTCCTAGCCACGAAAACTTGATTTTTGGAGACTTTGGGGACTCCCATGTGTATCAGCTTATCTCATTCCTTAATAATATATTATGTGAATGCATCATGAAAGGTAATTTACTAGTTTGGATTTGTTAGTCTCTGAAAAAGAAACGTGGACACAAACATGAGAATTCTAGGGCAAATTTGATCATAATGGAGAGCGTCAATTGCTTATCCTTCTTGTTGTTGAAAGTACATCTTTGGGAGTCATTACCATTAGAATTGTGTTGTATCAATTCTAGAATCTATGTCATATTACGTTTAGATCTTCTTGATGGAACTTATCTTGTATTAAGTCCACTAAGTTATGTTGTATTAAGTTCACTAAATTATGTTGTATTAAGTTAAAGATATTATGTTGTATTAAGCTAGGAACTTTTGCTACTTGGGACAGATTCTTGTTCTAGGATCTTATGTTCTATTAATATCGTGAAATTATGTTGTATTAAGGTTAGGGACTTGCATCGTATCAATTCAAATGATTCTCATAGATGGTACCCTATGAGATGGTTAGCCTTAATTGGATATGGATGTGTCTTGTATCAATTCCAGAACTTATGTTGTATTAAGTTCAAGGTCTTGTAATCTATCAAGACCACGTGACTTATGTAATTGTTGTTATAGCTGATGAACCATGTGTGGTAAAATATGGAAAGAAAATTCCTATGGCTTGTGGTGTACCACAACAGACAGCTAGACACGAGAAATAAATCCCTTCCCAATATGCAAGAGAAACCAAAAATCTAACACTAGGGGACCTCGAATCCGAACCTTACTCCAGACGGTTGAAGTAAATCCTCGTTGAGATTTTTCCAATCCCGCTTGTGCTAGAAATTTCCTCTCAACAACAACAAACAAGACAAGCATGCTATATAATATGGTGTTAGATATACTCTAGGATATATAATCAACAACTTATAATCAATTAAGCATATCCATGGATTCAATATTCATTCAAATGACCATTATTGGATAGGAAGAGATATTTCTATTAGTCAAATCAGACATTGCACAAGTGACAACCTTTGTCGGCACATTTGCGAACCTGAGAAACATAGTCCTCCACCTGGGCCTCCACCACCTCAATCCTCCATCTCTCTATAGCAAGCTCACAAGAAAAGGAAAGCTTGGGAAGAACACAAAGTGATCCAAAGGGACAAAGGGATGTAGACTCAAGTATATGCAAGCTATGGCAACAATAGACTATAGTTTCATTGCTCTTCAATTCTTCCTCTTCAATTTATCCAAGGGGTTCCTTATATAGCACTCCAAAGGGGTAATGAAGGGTCAAATATGAGCGATATTGAGGCATATGGAAGCCCAAGAATCAAGTGGTTCAGACACACATGAAGGAAAACTCCAAAAATATTTGGATTTATGCACACATCTCGATGTATGCAAGTTTGAGGTCAAAAGTCGTGTACACAAGAGTATGAGATTAAAAGTCACGTAAAGCAATAAAAATGTGTTTTTAGGGATGAAATTGGAAACAAAACTTATAATATCAGTCGATGGGGTCTAAAGAGTCTACAGAGGGATAGGGAAGGCCATGAACATGTGACAAACCACATCTGGTAAAATCAGATATAGCAGATGCCCCCTAATCTGTGAGGTTAGAGTGGTAACATGATGGCCAAAATACATTATAAAATCCATCACATAAGTGGCATGATGAGGAACCATGTGGAAGAACTAGCCATCCATCAGTATAGTAGAATAATCAATCTTTGCATATGACTGCAAATACATAGAGAAGTCCTGGATACATAAGAGTACAATGGCCATGAATAGGCATGATATAAAAGAGGTCACATGTGTGGTCATTGCCATGTACAATATATAACAGATTAGAATCTCCATGATGAAGATATACAATGGATAAATATCTCCATAGAAGCTAAAGATATATAATGGATCACGATCTCCATAATGGTTGAAGATATCTAACATACACTGGAATCAAATCATGAGAGCTGAAATCTCATGAACAATGGCATGATCAATGAGGTAGAATATCTGGAATGCCACCAAGCTGGAAAGTGTTCTACACAAACCGCTATAAGCACATGTCCTACTTTGTGAATAGAGGTGTCGAGGTCGAACATATTAGTCCATCATCTAATTACTAGTCATTGATGTATACCGTTAACAGACGCAAGATCACCCACCAAAAATGGGAATCAAGGTACTAAAGTACAATCTAAAAAGTGTGAATAGATGTGCTGAGGTCGAACACTTGGAAGAATCCATCGATCAGGGAACATTGATGTATTCCTAGAACTGTCAATAGCGAGAGAACCTACCACTGATAATTGTAAGTCTTAAGTGTCTCAAATGACTCCAGACTTCTATCCCAGAATAAATGATCTGAATTCGATGGGATGGAATCTACTGGAAAGAGGGAATTAAGGCATCCCCCATCAACCAACACGAGGTACTCAGCAACGCTGTATAATGTGGAAGAACTCGAACAATATGTGCACAAACTAATAACAGTACTAGGAATGGACGACATGCAAATTCAAGACAACTAAGGAATGGCTAACTCAGGCTTCAACTTCCTTCGAACAAGAGCATAAAGGAAAATGGTGATTGAAGGTAGGAAACATGGACTCGATATGCAAATTGGGACATCTCTGTGACATAGGAGGCATCAATAGAGGCTCCATAGGGACTGTTACAGAGAGACACTTCCTCTGGATTGCGTTGTACCACAATAGATAGCTAGACACGAGAAATCAATCCCTTCCCCATATGCAAGAGAAACCAAACATATAACACTAAGGGACCCAAATCATACCTTATTCCAGATGGTTTAAGTAGATCCCCATTGAGATTTTTCCAATCCCACTTGCAGTAACATTTTTCTCTCAACAAGAACAAACAATACAAGAATGCTATATAATATGGTGTTAGATATAGTCTAGGATATATAATCAACAATGTATAAGAAATTAAACATATCCACGGATTCAATACTCATTAAAATGCAAATTATTGGACAGGAAAAGATATTTCTATTAATTAAATTAGAGATTACACAAGTGACAACCTCTGTTGGCACGTCTACGAACTGGAGAAATCGAGTCCTCCACCTAGGCCTCCACCACCTCAATCCTCCATCTCTTGATAGCAAGCTCACATGCAAAGGAAAGCTTGGGAAGAACATAAAGTGCTCCAAAGGGACAAAGTGATGCAGAATCAAGTATATGCAAACTGTGGCAACAATGGACTATAGTTTCCTTTCTCTTCAATTCCTCTTTTTCAATGTATCGAAGGGGTTCCTTATATAGAACTCCAAAGGGGTAATGGAGGGTCAAATATGAGGGATCTTGATTCATATGGAAAGCCATTACTCAAGTGGTTCGGACACACATGAAGGAAAACTCCAAAAATATTTGGATTTATGCACACATACCAATGTACCTAGGTTTGAGGTCAAAATTCATGTGTGTGTGCGAGTATGGGATAAAACATTATGTACATCAATAAATAGGTATTTTTTAGGGATGAACCTGGAAACATAAAATTATAATATCAGTCCATCGGGTCTAAAGATTCTGCAGAGGGGTAGGGAAGGCCATAAATATGTGATCAACCATGTGTGGTAAAATCAACTATGACATATGGCCCCTAATGTGTGAGGTCAGAAGGCTAACATGATGGCTGAATACAATATAAAATCCATCCCAAAAGCGGAGGGATGAAGAACTAACCATCCATCAGTATAGTACAATAATCAATCTTTGCATATGACAGCAAATACATAGATCAGTCTCAAATGCATAAGAGTACAATGGCCATGAATAGGTATGATATACAAAATGTGACATGTGTGGTCATCACCACATACAATATATAATATATTTGAATCTCCATGATGAATATATACAATGGATAAAGACCTCCATAGAAGCTAAAGATGCATAGTGAATCAATATCTCCATAATGACTTAAGATATCTGACATACACTGGAATCAAATCACAAGAGCTGAAATCTCATGAACACGGGCACGATCAAGGGTGTAGCATATGTGGAATGCCACCAAGTTGGAAATTATTCTACACAAACCACTTTGAGTACATGTCCTACTATGCGAACAGAGGTGTTGAGGTCGAACATAGTAGTCCATTGTTTGATTACTGGCCATTGATGTATACTGTTAACAGACACGAGATCACCCACCGATAATGAAAATGGGAATCAAGGTACTATAGTGCAATATAATAAGTGTGAATAGATTTATTGAGGTTGAACACTTGGAATAATCCATCGATTAAGGTACATTGATGTATTCCCAAAACTTTTGATGGCGATAGAACCTACCATCGATGACTATAAGTCTCAAGGAACTCAAATGACCGTAGACTCCTATCCCAGAATAAATGAGTTGAAGTCATTGGGATGGAATCCAATGGAAGGATATAATTGAGCCATACCCCATCAACTAACATGAGTTACTTAGCAATGTTGTATAATGTAGAAGAACTCGAACAAGATGTACACAAATCAGTAATAGTACCGAGAATGGCCGACATGCAAAGTCAAGACAACTGAGGAATGGTCGACTTAGGATTCAACTTCCTTCGAACAAGAGCATAAAGAAAAATCGTTCCTGAAATTAGGTAGCATAGACTCTATATGCAAATTGGGACAAATCTATGACATAGGAGGCATCAACAAAGGCTCCATAGGGACTGGAAGCTTAACCAGTCGGTGGAGATAAACTCAGAGTAACGAGTACAACTCCTAAATTCAAACTAAGAACCCAACAAATGGATGTGATAGATAGTGCTCTGTTCGAAGGAAACAAGACTCGAATGCTACCAAAGGTAACATTTTTTCCTGTCCAAAATTTTTCTTTTTCTTTTTCTATAGAGGAATGGAGGATTGAGGTGGTGGAGGCCTAGGTGGAGGACTCAGTTTCTCCGGTCCGTAGACGTGCTGACAAAGGTTTTCACTTGTGTAATCTCTTTTTTAATTAATAGAAATATCTCTTCATGTCCAATAATGTGCATTTGAATGAATATTAAAACCATGGATATGTTTAATTTTTATACATATTCTGTTACAGAGAGAAATTTCCTATGGCTTGGGGTGTACCCCAACAGACAACTAGACACGAGAAATCAATCCCTTCCCAATATGAAAAAAAAACAAAACATATAACACTGAGGGACCTCGAATCATACCTTATTCCTGACGGTTTAAGTAAATCCCCGCTGATCTTTTTCCAATCCCACATGCGCTAACAATTTTCTCTCAACAACAGCAAACAAGACAAGCATGCTATATAATATGGTGTTGGATATACTCTAAGATATATACTCAACAATGTATAAGAAATGAAACATATCCATTGATTCAATATTCATTCAAATGCACATTATAGGACATGAAAAGATATTTCTATTAATTAAATCAAAGATTACACAAGTGACAACCTCTGTCGGCATGTGTACGAACTGGAGAAACTGATTCCTCCACTTGGGCCTCCACCACCTCAATCCTCCATCTCTCATCACAAGCGAAGGAAAGATTGGGAAGAACACAAAGTGCTTTAAAGGGACAAAGGGATGCAGATTTAAGTATATACAAACTGTGGCAACAATGGACTATAGTTTCCTTGCTCTTCAATTCCTCCTTTTTCAATGTATCCAAGGGGTTCCTTATATAGCACTCCAAAGGGGTAATGAAGGGTCAAATATGAGCGATCTCAAGGAATATGGAAGGACAAGATTCAAGTGGTTTACACACACATGAAGGAAAACTCCAAAAATATTTGGATTTATGCACACATCTCGGTGTACGTGGGTTTGAGGTAAAAAGTTGCGTATACATGCAAGTACGGGATTAAAATTTGCCTACAACAATAAACATGTGTTTTTAGGGATGAACCTAGAAATATCAAAGTATAATATTAGTCCATGGGGTCTAAAGAGTCTGCAGAGGGACAAGGAAGGCCATAAATATGTGATCAACCAGATGTGGTAAAATCAGTTATAACATATGCCCCCTATTGTGTGAGGTCAGAGGGGTAACATGATGGAAAAAATACATTATAAAACCCATCCCAGAAGTGGAGTGATGAATAACCAGGTGGAAGAACCATCCATCCATCAGTATAGTAAAATAATCAATATCTGCATATGATTACAAATACATAAAGTAGTCTCAGATACATAACAGTACAATGGCCATGAATAAGCATGATATACTAAATGTGACATGTGTGGTCATCGCCATGTACAATATATAATAGATTAGAATCTCCATGATGAAGATATACAATGGATCAAGATCTCCATAGAAGCTGAAGATACATAGTGAATCAATATCTCCATAATGGCTAAATATATCTAACATACACTAAAATCAAATCATGAGATCTGAAATATCATGAACACTGGCACGATCAAGGAGGTATCATATGTGGAGTTCCACCAAGCTGCAAAGTATTCTACACAAACCACTATGAGTACATGTCCTACTATGTGAATAGAGGTGTCGACATTGAACATAGTAGTCCATCGTCTGATTACTAGTCATTGATGTATTCTATTAACAGACGTGAGATCACCCGCTGATGATGAAAATATTAATCAAGGTACTAGAGTGCAATATAACAAGTGTGAATAGATGTGTTGAGGTTGAACACTTGGAAGAATCCATCGATCAGGGGACATTGATGTATTCCCAAAATTGTCGATGGCGAGAGAACCTACCATTGATGATTGTAAGTCTCAAGACTCTCAAATGAATCTAGAATCCTATCCCATAATAAATGATCTGAATTCAATCAGATGCAATCCACTGGAAGGAGGGAATTAAGGCATCCCCCATCAACCAACATGACGTACTCAGCAATGTTGTATAATGTGGAATAACTTGAACAAGATGTGCACATACTAGTAACAGTACTAGGAATGGCCGACATGAAAAGTCAAGAAAATTGAGGAATGGTGAGTCAGGATTGAACTTCCTTCGAACAAGAGAATAAAAGAAAATGGTGACTGAAGGTAGGCAGCATGGACTAGATATGCAAACTGGGACATCTCTATGACACAACAGGCATCAATAGAGGCTCCATATGGACTAGAAGCTTAACCACTCGATGGAGATAAACTCAGAGTAATGAGTACAACTCCTAAATTCAAACTAAGAACCCAACCAATGGATGTTATATATAGTGCTCTATTCAAAGGAGACATGACTCGACTGCTCCCAAAGATAACATATTTTCCTATCCGAATTTTTTGTTCTTTTATTTTTTTGGAATTTTTCAGATATTTTAAAAATCTTGAAAAAGAATAAAAGTTCTTTATAGTTACAAATCTAGGAGGAAACGAGTGTTAGGGGACAAGCAAACTAGTTCCAAGCTGCAGAACATACCTATGCTCAATGCAAGGAAACATGTGCAGGATAATGACACTCAAGGGAAGGTCCCCTCCCGGTAACAAAATGGGGAATCAAGCTACAAAAGATATGTAAAAAGGATCTACTTGGCTAGACATGAGACAAGATCAGGCTATATGGCTGATAATCAAAGTCAGGAAAGCCAACATAAGGCTTAATAAGGCAATAAAAACTCATGATAATGCAATTACAACTTGACATATACAAGGGAGTCCCTGGGGAATGGCCAAGATAGAGTTGAGGAGGAGTATGAAGCTCTTGCTCAAATTCATGGAGGTACTATACGAAGGAATCCCACACCCTAAAGGATAAATGAAGGCATGGGCACCAAATTCAATACAAGATCTAACTATGGTACCCATGTATGGGAATTATCTAGCATTGGCATAATGTACTTCTAAAAGTAGCATGAAGGTTCTATGACAAGATGGAATGGGTTCGTACCTAGGGTTAAGATGAAACTCTCATAAGGCCATGCAAAAATCAAGCGAATGTGAAATCCTAACCTATATGCTAGTATAGACATAATACATGAAATAAGCATGAATGGGTCAAAGAGATGGTCAAATCGCACTCAAAATGGGCTCCTACAACATCAAATTAGTTCAAATGGTCCAAAATGGTCAGAAACAATACAAAACTATAGAAGGTGGGTAAACATTTGAAACATTTTCTATAAAATAGTGAAAAATTAAAAATTTTCATACCATTTTGAATTTTTACCCACCATAGTGGATTTGAGTCTAGAACTTTAGAAGAGAATTCCAGGAGCATCGTCCGACAGAACCCCTCCACATTTGATCCAGTTAAATTCCCTTTCCCCTCTCTTTTCATTTTCATGTAAAAATTTTAAATTTTCATGGTCAAATTAATTTTTTAGGCCATCCCAGCTTGGGCGTTTCGGCCCACATGGATATCGGACATTTTTCCACATATAGGTCTGGCCATACTTGGAAAATTCCACAAAAAATGCATAGATACATGGTTGTTTTGCAGATAGTCGCGTATAGGGCCGTAAACATGGTTTTTATGGGAAAATAATGATCAAAATGTGTTTTTTTTGTGTAGGATAGTACTAGAGTGGAGAGAGAGGGAGCATGATGATTTTGAGGAAGCTATTCAAGCTGACCTCATGGCTTAACAAGAATTATGACCATGTGGGTTATACAAGTTTTGGTGTCTTGGAATATTGAGGGACAATCCAAGACTACTCCAGCTGCTGGTAGATTACTGGGATCCAAAGTCTGAAACCTTTCAGGTACATGGGATGTCCCTCAGCATTGAGTTTGACGACATATATTTCATCACAGGTTTGTCCCAACGAGGGGATTTGGTGAATCTCCGATCTCGTGGGCTAGGAGGTGAGATGACCATACATGACTACATAGTTGTGTATTGCCTTCCCAATATAGAGAAGGTTGGGAGTCAAATCCCGACTAACATGATTCATATTATGAGGCTGAAATCCATCCTATTGGCATTAAGTAGGATTGCAGGTTTGGGCTCACTCAACTAGGCCTCATAGCGAATGATGTTATATGCAGTAGAATGTATGTGGCCTACAATATATGACTGGATTACTACACTGCTGAGCAACATGAAACATCAGCTCAGTGACTGCAAGATGGGTAGGGCATGAAACTTTGTGTTTGGCAGCATATTGAGCACATTATTTTTTTAGTGGGTTCCAGGGCTAAGATTTAGAGTAGACATTGCTCCACATGGAGTCTGGGATCCAGCTTAGCGATGCTGGGATAATGTCATGCGTAGACTGGGAGGTGGAAGGTTCCTAACCCTTACCCAGTAGAGTTCTTTCCATGGTGGCGGAGACAGCTCATTGCCATAGATTACTATCCCTATGTAGGGATTGACTTTTGCACCGACCCAAACATTTCCCTACCACCAGGAGCGTCTTATGGATACATAGGTAATGAATCCCAAATCAACTTTTATTTTTTCATTTATTTATTTTTTCTTGTGTTTTTGACATATGAAATCAAAAGACATGTTTTTGGTGTGATGACACATAGTGAGACTCTGTCATGTATATGAATATGTAGTACCACGAAGGCCAGATGGATTTCCTCATCATTGACGAAAGGGAAGAGGTGATGAGATCATGGGTGTAGATGTGGAGTGGACGCTCCAGATCATTCACATGAATTTTGTTTGATTGACATAGAGAGTACCCATGGCACAAGTCGAGGACTTTCCTAAGGCCATGCAGCACCAGGTGGTTGGAGCACCATGAGCATGGGTTCGATTATTTCTCTGGATAGATAGAGTCATGGTGTTCTACCATGATCAGCACCGTCCTCCACCTCAGGCTTAGAGACCTGGGTGTATTTTTTTTGTATGACCGTGTAGTACATTTTGGTGGCTTGGATGCCCCAATTTTGTATATGACACTTATGTATTATGACATCACCTTTTTTGAACTTAATGAAAAATATTTATGATGATTGATTATTATTCTATTTACATGTGTAAAATGTGTTTGTGAAATGCTTATAGTCTATTAAACAAATGCCAATCTAACACATAGTTAGCATATGAATCAACAACTTGATTAAAATTTCTTGGAACAAGAATGTATGTTATACTCTTCAATTGTCGTTCTAGCAATCTAACATGCAACAATATTCATAATAATGTCAAATCCCTAATATGATGTGTCACATCCCCGGTTTTGACCCCATTTGCATGATGTATATATTGTAATTAATCGTGGTGAGGAGCTCAAGGCAAAAGCCCCACCATCGATTTTGTTGTGTATGTTTCGGCAATGGGGATAATTGCTGGTGGTAGGTCGTGGTATTTGGCACATTTTAATTCGGCATCATGTAAATCCGCACATCAATTAAAATAAACCACAACCAGCTACGGCAGTGCAACGTTGAATGAAAAATGGCATGGTTCCAAAGGATAAGGGGTGGGGGATGTCAAACCTTGGTTATGGGGGAAAAACCCATGTTTTGTCACCTTGTTGATTTTCCATCTTCCCTTGTCAACCTCTTTAATGCTTCAGCTGGTGGTTGGAGGAGTTATTGCTGAAGTGGTGGAGGTTGTGGCAGGTTGTTAGCCTTACCCACTTGCTCACTCCACCCACGTTGGCCATTCTTCTCTCTCACGCACTCTTCCCTGGTTAGTTTTACACTCTCACCACGAATTTGGGTCTGTTGGCTTCTCACGCACAGGCTCTGGGAGATTTTAGTCTCACGCAGACATTTTCTGGGGCTCCATGAGTTGCTGAGGCACCCACACACTGTAATTCGCGTCCTTGCTGTTGTTTTGTTCATCCACAGGCAAAATCGGAGTTGTTTTCTCCTCACGCAGGGCCTCTACTATTGTGCATCCTCACGTAGAGGGATTCCCTCCCATTTTCCATCTTCACGCATGGTATTTTGCTGGGTTTCTCCACGCAGTATTTCCTTGGGTGAATTGTGAATAGGGTGGCCGTATCCTTCACTCACAGGCTAATTCGTGGGTCCTGTCCACACATCTGTTGGGGAAAACTGTAAATTCGTCCCTATTGCATTTTGTTGTTGTTCTGCTATTGGAGCTGTGCAATTCATTTTTCCCTGCTGTGGTCTGCGTCTGAATTTCCCTGTTTTGGGACTGTGGTTGTTGTTATCCTTCATTGGGGAATCGGGTTGCAGCTAAGTTGTTTTGGCCACGTTAGGGCCAAAACCAACTCTGAGATACCCTGTGGGCTTGAGCTGTGCTCATTGTTTGTTGGGATTACCCCTGGTTGGGTTGCCTTCTTTACAGGGCTGTGAAGGGTGGTTTTGCTGCTGGTATGTAGTGGTTGTCCCCTTGGGATGTGCTGGCTTGGCCAATCTGTGAAGGCCTGTTAAACCCAGCTGTGTTTTTTTGTTGTTATGTGTCCCCTTGGCTATGTATAAGCCTGCAATTGACCCTTACTCCGAGGGAATCATGCCCAGCTCGGGGGTGGCAGTGTTGCTAAGAGATAGATGAGCAAGATGGCCTATGGTTGGGTGGAACGTTGCAGCGACGTAGCTGGTTGCGGGTGAATTCTTCATCAAGAGATAAGTGCTGCTGGTTATTCCATCTCTACAAATTTTATATTGATGTTAAATGAATTATAATGAACATGGAGATTGCTGGAATGTGTGTGTTTGCTTCCGCTATATGATTGAAGATAAATGCATCTGTGTATGCTTTATTCTAGCATTTGTTTTCTGTTTATGTTCATTGGGCATCTTGCCCGGCTGTGTTGTTGTGTTGGTCACATCCTCTTCGCCGGTTGAGGGACGGGGACGTGACATGATGCAAAGCCATTAAGTTGTGAAACCACTAATTGTGAGTCAAGATGTACCTTAAGAGAAGGAACACCGTGTGAAATGGCACCTCGCATTAACTCAATGACGACACTATATTCAACAACATTGTTTGATGAAGGCCATAAACATAAGCCTCTTGAAGACAATACTTGACCCATAGGAGTATAGATAACCCAAGCAGCAAAAGATTCATTTTCAGTGTGGTGGCTACCACCATCAACGAATCCTATGTAAATGGAAGACTTCATTGACATATGCCATAAAAAACAAAAGCTAATAAACAAACCCGATCACCATAAGAAAACCTAAATATGCAATGCAAAAGTGTACAGTAATATAGAAAAATCATCCCTTCCTGACGATAAAGCATAGTATTTTTTGAGATAGAGCCCATTTATAGGCTCCGCTAAGGCTGTCGCTTCATAATCAACTAGCTCATAGGTGCCTTTCTCTAAGACATGCTTAACCACATAAGGACCGATCCACATGGGATTAAACTTTCCTAACCCCAAGGGTTCCTTAGCTTGATCCCAAAAAAGGACCAAGACGCCTTCACTAAACCTCTTAGGACAGACAAACTTATCATAATCGACCTTAATGAAACACTTGTTAACCTCTAGAGCCACTAAGGAATTCGACGCTACTCATCAAGCTGCTCTAAGTGGACTAGACATTATTCCAATGTGGAAGCCTCTAGTAAAAGCTCCTTAGCTAGCTTCAAAGAAGGGATTTCACATTCAACCAGTAATACTAACTCCACCCCATGCATAAGCTGATAGGGAGAAAAACTAGTGGTAGTCTTGATCGCGATTCTATAGGCCCACAAAGTAGGATAGAACATGATATGCCATGTATTTCTTCTCTATGCGATGGTTCATTGGATAATGGACTTAAGTGACTTTTTCACTGCTTCAACCTGTCCATTCGCTTGAGGGTAAGAAGAAGAGGACTGATATTTATTATATCCTAACTTTGAAACCAACTCTTCCATCATTTTATTTTGGAAGTGTCTGCCATGGTCAGTGAAAAGCTCTCTCAGAATGCCAAATTGGGTGATAATCTAGTTAAATACACGTGACTATCTCACCAAAAGATTTAACTGTGGGCATATCCTCTGCCCATTTCCTGAAGAAATTGAGAGCCACTATAATATGATCGTTCCCCATAGCTAAAGCTAGGTTTCAATCCATAAAATCACTCCCCCACTTGGTGAAGGGACCGACGGTGACAATAGGATTCAAAGGGGCAAGACGTGAGTGCATATTACATGCAAACACCTTGCAAGGGTGGCACCTTTTGACCGCATTAACACAATCTCTAAAGACAGATGACCAAAAATAACCTACTCTTTATATTTTTTGGGTTGTAGAAAGACTAGATAAATGACCACCACACGCCCCTCCATGGCAATCATTAAGCACGACCTTAGCCTCATTATGAGTTAAACAATTACGTAAAATGGAATCCACCTCACGCCAGTACAAAGTATCATCCATTATGAGGTAGTGCTTCACTATGTGACGTGGTCTTCATTGCTCATCCCATAAGAGGTGAGTAGGGACCTTCAACATTTGAAAATATATGATAATATCCACGTACCAAGGGTCCACAATTGAGATGAGGAATATATGCTCATTGAAAAAAGAATCCTCATAAACCTCCTCTTCATCAAAATTTGGGAAATCTGATATGAGCTCAACAAAGATTAACGATTTCCTCAATTTTGCCGAAATGAATTCAAGATCAAACTCTTGTCAAATCACAATCCATTTATTATACTTTCCCCCACTCATCCTTCTAGTGAGGATGAAATTAAATGGATTGATGTGACCTATGGTGAAAGTTTGGCAAAGAAGAATGTAATGTCTCAAACGATGAACCGCATGAACGATGGCTACGTATAGATTCTCGACATGGGAATAATGAAGTTCCACATCAATAAGGTTTTGGTTCAAATAATATATGACATGCTCATGGAGCTCCTCATCCTCTTGAACCAATACTATACCAACCATCACCTAAGATGCGACCACATAAATAAAAAAATCACAGCTATAGTTTGGTGGACTAAGCATGGGGGTTGGTTCTAAGGTTTTCCTAAGAGCATCAAAAGACTCCTAGGTTCACTCATCCTAGTAAAAGGGGGTTTCCTTCTTCAACAAATACATGAATCCTTTAGTCAAGTTGGAAAAATTGACCACAAGCCTTCACAAGAAGTTCACCATACGTTGTAAACAATTAAGGTGTCGAATGTTACATGGGGGAGATAATTGAAGTATTCCCTCAACCTTCAAGGGATCGACTCTAAAACCCTCCCTTGATACGATGAATCTTAGTAAACGACCAACTTTCATGCAAACTATTCACTTATGAGGATTTAAACAAACTTTATAATGACAACATCTTTCAAACACTAATCACAAATGGTAAGGATGACACACTCTCAAACGAGAGTGAGCAGCTAGATGATCCAAATACACTTTAATAATATTTTTAAGATCATGAAATATCAACATCATGCCCGTTGAAACATAGCTCTGGCATTTTTAAGGCTGAAGGGAATATTTCGATATGCAAAAGTTCCCCAAGGACAAATAAATGCAGTCTTGTATTGATCCTCATGTTTAATTTGTATCTGATTATATCCAAAAATTCATCCATAAAATAAAATACCTCACTTCCTACACACTTATCCAAAATTTGATCAATAAATGATGTAGGGAGATTATCTTTAGGATAGGATCAATTTAAATCATGGAAATCAATGCATATTCAGATCATACTGTGCTTCTTATCCACCAGAATGGGATTTGAAACCCACACCGTCAAGGGAACGGGATAGATAAAACCATCTTTGAGAAGTTTCTCTATCCTTTCTTTAATGGTGGGTTATTTCCTCGGATTCATGGCACACAAATGTTGTCGAACCAGTTTTGCATCCGGATAGGTCTTGATTTCGTGTTCGATAATACGAGGGTATATACCCGGAATTTATTCATATGACCAAGTGAAAACATCATGAAACTCCTTAAAAAGATAGGTATACTCTTTAATCTCATCGGGGGACCAATCTACCCCAATGTAAATGTTCTCAATCTTACCATGATCATAAGAAATGTTGATAGGAATTGTTGTTGACAGGTTAGCCATGTTCCCTTCAGCAATCGGACTAGGAGAGCTTAATGGGACAACAAGGATCCCAACTTTCTCACTTAGAATCTTCCTAAATTCATCACACTCTAAACGATCAAGCTTATGAAGGAAATACAATCTATGGTGCAAATATTCCCAAGGTTGTTCAATCCCAGTCATGGCCTCAAGAATATCTTCATCTAATGGAAAAACATCATCAAGGCAGTCTTGAGAGAGAGATGACTCTACTACCCATGCAGGAAGCACATAAGGGTCCTCCTCCTCCATCTGCAAAGAGGATGGACTAAGCTCTACAACATGATCAAGATTCGCTTGATATGCCACCATTATTGCAAGAAAGGGCACGTTTGTCTCGACAGGAATACTTGAATTACTCGGTGAAGGAAGAATTCAAGGATCCTCCATATGAGTAGTGTGAAAGGATGTCGAATTCGACGAGGGTGAAGCCCCACCAAGACTAGAATCAATCATAAGAATGGGCGGAGGAAAACTAAATGTTCCTATGAGAGAAGGATGCATACCCACACCCACATTCTTAGTTGTCGACTGAGAAAGATTGATAATCGAGATAGAAGATCCCAATGATGCATTTACACTCAAATTCTGGAAATATTTTTTATCAATAGTAACGATCTTCACATTCAACAAAAAGAAAACCACTTGGAATAGAAAAGAGGCTACAGGTTGCATATTGTACATCTAGTTCCTACCCATCAAAATATTGTAGTCAAGAGGTGCATCAACCACCTCTACCTCGATTGTAATAGTCTTCCCTCCCAATTGGACCTCTAAAGAAGGAAGTATATCGTGCGGCTGAAATGACCTTCCATTGAATGTAGTCAACATGTTAGTAGACTAAGACAATGTGGGAGAACCTAAGCCCTTCCAACAAGCCAAATACATCACGGAAGCGGCACCGTCTTCATCAATAATAGTATGCAAGATGGTGTTGTTGAGACACTCTACATGAATCAAAGGAGACGCGTAGTAAGGCAAGCGAGGTTGGATTCCATGAGCTTAAAATTTGATCATGGAAGAAGAGCTATCATCACTAACCCCAAGAGAAGACAACAAGGCCTTTCTCTGGGAAGGACAAGTCTGAAAGAACTTCTAATGTAGACATTGCACAAGGATTTTGGCCCAAATCCTCGACAATTGAATAGTTTTGGGCGGCTCGAGCATTAGGATTGTGCCCCAAGCACTTCAATACTCCCTTAGGAATGTGAGGTGGAGCTTCAGGCTTATCCATAGGCTTTTTAATACGTAAATAGCCCTCAGGTGGAGCGGGTTCTTTCCCAAGGTCATATTGTGACGAACCATAGTCTTTTGCACACATCACAACATTTGTAACATCCACCATGTTGATGAAACCGTGACCACTAGCATCTTTCGGTGGGTTTTGAGTTCCACCAGACGCACAACTAGGATCAACAGTCCTCAAGTTCATATTTTGATTATTAGGAAATGGATTAGTAAACACAGTTGGGTACTATGCTATGAAATTGAAGTCATCCTCCATACAAGGGCACAGGTGAGTGAGCTAATCGTCCTTACACAACTTACAAGGAAACTTCACGTTATGCTTAGACTGCTTGTCCCCCCAGCATTGTTCATGTTCTTGTCATTATTATTACCATTTTCATTTTTGTTCCCACCCTTACGATTATTTTTTCCTTTCTTTTTATTTCTTCCACACTATTGGTTTCCTTTGAGGTTTGACGTTTGCACTGAAAGTACACTCGTCGATTGGGTAGGATGAGATGAATTCATAGCCTATCTTGACGTAGGTTTTTTAAGTGATAACTGGCTCATTTTTTTCGTAACCGAGTCTACAGGTTTGGTATTTGTGGATCCAACAATCATTAAAGGAAATTTGGGGTCTAAAATGGTCCTTATAAGAAAACGCGCCAACAATAAGTTCTTGTGCATTGGAAGTCAAGAACCAATAGAATTCCAATAAACTGAGTCAACCATAATGGTTGAATTGACATATTTGTCATAAAAAAACTACTTTTTTGTTCATATTTTTGACATATCTCCTTGTGTTTTTACTCAAATTTCGATCGCGAGAGCTCGTCGGATGCGGAATTTGATTCCGCATCCAACGCGTACTGGTGGACCCCGCTACACCAAAAATAATAAATACCTAAAAGAACGTGATAGGAATTTTGAGGAATAAAATGGGCCTCCTAAGGAAAACAATAAAACAATAGTTAAAATAATAAAATAATAGTTAAAATAATAAAATAATATTTATTAATTTTGTAGGAAAAAAGAAAAGAACTACTTTTTGTGTTTGTATTTTTGACATATCTCCTTATTTTTTTGCTCAAATTTCGATCGGGAGAGCTTGTTGGATGCGGAATTTGATTCTACATCTAACGCGTACCCACACTACATACTTTTGGTGGACCCCGCTACACCAAAAATAATAAATACCTGGAAAAACGTGATTATGATGTCATCATCATGTTTTTTCAGGTATTTCTTGTTTTTGGGGTAGCAGGGTCCACCAAAGGTATGCAATGTGGGTGCTCATTGGATGTAGAATCAAATTCCACATCCAATGAGCTATCCCAATCAAAATTTGAGTAAAAAAATAGGGAGATATGTCAAAAATATGAACACAAAAAGTAGTTATTTTCTTTTTTCCTACAAAATTAATAAATATTATTTTATTATTTTAACTATTGTTTTATTATTTTCCTTAGGAGGTCCATTTTATACCTCAAAATTCCTGTAATGACCATTGGCATGTGGCCCAAGTTTAATATTGGGGTCGAAATTGGATCTTGGAGCATTCGGAATAATCTCATACAAGAGTCCAGAGTGAGCATATATCAAATCCAACTCTTGAGCCCTAAAAATAGCTTGGTCCTCATTTTGAATTCCATATGTGGAAACATCCTTCACGATATAAGGTAACAATGACTTGAGGAACCACTCTAGAATAAAGTATGGTGGTATAAAGGATTTAATTAATTGCTTCTATCTACACCACTCTCGAATATGATCCAAAATATGCATGGCTTTGTCTTGCTGGAAGGTCGACAAGAGTTCGGTACTGACTTCGTAACGTACAAGTAGCTAGAAATGATTAATAAAAGTAAAGAAAAGGTAGTCAAACATAGTATAGGTCACCCCCAGTAACTCTATATACCATTTCGCCACAGGACCTAGGAGGGTGCATTGTATTAGCCTCAAACAGATGGAAGCATCGTGTAAGGAATTAGATGAGCACCAAAGGTGGAAGTTTGTGACATGCTCACCAATATATTCACCCACCTTACCTTCAAACTTGGGAATGTCGAAAGGAATATTGGTAGGGACTACCGGCCATGTTGGATCATGAGACACAGGATCATTTGTCAATCTTGACAAATCGGGTAGGTTCAATGTCGCAAGGAAAGGGAGCCTAGGTTGACCTGGTTGATGCCATGCTACTCGATAGGACTATCATGGATAAGGTTTATTTCTATACATACCATGGTCTTGTCTAGTGGGATAATAACCTCCTCCCATATGACCCATGAAGGGCTGCATGGAAGCATTGTAATGCGGATTACATTGATTATGATGTGCTAGAAAGACATAGTTATAAGAGTAAGCGGGTTGTTGATACCCATACCCATACGGTTGATATTTTTTTTTGTAATATGGTCCATGGGAAGTTCCATAGGTTGGACCATGAGATGGTCCACAAGATGGTACATAATATGGTCCATGAGATGGTCCATAAGATGGTCCATATGTAGGTATATGGGAATCTGCATGAGCTAGACCATGAGATGGTCCATGAGATATTCCATGATACAACCCAGAAGTAGGTACATGACCTTCTGACACATGAGGAGGAACTTGGCCTTGTGACACTACAATATTAGAAGACACAGGATGGACATAGCTTATGGTCAAACTCCGGCCCGAAGGACCACTAGAGTTAAGAAGAGGATGCGTCAAAAAGGAATTTGAAGGAACAGGTTTAGAAGATGATGGAATATGTGAAGAAATATATCTTGTACCACCAATATTCACATGTCTTGGATGAGGTACCGGAAGAGGAACACTAGTGCTAGGTCTGGGCTGTGTGTGTGAAGGGATTCCACTGTTGGAATGGATGGTGCAATGTCACTACTATCCCTAAACCTATCCACATGGAAAGGAATGGAAGTGCCCCCTGGAGCAGTACCAGGGTCACCAACCAGTTTTACATGAGGTACCAAATGGGGATCGGGAATATCAGGCATGCCATATCTAATGTGGCCAGTGCTGGTGGGTACATGGCCAGTCTCTTCACCCATATAGTATAACCAATACCAGGGGTCAGAGCTAATGTAATTATATTGTGATAAATCATGTTGTGATGGTCCACCTCCATAAGGACCATACTCAAGCGAAGTTCCATATGTGCTTGAAGGTTCAACTTCCACCCCCGAAGGTGGGGAAGGGGGAAGCTCTAGGACCTCAGACCCATGATGACTCATGGTGAGATCTTTTTCTGAATCAAAATCATGATTGGTCCACCTAGACTATCTGTCTCTCTCTCCCAAGGGAAGAGGAGATGAAGAAGGTGGAAGACCTACTAAACAACGAGACTGATGGGGAGTTGCATCAAGATCCAAAATGACTCAACAAAAAGAAAATACTCGATCTATCTATGCAACCCTAAGTAGACTAGCATGCACATAGCATACACCTAAGAAAATATAAAGCAGCAAACAATGAGAAAACCAAGGGTAGGATAAGTGAGCTCCTGAATGAAGCAGGTATGTCTCTCCTAGGAGAGGCTTGAGACTCCCATACACAACAAGTGGAGGTTTGTAAACAATTATAGTGGCCCTCAGCTTCAACGCATGTAGCGACTGTTCTATCTAACCCTTACCTAGAGAGGACACATGTAGAATAACCTCTGTAAATACCCCCTCGATAACCTACATAAGGAAACTAAGTTCACCTTCATATAACCAATGCTCAAATGGACAGTCATAGGTGGGATCGATCATATGGGCAGTGTAGCAAAGCCTGAATCCTGAGTGCACAACTGGTACCCCAGTGGTGCACCAATCAATACCTCAAAGGCCCCTAGATATGAATACAATCCTAGAAATATCTTTGGTGCTCACAAAAAGTGACCATGGGTCATCCCAATCATAATTGTGTGCAGTGCCTCATGCTTCACTTCCGTGTAGGAGGAGAGTTTTGAGAAACACTAATTATACCAAGGGTTTCACACTCTTACCTAGAAAGACACCTAATTTTTTTGGTTAGTGGTATTGGAGAATGAACTTACAATGAACTATTCCTAGACCCCAAAACCTAATCTTGTTGATGCACCCTAGAAAATAAAAGAGTGTAATTCATTTTTTAAAGCATTGATTTTATTTGGCTGTGATTACTCAAAGGGTAATGGTTGTGCAGCTTATGGTGTTATGGCACAACATGAAGTAAAATGCACACCTAACAATCAATGCAAATGCAATGTGTAGAATGAAAAATAGGGTATGCTAATACATGAAGTGCAAAATTTTTCCTTCAAATGTAAGTGCAATCATTCCTATATGAAAATATGACTATAATTCATCAAGAAAACCTAATGTAAGTACCGTGCCAATGAAAAATGCAAGCAATGAATAACTACGCAAAAATAAAAATATTTTTGTATCTTTTAATTAAATGAGATATGAAAGCAAAAAGATGACTCTACAAGCCTCAGACTCTACAACCACTCACAAACAACATCCAATCAAAGCAAGAAGGTAAAAGAGACCTAATGCACTAATGTCAAAACAAAAAAGTAGAAAATGAATGACAAGAACATTTCTAACAATTCAAACTAAAAGCAGTCTCTGGTTAGAAATAGAGGGTGTATATGGACTCTAGAAGCATCCAAGAAGACTCAACAGTCATCCAAAATCACCCAGCAACATTTAATCCTCCCACTAAGGCTCAAAATCAAGGCATACGTGACTGTTCTCAGTAAACCAACGTGCATATGCTAATATTTAAGGAAAATCCGCGTGTATACACAATTGTGAATGCTAAACCTGCATACAGGAATAAAAAGGAAGAAAAATAAGGCAAACAGACAAGTTGAGACAAAATTCACTCCTTCAGGACCCTACTGGGAAAACATGCCCCAAGACCTGACACAGAAACAGAGAAATAAGATCAATTCAAGTACATGGAATACTAAAAACCACCAAAGAAAAACAACTAGGAACCTCCCCAGTATGGTCGCCAATTTTGTTATGGAGAGAAACTTCCTATGTCTTGGGGTGTATCATAACAGACAGCTAGACACAAGAAATCAATCCCTTCCCAATATGTAAGAGAAACCAAACATCTAACAATAAGGTACATCTAATCATACCTTATTTCAGATGGTTGAAGTAGATCCCTGTTGAGATTTTTCCAATCCTACTTGCGCTAACAATTTCCTCTCAACAATAGCAAACAAGACAAGCATGCTATATAATATGGTGTTATATCTACTCTAGAATATATAATCAACAATGTATAAGAAATTAAGCATATCCATGGATTCAATATTCATTCAAATGCACATTCTTGGATAGGAAAATATATTTCTATTAATTAAATCAGAGATTACACATGTGACAACCTCTATCGGCATGTCTACAAAAGAGAGAAACCGAGTCCTCCAGCTGGCCCTCCATCACCTCAGTCCTCCATCTCTCGATAGCATGCTCACAAGCAAATGAAATATTGGGAAGAACACAAAGTGCTCCAAAGGGACAAAGGGATGCAGACTCAAGTATATGCAAACTGTGGGAACAATGGACTATGGTTTCCTTGTTCTTCAATTCCTCCTTTTTCAATGTATTTAAGGGGTTCCTTATTGTAACAACCCAGTCTTGACCTCGATGCATTAAATATACATGATATATATACATATTGTAAATAATCATGGTGTGGAGCTAAAGGAAAAAGCCCCACCATCGATTTGGTCATGTTATGTTTTGAAGATTGAAATTGTTACCGATGGTATATCAAGATATACGACACATATTAAGTTGTGGAATCATGTAGCTATGCATTTTAATTAAAAGAACCCCAACCAGCTATGTCAATGCAACTATATTGAAAAGGGCATGATTTTCGTAAGGATGAGGAGGGGGGAATTGTAAACCTTGAACCTATGGGGAAAAGCCATGTGTCAACAATCCATTTAAAACTCCTTTTTGTTAGTTGGGGTAGTTCATACTAGGTGGTGGTGGGTGGCAGGCTTTCCCACATGCCCACCCCACCATTCGTCCCTCCATCTTCACGTGGGTAAGGAAAATACCACTACGCCTTACTCTCCATCATTTTTTTGGTTGTTAATCCTCAGGTAGATGACTCTCTTACTCACGCACACGCAGATGTTTGGTTCACTTTCTCACGCACAGGAGTCTTTCTGGATTTTCCTCATGCAGAGCTGGGGAAAACTGATTACCATCACCCACAATCTTACTTTGAGGAATCCATTCACGATTTCGTGGGGGTTGCATGTTTTCCTTCTGCCCAGGCTGAGAATCTACTTTCTTTTCCATTTTTCAGATTGTGTAATTTATTCGGTACTTTAGTGCAAGACCAGGGCAGTTGTCTTCCCACATTTTGTTGGATGTGTTTTCCTTCACGTTTTGGAGCTGTTGTAGGTTATTGTGGAGTTGTTTTGGCCATGATAGGGCCAAGGATGGCTCAACAATTGTTTTCCCTTGTCCAAGCTGTGAATTGCTTATCTAGCTCCATGCATGTAGTGGTTGGTATTTGGATTGTATTGGGGTGGGGATGAGGGCTTGGTTTGCTTGACAAACCTGGTGGGTTTTGGAACCACATAGACAGAGCTAAAGGGTTGGCTTTCTTCTCCACAACCCCTGAATAGCACTTGAAGGGAGGTCAGGGCCTGAGGGACTGTGTAGTAGAGAAAGGATTGATTTCTTTGTGTTGGGTGTGAGTGGGTTCCCTAGAAGTCAGGCTAGTTTTGGTGTTGGTGTCCTTAGCTCTTCAATGAGCTCACCAACTTAGCCTTTAGCCTTTCCCAACTCCTTGATTGCCTGAGAAACCCAACTATGTTGGCTTGGCTGTTTTGTTATCCTTGGCTATGTGTAAGCCTTCTAGTTCCTTATTCCTTGGGGAATCATGCTTGGCTCAGGGATGGTAGCATTGCTGAGATATTAAGGAGCACATTGTCCTATGGTTGGGTGGAATGTTGCAGTGACATAGCTGGTTGTAGGACAGTTCTTATAAGATAAGTATTCTTGACTAATCTATTTTTGCAATCTTATTTACTGTTAATTAATTATGATGATGGACATGTTGAATGCTGAATTGTATGTTTTGCTTCTGTTGAGTATATGTATTATTATGCATCTTAGTATGTAGTATGTTCAATCATTTTGGTTTTTATATGTATGTACATGTTCATGGGGCAGTTTTCCCGGTTGGTTAATGTCTTAGTAGCGTCCTCTTCGTCGGTCGGAGGGTTGGAGACGTTACACTTTTATAGCACTCCAAAGGGGTAATGGAAGGTCCAATACGAGTGATATCGAGAAATATGGAAGGCCAAGAGTCAATTGGTTCAGACACGCATGAAGGAAAACTCTAAAAATATTTGGATTTATGCACACATCTCGATGTACATGGGTTTGAGGTCAAAAGTCATGTATACACATGAGTATGGGATTAAAAGTCACATACAACAATAAACAGGTGTTTTTAGGGATGAAATTTGAAACATCAAATTATAATATCAGTCCATGGGGTCTAAAGAGTCTACAAGGGGACAGGGAGGGCCATAAATATGTGATCAACCATGTGTGGTAAAATCAGCTATAACAATTGTATTAAATCTCAAGGATATACTATGTGATGTATGGCTATCCATGCTCCTCAAGTGCTACAATTCACCTTTATGGATTAGCTACCCATAGAGTAATTTACTTTATCATATGACTATCCAACCCAGGGTAATACATATGATCATTGGTTCAGAAGAATTCTTAAGAGTATGATATGATCAAGATGATTAATTAATTAAACAATCATGCACCATGCAAAATTAATGAATGATAAATGAGATGCGTACAAACATAGAGTAAAATTTGAATTACCTATGTCAGACCTCTAGTGAACTCAAATTTTAAAGGCATTAGTTGATTCTAAGTTGAGGAAAATAACTTTTAAAAATGGCATTGACGGTGAAGCACTAACTTTCATCAAGGTAGTTTTGAGGTCTAAAATGTGCATCAGAAGGGAAATAATATAATACGAGTTATAATAATAAAATAAAAGTTCTAAATTTTGGAGGGGAAAACAAAAACTAGTTTTTCTTATTGTATTTTTGACATATCTCCTCATCGGTTCACCCAAATTCTAAGTTTTGGGACTTGTTGGATGCATAATTTAATTTAATTATGCATCCAACCCATACCCAAAATGCATACTTCTAAGGTACCCACGGCACCCAAAAAAGTAAATTTCAATAAAAAAATGTACATCCAACCCATGCCCACATTGCATACTTATGAGGTACCCATGACACCAAAAAATGAAAATTTCAACAAAAACGTATTTTAAAATCTCAATAAAAAATGTATTTTAATATTAAAATATGCTTTTATTGAAATTTTCATTTTTGGGTGTCGTGGGTACCTCAAAAGTATGTAGTGTGGGTATGGGTTGGATCTGGAATTAAATTTCGCATCCAATGAGTCCCCAAACTCGAAATTTGGGTGAACCCATCAGGAGATATGCCAAAAATACGGTAAAAAAAGTAGTTTTTTATTTTTCCCTCCATCTATTTTTACAAATTTTACCCTTATGGTTGACATCATCATCTTGTATCCTATTGGTTATTATAAAGTGAATTTTAATGGTACAATTTTTGTTTTGAGACCCATTTTTTACTTCAAAACTCCCCTAATGTTAGTTACATTCAGTTCTATTCACTTATATTGAAGTATCTTTAGTTACATTTAATTATGTATAATTACATTTATTTTAGTTCAGTTACATTCAGTTTTGTTTAGTTACATTCAGTTTTGTTCAGTTACATTTAGTTACATGCAGTTCCATTTAGTTCAGTTCAGATCAATTAGTTAACACTCAATTAGAGGCAGTTAACACCAGTGAATTAATGGATGGCGCATATCTTTAGTGTGGTAGAAAATTATGAGGCGACAACTTGGCACCAAGTCATGGAAGGAAAAAAAGGTTAATGTGTATATAGTGTCAAGAGTGCACACAGTGTATACATTATTCATTGGGATTAAAGGAATGCAACCATTCTCTACCTCTCACTATATGTCTAAATAATCTTGTTATTAAAGTGTTATGCATTTGGAAATGATGAGAAACTATTCTGAGTGATCTCTATTCTCTATTGTTTCTTAGGTATCTCTTATCATGAAATCTACAAATGTTGTAAAATCATTCTCTACATTTATCTATCATACTCAAAGGATGTTTGTTGGGTATTTCATCCTCTGTATTTGGAGGATTTTTCTAGGGTATATGATGGGTTTTATGTATTGAATAATTTTTGCGTTTGAATTGTTTTCGAGATCTCCATGCATTGGATTTGTTTATCAAAAGTTTTATAGTTCAAGAATCTTCATTATTGCTCAAACGTTAACATGGTATCATAGCAAGGGAATGCAAGAGATTAGTTTTTCCCATACAAAATAAATCCTACATGATGTTGAGAAGTTGAGAAAAAGCTTGGATCCATGGCATCGGTCTCCATCAAACCGGAACACTGAATTGAAGGTGCTACCAACTTCAACACATGAAAGGAAAGGGTGTTGAGAATTCTTCAGAAGCATGATCTAGCTTCCTATGTGACCTCAGTGAGTAAGGAATATTTATCCAATGCAGGGATAATTAAAGAGCATGTCAATATGCACCATTCATGTCCCTTTTCAAGAGACAAATTTTGTGGAGAAATGTTGATCAATCCGTGAGGAGTCAAACAAAACCATTGAAAACCCACTTCCCAACTATGATGATTTAGCGTTATCACATGCTTATTCCAAAAAATCATAATTGTTTGAGAGGTATGATTGGGTATTTGAAGATGAAATTCTCATAATTCATGTTATGGTGGTTTTCCCAAAGTGGATGAATTGACAGAACAATATTGGGATCTGTGGTTTGTGTATTATCATTATTCAATGGATCTTGTGTATAATGAGATCCGCATAGAGTTGATAACTCATCCGATGAATATGATGATCGTTGGAATAATTTTTCCTTGAAGAAGAGCATTTGCTTCAAGTTACATGCGATCTAGTTTCTCCATGGAGAGATTCACTACCTCCTTCATGCACTCAAATTTTCAAAGAGATCAAGATTGAGGGAATACAATAATCTCCACAAGGAAGAAGATATCAAGACGGTGCATGCAAAACAATAAAAGATAAGTACTTTCATTTGTATTATATGTTATTTAGATCTATATGCTTTTGAATGTTTTCATTACAATCATATAGAGATACGTATTCCTGGGATTAGGAATTATGAGCATATATGTTGATTATATTTCCTTTATTGGCAGCATAAAAAAAATCATAAGATATGAATATAAAGAATGCATGATTGTTTTGTAAAATATGAATATAGGGCTGAATGATTGATTCATAAGATATGAATATAGAGCCAACATTATTGTTTCATAGGATATGAATATAAAGGATGCATGATTGTTTCATAAGATATGAATATAGAGTTGCATGATTGTTTCATAAGATATTAATATAGAGCTGCATGATTTATTCATGAGATATGAATTTCATGAATGTTCATAAAGATATGAATATAGAGTTGCAAGATTATTCATGAATGTTCGGCTGCATGATTATTTGATTATCATATGCTTTTATAAAATCATATTTTGTTTTATTACAATATGTACTCCTCGGATTAGGAATGATGTTATGGTATAAACATGATTAAAATCATATGTTACACTTTTCAATTTATTCATAAATGAAAACTCATGTTAAGAAGAATAAAGGGTTGCATAAATCTTCATGATATTTAAATATAAGACTAATATAGAAATACAAAAAATTTGAGAAACTATTAATGGATTCATGTCAAAACATTGATTTAATGTGTACATAACTATATGAACCTCTGGAAATACATCAAAGTATTCATATGATTAAAATTCATGAGATATGGTTATACTGAAACATTGGTTAAAATGTTGTGCATGTGAGTATGTGTTGTTTGTCATTTTATTCAAATAACTGGATTATTCAAGGTTGATAATAACTTGATTGAATTTGGATTGTAGGAAATAAATATAATCTCTCACCTACAAGAAAAATGACATGTATTGAATGAAGGGAAATTTCGATAGTTGATCCTGAAAGAGAGAAGGATGTTGTGAATCAATAAGCTTCTGGTATAATATCTAGAGGTCCCTACATATTAGGTGTTGAGAGTACACCTTCGGGAGTTATTCTCCATGAGCTTATGTTGTATTAAGGTCTGAGACTTTTGTCGTAATCAAGTCCGAAATCCATGTTGTAATTAGATTCATATATTCTCCATTACCTTATGTTGTATTAATGTTTGAGACTTATGTTGTATCAAGTCTTAAACTTATATTGTATTAAGTTCACATGACATTGTCATATTCGAGAGATATTTTTGTACTAGTATCTTATGGTTAAGATCATGATCTTGTGTTAAGGTCTAAGACTTGTGAGTAATATCATGTTCTACAAATATCCTCATGTTCTGAGGTGGTGTAATTTACTATGTAAAGTAGATATACTATGTGATGTATAGCCAATCATGGTCAATAGGTGCTACAAGTCTCCTTTAGGGATTATCTACCCCTAGATTGATTTACTTTTGAATGTGACTACATGACCCGGGCTAATACATATGATCATAGGCTTGGAAACAATTCTTATGAGTATGATAAGGTATAGAATTTATGAAAACACATATGGACCATGCCGAGATAATTAATATAAGAGCAGAGATGTAGAGAGAATTCGAAATGACCATGTTGCCACATAGTGAACTTGAACTGATAAGATATCAGTTGAGTATTAGTTATGGTAAACAAAGTTTAGTTAATTAAGGAATCATCTCCTTAATTTATGTAAGTGGTCTTTGGAAATAAATACTGATGGAGAAGCACTATTTTTGTTAAGTTATGTATAGTTCCATTCACGTTTGTTCAGCTACATTCAGTTATGTTTAGTTACATTCACTTCTATTCAGTTACATTTAGTTATGTTCAGTTACATTCAGTTATGTTTAGTTACATTCAGTTATTTTTAGTTACATTCAGTTACATGCAGCTTCATTGAGTTCAATTCAGTTACATTCCGTTGCATGCAGCTCTATTCATTTCAGTTTAGTTACACTCGGTTGTATGCAATATGCTCAGTTCCATTTAGTTGCATGTATTTCCATTCAGTTAAGATCAGTACACTCACTTAACAACTCAGTTAGAGTTTGTCAATTAAATGCACATATCTTCTTGTGGGAGATAATTATTGAGTGACAGCCTAACACCAACTTAGTAAGGGAACATATCTTCTAGTGGGAGATAATTATGGAGTGCCATCTTGGCAACAGATCAATGTGAGATACATGATCAAAGATGGATCAATTTTCTATGTGTTAATGAGTTACCGATGCATGAAACCATTCTATTTTTTTTGTAAAACCTAATTTGACTTGTTATTAAAGTGTTATGCACTTGGTGAGTTATATACAAAGTTACATTTTATATCCACTCTCGGGTGCTCTAAATGAAAGAAATATGTTGTTGTGTTATAATCATTCTCTTCCACTTATGAATCATACTCTAATATTGCTTGTTGGGTTTTTTAGCATCCAAATTATTGGAGGGTTTTCCTAGGGCATATCCTCTGCTCTATGGTTTTATTTAGTTTTTTGGATTATTGATGAGATTTATATGAATTTTGACTATGGATTAAACTTTTAAAGTTTAATTATCTGTATATTTTTTTCAATCACTAACATGAGGGACAAGTCAGAATAGAATCCCTAATCCTAATATGAGAGATGTAAACATTGTTGAAGATAATTAGATTATATTATTTACATTTATGTTTACAGAAGAGATTAATACATAGACAAGAATTAAGCATGTGTGATGGGGGACCTAGATTGCGATTCTCACATCTTGATGGTGACAGGGAGTATCTAGATTTGGTAGCTCCTAAAGAAACTAGTAAAAATTGTTGATGTATATTATGTTAAGATGACACCTGCATGATGCTCATATTCATAAGGAAGTTGAGAACTATATTCAAGAATATTGTTATGATTCTTATGATGAGTGGTGTGGCAGTCACTAGATAAATATTTTCCCCAGTTAAGGAAAATGTGCAGTAAAAGAGCCTAAAGAGTTTCAGGATCATGGAAAATAAATCCATGGACACACATATGAAGATACATCTGAAAGTTTATAATTCTTATTTCATATTTGGAGGATCTCAAGTAGGTTGATATGTATTTGGTTAGTCACAGGTCCCAAGATCTATTATATGCTTTGCAGTCTACAAATAGACATGTACAAAGCATGTGTTGTAGTACCTACTTGGTACAAGTGTATGTGGACTTGGATATGTCTTGGTCAGTGAAATAGAGTTTCAAATATATATGAAATATGAATAGTATAGTGATCGAGGAATGATCATGTGTTTTACTCTAGATAGAGCATATTTAAAAGCACTAAATCTTTATGAATTTTCTAGTCAATTATATTCGAGACATAATACATCTCCACACATGAGAAGCATTTCCAACATTATTACTAAGCCTCTCTCATGGACAAGCTTGATATATAAAAAATACTTCAATTAAAGAGGGAGTATTGATTTTTCTTCAGAGGAAGTAGAAGATCTGGTATGCACTAGTTAGTAATGGTACATGACTGAAGAATCCAAAGGATGTTCTCCCTCGTGGAGAGAATCTACATGAGAAGACACATGGTAAAAGTATCAGAGACTATTGATACTGAATAAGAGTTATAGATACGACTTCAGAAAACACTTAAATCTCTTAGAGAGATAATTGGGGCATTGTATTATAAAGATAAGAATCATTGAGATAGTGAGCGAGCATTGAAAAGAATCACATAGAATGGAACTCTTATAGATAAATTCTCTAGATAACATAAGATTCAAGAAGTCAACACATATTCAAACGTGAAAGAAAAGATGAGACTTTCTTTCTGCATGATATTACACATTTGATGTATAATATTGTATATGATGGATTTAAAATCCATGGTTTCTAGTTTAGAGAAAATTTATTTTGGATTGGATCCAGATGATGCTACTATGTGTAAGTAGCTGGATGGTTTTTGAGTAGACTTATTGTATTTTATGCTTACTACTAAGAATATGTTTGAATACCTTTGAGGTACATTAGAATAGGATAATTATTGTATTTCATACATGGTAGACCTATTATATGATTTTTTTATCCAGCTATTGTTTTATGCAAAGATAAGCGATGTAAATTGTGGATAGTCCTACAAAAGATATGTGTATTGTGGCTAGTACTAGAGAAGCAAGATGTGTGTCAGAGAGTAATACAGAAGAAAAATATGTTTTGTGGATAATACTACATGTTGAGGAGTAGTGTAGATTGGGAAGCTACCTACTAGGGTGAAAGACTTGAGCCTACATTTATTAGTTGTTAATAGTCAATTTTTCTTAAAAAACCCTATGTTTGTTATGATAAAACACATTGAGATCAAGTTTTACTTCATTGAAATCATGGTAATTTAAAATGAATTCAAGTACGTAACTACTGATGAGCACATTGAAAATTTGTGACAAGTCGCTTTAATTGATGAAGTTGAGTTACTTCAAAGATACGTTGGGTATGGTAGAAAATTCCTAATATGGAAGAGAATGTCTCCCCCACCGAGAGGAAATATTGAAAGTATATATTCGAGAGTCATTACCATGAGACTTGTGTTGTATCAAGTCCAGAATATATGTTGTATTATGTTAATCTCTTCTCCATGGAACTCATATTTTATTAAGTTCACTAACTTATGTTGTATTAAGCTAAACAACTTGTTTTCCTATGTCATAGTCCCAATGAACTCGAATTTCAAATACATCATTTAAGTGTAAGTTGTGGAAAACAAGTGTTAGTTAATTAAGGAATCTACTCCTTGATTTATGCAAAGTGGTTGTTTAAAATGACATTGATGGTGAAGCACTAACTGTTCAATAATATTCAATTATGTTCAGTTATATTTATAGAAATAGTAGATCAATGCTATGAGCAATTATGCTAAGAAGAATCACAGGAAATAGATCTTGCTACTAAGAATTCTCACAAGCATACACAAGAAAAACAGAGAGAAGAAAAGAGACTAAATCACATGAATGATGAGATGAATATTGTTGGCGCTTAGGGCAGACCCGGGTTCTTATACTCTTATCTACTCACTAACAAACAGACCCACAGTGTTGGCCCTTTCGGCAACAACCTGCGAACAAGTTGCAGTCTCACTCGAAACAGCTATGGGGTGCCGCAAAATCAGGTTTCTACAGGAAAAAGAGGGATATTACTATACCTTTAGTCTTAACAACAAATATTTATGCAATATAGAGCTTCGAAATTCACTTAAATAGCTTCGCAGTTTAGATAAAAGACAGTTTCTTGCTTAACCCTTAACTGGGAATTCACAACGAAGTTAATACTTAATAGTTATATTACTTTATCATTCATCTACTTATCAAATGTATAAAAACATAACAGAAACAACATAAAAGAACCACCACAACACAAGATATGCATGGTTCACCCCCAATGTAGGGGCTACATCCATAGAACTGTGTTTATATTCAAATCCTTACAAAACAACAGTTTTGATCTACACACTCAGCTATAGATCTTCTCAATAACCCAAAGTTGGGAACTTAGCTGTAGAGGTCGTCCACACACTCAGCTGGGACTTAACCTTCTTCAAAACCCTCTACACACACAACTGCAGAGGTCGTCCATGCACTCAGCTGGGACTTAACCTTAAACCCTAAAATAGATCTTAACTTGTTTGCATCAAATCATCATCATCACATAAATCATCTAAAAACCCTACTTTACATAAGTTCCTATTTATACAAGTGCACTATTACAATACCATGGGCTTAAACCATGGGCACCCAAAAACCATGTGTCATTTACAAAGAGAGGGGCTTTGACCCAAACTCAAAGCCCCTAAGACTATTTTGAACTGCAACTCTGCTTACAAGCTTCGTACCAAAACCGCGGAGTTTCCAAAATTAAGGACCTTTAAGGTCCAAGCCCCAACAGGCCCCTAAGACTCACCAGTGTCTTGTCCTAGGACACTCTGCTACTTTTCAGGTGGAAGAATCTTATTGGCGAAGATAGTAAATTGCTTGTTGAGGCTGCACATGATGCCTTCGGCTACTTTCTCCTTCTCCGCTATCTCCTGCAAGGTTGCTGTATATGCTTTGTTGGCCTTTTCTTGTGAAAATGCATCATACTCCTTCAGGACTTTCAACTGGTTGTCCACAGCAGTGCTCAACTCCAAATCTTTGTTAATAAGGGGCTGCACAGAGTTCACCAACATCGTTTATTTTCTTATGTAGGACTCAATTTCTTGCTGCAGTTCATTTCTTTGCTTCACCTTAAGCATCTTCTGCATAGGAGGCAATGTCTTAATTTCTGCCTTTACTACGTCCAGCTCTGTCTGTCGCTGCTTGATGGTTTCTTGCAGCTTTTCTACTTCTGGGTTGTCTTGCAAGTTTTCCTAGGCCTCAACACTTTAGTCCAGCAGCTTTGCTGCATTGCTCAGAATATCTAAGATCTTAGTTGTTGAGGCCTGAATATCTCTGTGACACTGTTCCCTGACCTCTGGTGGACTCTCAGGAATGATGCAAAGTTGAAGCTCCGCAATCTAAGCCTCATGTTCTACTTTCAGCTTCTCTATCTCGCTTCAAGACTGTTGTGTATAGCCTTTTAGCTTGACGATCCTTTGCTTCGGTTCTTCTTCAGCCTGCATGTCGAAGTTAGGGAGACTCCGATGCGCCTCATCCAATGCTCATGCTAGTGTAGCCCGCTTGTCTTTTGCTTCCCTCTTCTTCTTCTTAGCTTCTTCCAACTGCGCTGCAAGGCTCTCACTTCGCTTCATGGTATTTTCCAACTGCATTTGTGAGTGGTTTTCTCATTCTTGGATCCCCTTCATGATTACCAATTGACAAAGGTGCAGCTCCAGCATAGACAAATTGGTGTAATCTATCCCAACTGTCATCATGCTCATCTACGAGCGAGACGCTGCGTCAGTTATTATGAGGGTTGCACTTGGTAGTTGTCCTTGGTTATCTCTGGCTGGCCATTGTCTTGTGTCTGTCTACGTGGTTACTGGGGCACTACTTGCTGTAGCGTCAGTTGTTGATCTTTCTGCTAACTCCTTTAGTTTTGTAATTCACTGCGCTATGCCAGTGAGCGCATCAAGGTCGTAGCTACAAACTTTGACCATTTTTTGGTTAATACTTCTGTGGACTTCGTTAGATCCTGATCAATCTCTTCAATAATCAAAGCAGGCTCTTCAACGATATTCTTTCCCTTTGATGCCTTTTCTTTCTTTCTGGGCTGACGCTTAGTCACTTCCTCTGCCTCTGGAGACTTGCGCTTATCAGGGAAATTAGGGTCAGAAATTGTATTAACCAATTATTCTTCTCCTTCATCACCTCCATCATCTCCACCCTGGTTGCCTTCGCTCTCCTGCGACTCACTTTGTTCTTCGCTCTCTTCGAGTGGGTCGTGCTGCTACATCTGATTAGGACCTGTGCCCACATCGGTTACTGGGGGGACTGGTATGTTGGGATTTGCTCTTGCATCCTTCATCCCTTTAGCTGGCCACTGCTGAACTATTGCGAGGATGTCCTCTTAGGTCACCACGTATGGCAAATTCCAGCATGCATGTTTATCATCTGCGCAGGCCTGGATGAAGACATTATCCATGTCGGCCTTGAAGTTGGCCACTCCCACATACAGAGAAAATAGCTCATTACTGAGCCACAGCATCTTCAGGATCTCATATGAAATGTTCATCGCATAGAAGGTGAAGATGTAGTTTGTGATCTGCTGTAAGGATTTATCCCGTGACACCCATAGAGATGTGTACCTTGCTGTGCCAGGCATCTATGGAGGTACATCAACAAATTGCACCTCGGTAGGTTCTCTCCATCCTACCAGTGTAATAAGAACTATCAACCATGAGGAATGGAAGGGTCTACCTTTCTCCTGCGCATCGCGGACATCTTCGAGGAATTCCTTAGAAATGTACTCTGCCCATTTCTAACTGTAGCCTTTGGCACAGTTCGCAACAATACTAACAATCGGGGTAGGTACTTCATTTCGTCTGCACTTCTGCATTAGCTTGCATGCTAAGAGCTCTGCAGCAAAGAAAATTTTTTGGTGCTGAATTGTCAAGGGTTGATACCCTCGCTTTCCTTTCATCAACCTGAAGTGGTCCTTCATGTGTTGTGCCAGCTTCGTGTCTTCATGCTTCCCAACAAATTCAATCCTAGGATTAGGCCCTTCCTTCGGCAAGCCTGTGATCCTATGAACCAGCTCTCCATTAATAAGAATTCTCTAGTCTCCTATCCATAGGTTCCCATCATGCACCAATGCCAATAGTTGTTTGACCACCACATTAACCTGCGTGCTGCGACCAAAGTGGGGGACATTCAGCATCTTCAGCAAGATAGCTTGCTCCAAGCCAGTAGCCCACTGTTTCACTTCCAGTAACATTGCTTCAGTCTCCGGATAGTGGAAAGAGTGCAAGTATTTCCTAGGTGCGAACTACAGAAATTTCCCACGATCATTCGTGTCGTGGTCTACGTACTTAAGGCAGTCTAACTTTTTTGTCATCATACCGACCAACTGCACACCCTGTGGCAGCTTAGGGGTGCGTAATGTGAACTTGGCTGTCCATCGAGGTGGCTGAACTCCTGGTCGAATAGGCGGAATATATGGTGGATGCTATGATGCAACCTTCTCATCCTCACTGAAGTCTTCAAAGCCTTCAGGTGGGAGCTCTGTGGAACCAGCAGGATTCATCTCGAGATCCTCCGATGTCTTTCCTGATTGCTTGTGCCTGTCTTTGTTCCGCTTAGAGTGAAATTTAGGCTTAAACTTCTTCCTGGTATATCGTGTCTGCATTGATTGATTCAGTTCTAGGGGATTCTCTTTGCGAGGTGAAGATGCAGGTGGGTTTCTCATAAGGTTTTGCAGACCCCTCTGTTCGGATTCTATCAACAATTTCTAGGCTTTGTGATCAGCTGACATGGACTCAACTCAAAAAAATGTGTAATGGGAAATTCACGGGTCTAGGTGTCTTCTTATAGAATCCAATGACCAAATCTGCAATAACTGTGCATTGAAGACACCAAATCTGACAGAGATCTTGTCCAAACGGTGCTAGATTTCCCAAAATCTCATCATTACAGGCAGTTAATATAGTTAACATACCAGTACCACCAAATATAATTTTTTCCAACGGTTGCATTTTCAGCTTCGACACATGTTTCTTCTTCAGCACAACCACTAACTTCAGCTTCGCCATACTAAATACCTTCGACTTAATACATACCTTCGACACATCCTGGCACAAGCTTTGACACTTCATAAATTTTCCAACAATCTTCCCAAACTCTCTGAGAACAGCTTCATTATAGTCTAGTACCCAATTTCAACTGTTCTTGGTACTTAGACTCTTCTTCTTGCTATTTCCTCTGATCAGGGGGTACAGGCTTGTCCCTGTACTTGTTTAATCTACTTCCATTCACCATGGAGGGAAAAATTTCTCCATTCAATTTAGCTTACTGAACTGCACCACCATTAGTAACATTCTGAAGTATGTATGGTCCTTTCCAATGTGTCTTGAATTTACCTAGTAACTTCATGAATTTACTATCGTATAAGAGCACAAGATCACCATTCTGAAAATCCTTCTTCTTAATGTGTCTATCATGCCATGCTTTTTCTCTAGCTTTCTGTACTTGCTGCTGGAAACCTGCAATGAATCTGTCTTCTTCTAGTTCTAGTATCTTTTCCATCCTTTCATTCAACATGGATGGATCATCCATCTTTTTGAAGGTAGATATTCTAAGACTAGGAACAATGTACTCCATGGGAATAACTGCTTCTTGTCCATATACCAGCCTCAAAGGTGTGTGGCCTATCAACTTCTTGCAAGTGGTTCTACAAGCCTATAATACTGCTGGAATTCTAAGATCCCAATCATTTCTGTTAACATTGCAAACCTTCGTCAGATCGTGCTCAAGAATCTTGTTAAATGCTTTGACAGTTCCATTTGCTTGAGGATGGTAGGCAGTACTCTTTCGATGATATATTTGAAATTATTTAGTCAATGCTTTAATAGTCTTATTCAGAAAATGTGATCCTTGATCACTCATAAGAATTCTAGGACACCCAAACCTTGACAAGATATTATCAAATATGAACTTCGCAGCTATAGCAGCACTATAGTCCTTGACTGGTTGAGCTTCATCCCAACGAGTAAGGTAATCAGTTGCTGTAATAATGTATCTTGCTCTAGATTTCTTTGCAGGAGGGTTGATTGGTCCAACAAAATAAATAGCCCATTTGTCAAATGCTTGTAAAGTTACCTATGGAACCAGAGGCATCTCATCCCTCCTAGATGGTTTGCCTATCCTCTGACAGATATCGCAGCTGTGGCAATACTCTCTCGCATCCTTATCAATTTTAGGCCACCAAAATCTAGTTGACAAAATATTCTGTGCTATAGCTTTTCCTGCATAGTGACCTCTTGCTGCTCCAGAATGTTCCTCAGCCAAAATCAATGGATTTTCATGCACCAGGACACATCTGCGGAGTATTTCATCTGGTGCCATCTTATATAGTTGTCCTGCTATCAAGGTAAAGTCAGCTACTCTAACCACTAGCTACTTCTTCTGCTGTGTTGTCATGTCAGAGGGTGTAAAACCTGTAGGCAAGTACTGAACAATATTTTGAAAATAGTCATCAACCATCTAGATGGAAAACAACTAGGCATCAGGAAGACCTTCGTCCAAACTAGTGGGTTCTTCTCCTGACTCGAGCCTTGACAAGTGGTCAGGCCCCAGGTTAAGTCTTCCTAGCTTAACTATGATCTCAGAGTCATACTCCTGAAACAAAATCAGCCATCTGCATATCCTTCCACCTAACATAGGCTTGTTAACCAAATACTTCAAAGAATAATGGTCAGTGAACATCTTAAAATGAGATCCTAACAAATAATGTTGAAATTTCTGCAAAGCATAAACCATAGCTAGACCTTCTCGTTCTGTCATAGTATAATTCTTTTCTGTTGTGGACAATTTTCTACTTGCAAAAGCAATAGGGTGATCAATATTACCTTCTCCTGACTGAGCCAATACTACACCTAAAGCAATGGAAGATGCATCAACATGAACATGAAACTCCTTATTCCAGTCAGGGAATACTAAGATAGGGGTAGTTAACATCTTTTCTTTCAAAAGGTCCAAGCTTTCCTGACATTCAGGTGTCCATTCAAACTTAATATCTTTCTTCAATTTCTTTTCCATAGGGGCTGTAATCTGAGCATATCCTTTGATGAATTTCCTGTAATATCCAGTATGACCAAGCGTAGTGTGAAGTTGCTTAACAGACTTCAGAGGTGGTAAGTTCACAATAATTGCTATCTTTGCAGGGTTTACCATCAATCCTTGCTTGCATACAATGTGACCTAGCAAAATTCCAAAAGGTGCACAAAAGATACACTTCTTCAGGCTCAATGAAATCTGATGTTGTCTACACTTGTCCAGCATAAGTCTTAAACTGGCTATATGATCTTTCAGTAACCCAAAGATAGTCCAATCATCAAAGTAAACTTCCAAGAACTTATGAATAAATTCCTTAAATGCAGATATGACTACTCTAGAAAACATAGCAGGTGCATTCTTCAATCCAAAGGGCATAACAGTATACTGAAAAGATCCCATTTCTGTAGCAAAGGTTGTTTTATGTCGATCCTCTGGAGCAATTCTGATCTGATGGTAACCTAAAAATCCATCAGTGAAATAATACACTTCTTGACCTCTGACATTGTCTAAAACTTCATCTGTAAAAGGAGTAGGAAATGGATCATGTAAATAGGCATCATTTAGCTTCCTCGGATCAACACAAATTCTAATTTCTCCCTTGGTCTTCTTTTCTTGTACCACCATAGGTCTGACCCATTCGAACTCTTTGACAGGCTCAATGATTCCTGCAGCGAGCATCTTATCTAGCTCCATCCTGACTTTTTCTTTATACTTAGGATTCAGCCTATAAGGCCCTGCTTCCCAGGCTTCGCATCAGCTTTCAAAGGGATTTTTATCACTCCTATATCACCAAAGATACCTTTCATTTCTAAGAAATTCATTGGAAATAAGTCCTGATACTAATGGAGAATTTCTGTCACTTTGCTTACCATTTCTTTGTCCCAATAATCTCCAATGGTAGCATACTTAGGCATTTCTTCTGATCCAATATTTACTTTCCTTGTCTTCAAGGGCTGAGTCACTTTAGGTGATTCAACTGCTGGTCCATGAAATTCACAGTGTCCTTCTGACTCAGGAATATTAATGTTACGAGGGTCATCATCTTCATCAATGGCGAGGTTATAGCATTCTACTGCATTAGCTTCTTGTTCCTTCCAATCAGGTTGGTACTCGGCTATTTCTTTATCATCAAACACCTTAGTATGGATCAACCTAATCGCTGCATCCAAAGCAGGGAAAACCTCATTAATAGAAAATGTGAGCACAAAGCTATCAACAAGACTGTCCCAACTTATAGTACCATGGTGAACCTCCAACTTCGCATACCAGTTCTTTGCTACCGGTTCCAGAGTGTGTACAAACCTATGTACCCATTCTTCACAAGGTACCTACTTCCATGCTTCATAACACTATTCCAAATGTTCCTGGGGGCTAGTATTACCATTAAATCTGATTCGTACATCCTGAGGTTGTTCTATGAACCTCAGGCGAAGAAAATTTTGACAAGCTCTTTAATTTTGAATATACTTTTTATGACCATTCCACCATCTAGCAGTTGTGGCTCTAAATACTGAATATAGAGTCTCCATTTTTTGTGAATCTGGTACTTGCTCTGAGAATTGTTCAATAAAATCTTCTGGGTCTGTCAAGCCATCAAAAGTAGGTAAGACTCTTGTCTGTGAGCCAACCCATCTGAGAGACTTGGTAATTCTTGCATATCGATGTCCATGTAGCTCATAAAGTCTATTCTGCCAGTTCTCTAGGCATTCATCTGAATCAGTCATGCAAGAACTGTCACACTGCCAATCCATTATACCTTCAGCGGTAGGGTTAACATAGTCTTCTTCTTTAGCTGTGATGTTGAAAATATGATCCAAAACATTCTGATCTCCATCTCTGACTGGCTCTGTATACCTTTCTCCTTGAGAAGGGTCCAACGGTACTATGACTCTCAAGCCTTTTCCTTCAAAATTCATCTGTCTATTCTTAAGGTTGATTACTGCATCATTGTCTATTTCCCATTCAATTCCTAGTAAGGATGGATAGGAGTTGCTATCATCAATAATTTCAATGACTTCAAAATATTCTAGGGTACTGACTCCATCAATATCCACTGGTACACTAGGAAATATTCCGAAGGGCACAATCTTCTGCTGATTGGCTAATCTCAACTATATAGGGGACCATTCAAGCATAGGTTTTACCATTTGTTCCCAAGTATGCCTAGTTAGGACATTCACTTTTGATCCCAGGTATAAAATGATATCAGTCATGTCATAATCTCCTATCTGAGCATGCAATCTCATTTCTCTTCCAGTCCTTCTAATTCTATTAATAGTTTTTCCTCTATCAGAGCTTTGCTGAGGTTTGCAAGATGCAATAACTTTATGTAACTCATTCGAAGCATTCTGATTTCTTAATAGATTCATACAACTCTGTAATAATGATGTTAGTGTACTTACTTGATTTAGCAAAGCTTTTTGAAACTGTATCTGCTGTTGATGCTGTTGCGTAGTTGCTATGGATGTCCTCGGATCAGAAAAGTCTTTTTTAGCTTCCATAAATGTTCCTTTTTCTCTTCCAACATCGAAGGCTGGAATTTTCTCTGGGGTCTTATGGACCCAAGCCTCGTCAGGCTATTTCCCCTTATTCTGCACTTGCATTGTAGCTCCACTCCTTGTAACAACGTTAAGGGCTGGGACATGTCTTTTCTCTATAGCAATCATTTGAACATTCTTGGTAGGAGCGCCATTTCTTTCTTGTATCTTGGCTATCAACTGTGGACATTGCTCAATCACATGATCAACTTCTCTGCAATATCGACATGTCATAGTTGGGTTCTGACAGTCTCTAGCTATATGTCCTGCCTAATTATAGTTATAGAAAACAACCTGGCCTTGACCTCTTCCAGGCATACAACCACGACCACGACCTCTGAAATTACCTCAACTTGATGTGCTACCATAGTAACCATATCCATCATTGCCTTGTGCATCGGGTTGTACCCTATAAGCATCATAGGTTCACTCTCTCGACATTAGTCTTTGTTGTGTCCAACTGACTTACAGAACTTACAGTAGGGATTCTTAGGTACTTGAACATATCTCTGCAGCAGATAGCAATATTCAAGTCGATGCTGGCCAGTTGTTCTACAGATCTCACAATATAGGACGTTAGGGTTAAATGGGTTCGGTGCACCAGTATTCAAATAATTCCTTAATGTAGGACAATGTTCTTTGTCATGACCTTCTGTCCTACATCGTGTACACCAAACATCTTCATGAGTATCTTTCCCTTTTTTCATGTCGTGAAGCTACAAAGCCATTTCTACTAACTGTGCCTGTATCTGGGCTTGTTGTGCCCCTACTCAACAGCCTTAAAAAACATTATTTCATCAAACAAAATTGTATTTTGTTTTGATGAAATGTTTGAATTTCATATAGCAAACCTAAAGAATTGACAGCTACTAAAATGGTGACATTCCTGAAGCTACTGAAACAATGAAATTAAATGTTTTTAAGGAAAACCTTTGCGAACTATGGATTTGTTGACAAAATCACTACTTTGAAATTATTATTTTGAGTGGATTTTCATTGAAAATCAAGGGATAAGTGTTAATAATTTGTCATAACCTAATCTTGAAATCTTATCCAAATACTTATCGTTTGATTTTATTATGTGATTTTGTTATCATAAATATTGATAAGGTTTTGAAGGCTGATTATTGTATTTTGGGCACCTTATAAATGGATAATTTCGGTTCAATTATTCAACTTGGTAATTTTGATTCATGAAACAATGGATATTGGAGGATAAAACTATGCATTCAATTTAAGAGTTTGAAAGATATATTACTAAGCATATCCTATTATTTTTGCTACATTATTAAAAGTGTTGAATAAATAAAGATCAAATAAGTATCTTTTTAATTAATAGACTTTATTTTTATTATTTATACAAAATAAATAAACCTTTTAATTATTTTGTATAAATATAATGTATAAATAAAGTTCTTTGATCTTTTTAATATTTACCTAGAATATTAGGTATAATCGACACTTTATTCTAATTCTATCATATTTGCAAAAATACCATTATCTCAAACCAGGAATCAACGTAAACTTTATAAAGGACTTTTGTCGAGAGTTTGAAAACACCAACACAGCTGGATTGGTAGTCACGTTGCTTTGTTATATGATCAACCTCACGGTGATTTCAAATAATATTTGTATCAGATATCACATAGTTCGTGAGCGATTGTCGAAATAATGATAATCTATCAACGAGGTAGATTCGCTGGAAGGGAAGAAATAATACTGATTACGTGCAAGATCATTGCCCAAATATGCTGATCTGTACGAGATCGTGGAGAGATTTGTTAGTGAGATATCGATTCGACTGCCCAGCTCATGGATGGATTTATTATCACAGCTATTTTTAGATTATGGTTTCTGGCAGAGCGAAGAAATGACTGCTTAAATTCCGGAATTGTGGACACCGTGGCGAGAAGGATCTGAGTTGACAATTATGGATTTAATCATAGTAGCAGATATTTATTTCTAGATTCCATGAGGCCATTATAGTAGAAAAAGGGGTTTTGTTACTTTTCAGTTGCTTCAAGTGCGAAGATTCCAAGAATGTTAATTTGTTTGGAAAATTGGTTGAATAACCTGCTATTTGGAGGGAAGTCTCTTTATTATTTTACCATTTGAATTTATTATTTCATTATTTAACTATTGTTTTATTTATAGCAAATGCTCATTTACATAATTTTATATGCAGGTTGGATGTTTTAAGCTCAGGACGGGGGTTAAAACAATCAATTGGTTGACATGGAGTTTACCCGCTACCGAGTATCTCCTTCATAAGAATGCGATGAATAAGCTAGAGAAGAGACGGTTTGATCCAGATCACGATGAAGGAGCAAGAGGATTTGCACGGATTGAATCAACATTTCAGGAATTAATTAATGGTCCATCGTCCATAAAAGAACCGGAATTTTCAGCTAGTTAGAAAAATGCGTAGCTAAACAGGAAGGAATTTTTTCGGGCTTCACTGCTCATAAATGATGATAGATATCAAAATTCTGCCACATGGGTTTTCTCTAGAATGGGGCCATTTATCTTTAATCAGGTATATTTCCCCAGAAAGTGATGGATTATAAGATATTTTTGGGATCCTCTGAACACGATTTTTACAGTTGCGGCCGACAAAGAAATGGGTCTTTCAAAAAATTCGCCAGCAAATTTGGATTTCATGTCTTCTAAGCTTTGTTTATTTAAGAAAAACGGAATTTGATTGCAAAGGGAGGGCGCTCAACTGAGATATTTCTCTTTCAGATCAGGACGAAGCTGCCAGGAAGAACTTTGGGAATGCTCAACAGGATTGAAGAATTTCCTTTTCACTGTTCGGAGAGCAGACCAAGAGCTGGAGCTGGGGGGTCGATAGTTTGGGAAAGGAGAATACAAGACTACTGTTTGATCTGTCTGTAACTCGAGGCAGTTTCCTGTCAGCAGATACAGTATTTTAAACTGGTGATACTTATATATGTTTACAGTATTTTTACTTTGCATATGTGTTTATAGTATCGCTTGGTTTTGTTTCTTTTTCCATATTATTAATGTTTGTCATAATCTCTTTGATGGCTTATGCAAATATATCTTTTGTAATTATTGACTTATTCTGATTTCGAACTTGCTGATGTACGTCATATTGTAAATTTGATGATTGACATCATAAGATATGTGATGTATGTGTCTATTGTATGATCTTGGTAGTTTCTAAATTTCTTTTGAATGCTTTCAAGATTGTTAATGCAGTAGTCCCATTAGTAGATTCGATTTCAGTTTAAATATTATTTTCACTCCTGATCAAGATAAGACCGAGAAAAGATTAACAGTTGTTTTCTTTTTAAATTATTTTATGAAAAACAGCCAGTGAATCAAATCTTTACATGCATATCACATTCAGGTTATTTTCTTATCTTATGATCATTGTACATGTGTTTATACTATACTTTTTGTAATCTGTACAGCCTGCTATTATTCGATTAACTTGTTTCATTCTTGTATTATAGATTGGTTGAGGTAGATTAATTTTTAATTATTTTGTAATATATTAATTAAATAGTAATTATATTAACTAATTTCTTTTGCACAATTTATAGGGATAGTATAGATTCAATTAACCAGAGTAGTAGATTTAGTTTTATCTTTTAGTTAGATTTTCAGGCTAACAGAGCCTTTAAACCTGTCGGGAACAACCATCCCAAATAGCTTGGAGCCTGCTTTAAGGATCTCGGTCTGGGTTGTTTTCCCCCATTACGTGCATAGTCACATATGCCCGTGAACAATGGCGCTAGAAGGAGGGCCTGATTAGCAAGAAGGCCATTTTGAGTTGGTTTTTGATTTGATTTATTTTTATTTTTACTATGAAATGGCCGATATTACTGATTTAGATCATGCTTTCAGTTTTCATACATCTGGCGAAAGTTTTTCTCTAGCGATGTCTAATTTCTTGCGAAGACTGAGCTTCAATGGAGAAGATAATATTTCTGCCTCCCATCAACTTTCAGTATTTAATTCTTTTTGTGATTGCATAGATCTATTTGATGAGGTTGAGAAATGCAGACTTTTTGCAGCTACTTTCACAGAAAGAATTCTGATTTGGTTTAAGTTCTTGCCAGCAAAATTCATTCATTCATGGGAACATTTCACGAAGTTATTTTTTAAATCTCATGAGGATTATAGCTATAAGAAACTCAGATTTGAGTTAGAAAATCTTCGTAGACATAAAGATAAATATCTTGATGATTTCTTTTCCAAATTCATGTTAATATGTTACAGGTTTTGTGAAGAACACCAGCTTTCCGAAAAAGACAAAATGGATTGGTTTCTCCATCTTATCTCTCTCTTTGATTTTCATGATTTGGAAAAGAATGAAAATTCTGCAATAGATAGCATGCATGTTAGTTCATTAGTTGAAGATGATTTAGAATCTATTCTTTCTAATTCCACTGCTGAAAATGAAATTGTTGAAAATGGGAAAATCATAGAATTTTATGACATGCTATTTCAAGAACAAGAGAAAAGGGATGATGATTCAACTTTTACATTAAGTGATAATTTCGAAACTCTTGTTGTTCACAAGACAATGGAAGATAAACAGAAAATTATTAATTCTTCAACTGAATGTGCTAATGATGATATAATTTCATCATCCTCCTTTCATGATGTGGTAGTTCCTTTCATTTCTTCACAAAATTCATTAGATCAGAGTTTTTTCAATGATGCTTCTGTTAAAGCAGTCAATGAAACAAATCATATCAATAGAGAAGCATTTACCTTTTTATACTCTGACTCTTACTACTCTTTGTATCCTGATGTTTTTGCTGATCATAGACTACATTTACATGTTAATGATTTTCTAAGGAATTCTTCATTAAGGTCAGATTTTGATAGGATACAAGGAAATACATTTTTTGAAAATGAAGAATATTTTGATATCCATTATGATTTAGTTCAAATTTGTCATGAAGAAGCTCATAATTTTTCTACTATCATTACTCATCAGACTCATGCATGCTCATCTATTTTATCTTTTGTCACTAAGGATTATGATTTAATCTGTAATATTGAAAAGGATGCACAATTTATTCATGATGTATTGAACATTAATTTTCTTCATTGCAACATGATAATCATATCTGAAGATAATGTCATGAATTTTAATCTTCACATTAAAAGACACCATGACATATTTGATTTCCAAATAATACCCAAATGTCATTTTGTTCTTTTTGAATGTAGTCATGATGATATTGTGTTAAAAGATACATTTTTTATTGATCCTTTTCCACAAATTTTGAATCATACTTCTGACAAGATTCCTTTTAGTCATGATTCTCATGAGAAATTTATCTTCTTCTGACTTGATTTTTATGATTCGATTTATACATGGTGGGAGGAATAATTTATTAAAAGGTTTCCGTGTCATCTTTTATGCTTTGTACATACAAAATTTGATTTAGTTTCTTTTCTTCATTTTGAATTATTTCAATTTCCAATACTTATACATGACTTGTTTTCTCTGGTAGGTTTCAAGCTACGCGAATGGCTTCATTGGAAATTTTCATTTACTTAGTTTGTATATATTTTATTTTATTAGTTTAGGTTAGGTTTATAATTTAGGATGATTTATGTTTGTTTACATTTCAATAATTGCAGATATATGGAGTTGCGACAACATCATTTTAAGAATGAGATGACGACATCATTATCAGGGAAGCAGTTCTTTACTTCCTCTCGTTTTTTTTTAATATTCTCATTATAAGAAAGAACCTTTCATCCTTTTATAGCTGCATACTCATTAGGATTTATTTTGTTACATTTATTTCTGAATAAAACACATTAGATTAACATCCCATCAATTATTAAAAAACAACTTTGACTAAATTGAAAGATTTAAAAAAAAAAAATAGGGATAAAAAACTTTAAAACATGTTAATCTATTGTAATCTCTCATTTTCTTTGTTGGTAATTAGTCATATGCTGTTAAACCTATTTTCCATTTGATGAGATCTTGATTTAACTCATGTGTTATGTGTGTATGATTTATTTTAAAATTTCATTTTCTTTACTAAGAGTTTTCTCGTAGACTTTGAAATCCTTTGTTTTTGTCATTTGCTCAAATAAAACTCATGTATATATTATTTTGCTTTTTCTTTTGATTTTTGTTGTTCTTTTGATTTGTCAAAACCAGGAGAAATGATTCAGATCTGGGAATGTTTTTATGTCATAAAATTGGAATATGATTATATAAAATATGAAGAAAGCGAGACTTTTAGAAATCTGTTCTTTTCTCAGAAATAAAAGAAAAAGAAATTGAACTGTTGCAAACAAAACTACTAGACGAAAACTTTCATTGTATTTTGTTTCTTTTATCATTATCCTCAAATTGTTGGATTTAATGGATATCAAAGTCACTATTACTAAGAATTCTATTACTTATTTAGAAATCAGTTCTGGGAAAGCAGTGCAATTGAATAATAAAATGAGTTATCTATAGATCCTTTACGCTATCTTACTCGTAAAGAGTTTCCTATTACGTTCCCCCATTATAAACATGCAAATCTCTTGTAGATGAGCACTTAAATGCTGAGTATGAAACCTTCTTTAAATTTATTAGCTTGGGATATAAGCCGTTGGGTAGAATGGGTTAAAAGACGTACCCTTCTGAGGCTATGGACGCCTGCGGGTAGGAGGGCTCCGTCTGTGGCATACTTGGATTCCAAATCATAAATTGTTATATATGCAAAAATCTATAAGAATCCAAGGTCATCCCACACTCGTGAAGAGGTTCCAATGCAGCTTACCCATTAATAAATTGAGAAGTTCTAAATATTCATGTTTTATCTTATATTGGGACTAGAATGGTAGGATGTATGGTTAAAAGTAAACCCGTTCGAGGATATGGATTCTTCTGGGGAGGTTTATGACTGTAGTATTGGGATCATATCTTAAAAAACTGGTCAAATTTCAAAATTGCGTTACATTTCCTAGGACTAATTTCTTTTAAAGTCTTATGTTTTCTGAAAAAAAAACTTAAAATTCGTATCATTTTTGAAGGTAATCTTTGGATAATGATAAAAGAATTGAATTTGGTATTAGTTTGAAATCTAGTCTTATCACAAGGCACAATTCTTTTATCTTCGGGAAAATGCTAATCTAAGTTCACGAAATTTTTTCTTATCTTGCTACATACACGAGTAAGATTTCATGTTTTCACAGAGATAACTGTTTCGCCCAGTCAGTCGCCATCTGTTGTGCCCCTACTCAACAGCCTTAAAAAACATTATTTCATCAAACAAAATTGTATTTTGTTTTTATGAAATGTTTGAATTTCATATAGAAAACCTAAAGAATTGACAGCTACTGAAATGGTGACATTCCTGAAGCTACTGAAATAATGAAATTAAATGTTTTTAAGGAAAACCTTTCCGAACTATGGATTTGTTGACAAAATCACTACTTTGAAATTATTATTTTGAGTGGATTTGCATTGAAAATCAAGGGATAAGTGTTAATAATTTGTCATAACCTAATCTTGAAATCTTATCCAAATACTTATCGTTTGATTTTATTATGTGATTTTGTTATCGTAAATATTGATAAGGTTTTGAAGGCTGATTATTGTATATTTGGCACCTTATAAATGGATAATTTTGATTCATGAAACAATGGATATTGGACGATAAAACTATGGATTCAAGTTAAGAGTTTGAAAGATATATTACTAAGCCTATCCTATTATTTTTGCTACATTATTAAAAGTGTTGAATAAATAAAGATCAAATAAGTATCTTTTCAATTAATAGACTTTATTTTTATTATTTATACAAAATAAATAAACCTTTTAATTATTTTGTATAAATATAATGTATAAATAAAGTTCTTTGATCCTTTTAATATTTACCTAGAATATTAGGTATAATCGACACTTTATTCTAATTCTATCATATTTGCAAAAATACCATTATCTCAAACCAGGAATCAATGTAAAATTTATAAAGGACTTTTGTCGAGAGTTTAAAAACACCAACACAGCTGAATCGACAGTCACGTTGCTTTGTTATATGATTAACCTCATGGTGATTTCAAACAATATTTGTATCAGATATCACATAGTTCGTGAGCGATTGTCGAAATAATGATAATCTATCAACGAGGTAGATTCGCTGGAAGGGAAGAAATAATACTGATTACGTGCGAGATCATTGCGGAAATCTGCTGAGCTGTACGAGATCACAGAGAGATTTGTTAGTGAGATAATGATTCGACTTCCTAGCTCATCGATGGATTTATTATCACAACTATTTTTAGAGTATGGTTTCTGGCAGAGCGAAGAAATGACTACTTAAATTCCGGAATTGTGGACACCATGGCGAGAAGGATATGAGTTGACAATTATGGATTTAATCACAGTAGCAGATATTTATTTCTAGATTCCATGAGGCCGTTACAGTAGAAAAAGGGGTTTTGTTACTTTTCAATTGCTTAAAGTGCGAAGATTCAAGAATGTTAATTTGTTTGGAAAATTGGTTGAATAACCTGCTATTTGGAGGGAAGTCTCTTTATTATTTTACCATTTGAATTTATTCTTTCATTATTTAACTATCGTTTTATTTATAGTGAATGCTCATTTACATAATTTTATATGCATGTTGGATGTTTTAAGCTCAGGACGGGGGTTAAAACAATCAATTGGTTGACATGGAATTTACCCGCTACCGAGTATCTCCTTCATAAGAATGTGATGAATAAGAGAGAGAAGAGACGGTTTGATCCAGATCACGATGAAGGAGCAAGAGGATTTGTAGGGATTGAATCAACATTTCAGGAAATAATTAATGGTCCATCTCCCATAAAAGAACCGGAATTTTCATCCAGTTAGAAAAACGCGTAGCTAAACAGGAATGCTTTTTTTCGGGCTTCACTGGTCATAAATGGGGATAGATATCAAAATTCCGCCACATGGGTTTTCTCTAGAACGGGCCCATTTATCTTTAATCAGGTAGATTTCCCCAGAAAGTGATGGATTCTAAGAGATTTTTGGGATCCTCTGAACATGATTTTTGCAGTTGCGGCCGGCAAAGAAATGGGTCTTTCCAGAAATTTGCCAGCAAATTTGGATTTCATGTCTTCTGAGCTTTGTTTATTTAAGAAAAATGGAATTTGATTACAAAGGGAGGGTGCTCAACTGAGAGATTTCTCTTTCAGATCAAGACAAATCTGCCAGGAATAACTTTGGGAATGCTCAACAGGATTGAAGAATTTCTTTTTCACTGTTCGGAGAGCAGACCAAGAGCTGGAGCTGGGGGGTCGATAGTTTGGGAAAGGAGAATACAAGACTACTGTTTGATCTGTCTGTAACTCGAGGCAGTTTCATGTCAGTAGATACAGTATTTTAAACTGGTGATACTTATATATGTTTACAGGATTTTTACTTTGTATATGTGTTCATAGTATCGCTTGGTTTTGTTTTGTTTTTCCATATTATTAATGTTTGTCATAATCTCTTTGATGGATTATGAAAATATATCTTTTGTAATTATCAACTTATTCTGATTTCGAACTTGCTGATGTACATCATATTGTAAATTTGATGATTGACATCATAAGATATGTGACGTATGTGTCTATTGTGTGATCTTGGTAGTTTCTGAATTTCTTTTGAATGCTTTCAATATTGTTAATGCAGTAATCCCATTAGCAGATTCGATTTCAGTTTAAATATTATTTTCTCTCCTGATCAAGATAAGATCGAGAAAAGATTAACAGTTGTTTTCTTTTTAAATTATTTTATGAAAAATAGCCAGTGAATCAAATATTTACATGCATATCACATTCAGGTTATTTTCTTATCTTATGATCATTGTACATGTGTTTATACTATATTTTTTGTAATCTGTACAGCTTGCTATTATTCAATTAACTTGTTTCAATCTTGTATTATAGATTGATTGAGGTAGATTAATTTTTAATTAGTTTGTAATATATTAATTAAATAGTAATTATATTAACTAATTTCTTTTGCACAATTTATAGGGATAATATAGATTCAATTAACCAAAGCAGTAGCTTTAGTTTTATCTTTTAGTTAGATTTTCAGGCTAACAGAGCCTTTAAACCTGTTGGGAACAACCATCCCAAACATCTTGGAGCCTGCTTTAAGGATCTTGGTCTGGGTTGTTTTCCCCCGTTACGTGCATAGTCACATATGCCCGTCAACAGGGCTATTCCAGAATTATCTCCAACAAGAGTTGTTTCAATTTTCATAGCAATTTCCAACGCCTCTTGCTGATCAACAACCTTATGTTGCATAAGTGGAGTCCTGATATGAGGCAATAATGCTGTGATGAACCATTATTTATGCTGTTCTGGTCCAATAGTGAAGCTAACTTGATCCAACAGAACCTTGAACCTCTGATCAAAGTCCCAAACTAATTCACCTTGCTTCTACTGAATTTATTTTAGTTCAGTTATACATTGTGACTCTGATTTAGACTTCTTGAACTCTTTGACCATTTTTTTTTTAATATCAGCCAAGATATAGTTCTGAGTACTGGAAAACTTCAAAAACTAGGTCAAAGCGCGGTCTCTAAAAGAGGTGACTAGCTGTGCTCTTCTTGTATTTTGATCCATAATATTCTTAGCAGTCCAAACATCTTCATATAAAAGCCAAAACTACTCTGGATCCTCTGATCCAGTTCCTTTAAAGACTGGGAGCTTAATATCATCATTCACATGGGCCATTATGGATCGAGGGGGGGGGGAGGGGGAGGATGTGGGGGAAGACTGGTAACAAGGGGAAGGGAACTTTCTGAGGTAGACTGACTTGCGACAGGACTACTAGGGCTAGGGTTACTTTCATACTGCGAAGGGTTCTCAGGGATAACAGATCTTCGCTGCGGGGTTATAGGAGGGTTTCTAACAAAAGGTGTTTTTTTAGATTTAGATTCTTCTAGAATTAATGAGGTATAATAGGTATTTTGGCCTAGGGTATAGGATTCACAAGTTCTCTTGTATCTTTTACCATTGCGAAGCAAACCACTTTTCTCATCGCAATCACTTTCACTTCCAAACATAGGTTAGTAGCAATAAATCTAGCAATCTAATTCGATAAGCAATATGCCTTTCTCATCCAAGAGCATTTTAATTTTCAAACTAAATGAATTCAAGTACTTACCCCTTGGTCGTTTGAGAAACTATATTTCTGCTTCACTGAAAGAAGTATGTGTGTCAATGGTGAACTCCGTCACAAATGCTTCAAGGGTTCGCGTTGTCCAAAAGTCAACAGCTCTTGATACCACATTGTTCACCCTTTTCAACAACGTAATTATTTTTGGGGTCCAGGCAGGAAACTGATCTTCTTTGAAGTCTGTCTTTCTTTCTATCAACTTGGATAACCACTGGTGCAATTCTATGTGGATACTACCAAAGAAAATTTCATAAATATCAGTAAAAACGTACCTTTGCAAGAATTCATCTGAGCTACAATGAGGATCATTATTTTCTTGTTCAGCAAATTTCAGATAAGTATCTTCAATCCAGTCACTGATTTCTTTTACTAAGGGCCTCCAAAACATATCCCTCTAAGTACAACGTAGATCCCTCTTGAAGCAGATACTGGTTCAACCAGCAACGGAACCAATTTGTTGGTGCTTAGGGCAGACCCAGGTTCTTATACTCTTATTTACTCACCAACAAAGAGACCCACAGTGTTGGCCCTTTTGGAAACAACCTGCGAATAGGTTGCAGTCTCAGCTGAAATAGCTATGGGGTGCCATAGAATCAGGTTTCTACAGGAAAAAGAGGGATATTACTGTACCTTTAGTCTTAACAACAAACATTTATGCAATACAAACCTTCGAAATTCACTTAAATAGCTTCGCAGTTTAGATGAAAGACAGTTTCTTGCTTAACCCTTAACTGGGAATTCACAGCGAAGTTAATACTTAACAGTTATCTTACTTTAACATTCATCTACTTATCAAATGCATAAAAACATAATTGAAACAACATGAAAGAACCACCACAACACAAGATATACGTGGTTCAACCCCAGTGTTGGGGCTACATCCACAGAACTACGTTTATATTCAACTCTTTACAAAACAACAGTTCTGATCTGCGCACTCAGCTGCAGAGGTCGTCCATGCACTCAGCTGGGACTTAACCTTCTTCAAAACCCTCTACGCACATAGTTGCAGAGGTCATCCATGCACTCAGCTGGGACTTAACCTTAAACCCTAAAATAGATCTTAACTTCTTCACATCAAATCATCATCGTCACATAAATCGTCTAAAAACCCTACTTTACATAAGTGCCTATTTATACAAGTGCACTATTACAATACCATGGGCTTAAACCATGGGCACCCAAAAAACATGGGTCATTTACAAAGATAGGGGCTTCGACCTGAACCCGAAGCCCCTAAGACTATTTTGAACTACAACTCCGCTTACAAGCTTCACACCAAAACCATAGAGTTACCAAAATAAAGGACCTTTAAGGTCCGAGCCCCAACAAATATTGGTGTGTCTCCTTCCATTTGAATAATGATGAATAATAGTGTACATAAATAGTACTTACCTCATAGGAAAATCTATTTGTATGGAGACAACTTATAAAGCTCAAAAAGCTTGACTTACCAAAAGATAGCAAACCCCCATAGGTGGATAAAGCACTTCCTAAATATATCAAGGACCTCACAAATTGGAAAAAGAATGAGTGAGTTGTTAAGGGAGAAGGAAAAACATGCTAATCACTAAATGGAGAGAAATTCATGAAGGATGGGTTGGCAACAAAGGGACCCAGTTTCCTAGTTGAATAGCTTTTACCTTATCCACAGAAAATCTAGAAAAGTTGAATAAATAAAAATCTTTTCTAAAGTGTTGTATACTAATTTTGGATCGTCAAAAGGTGGTAAAGATCAACCCAGAATCATAAATAAAGCATTCATGAGATATAGATGGCATGTATTGACTTTAAGGTGCAAGAGGATGCCAACTAATGATTAATTATTTTATCCTAAGTTATGAGTGGGTTTAATATATTCCAACACCCCTCTATAATTCTGACTTTATAATGGTATGTCAAAAATGTAGATGCATATGGATGCATATAGGGCCCAACAAGAAGGCTATGGTCACCCTTTAACAATTATTATGTCAAAAAAAGTGAGGAAATAGGAAAAACCACATGGGGAAAATCCTCCCTCAAGAAAGGAAAAGGCACAAAATTTTAAATAATATGTATTTTGTAACACCCTAGTTTTGACCCCGTTGCATTAAATGTACATGATGTATATATTGTAATGAATCGTGGTGTGGAGCTAAAGGTAAAATCCCCACCATTAATTTAGTTGTGTTATGTTTCGGCGAACGGAATCGTTGCCGATGGTCTATCCTGGTACATGGCATATATTAAGTTTTGTCATCATGTAAATATGCATCTTTAATTAAATAACCCAACCAGCTATGTTCGTGGCAACTAAATTGAGAAGGGGTATGATTCTCATAAGGATAAGGGGGGGGGATGTCAAACCTTGAACCAATGGGGAAAAATCCATGTGTAACCACCCTATTTGATTTGCCCATATTTCCTTGTCTTATCCAACTACCACTTTAATGCTCTCTAGAGTAGTTGAGGTAGTTATTTTGCTGGGGAGTGGAGTGTGGCAGGATTGTTAGTCCTTTCCCACATGCACACTCCACTAGTGAATCGAACCTCGTGTTGGGAAGAAGAAATGACTATTCCCATCATTCCACTCTCTCCACGACAGTGCTGCAAACACTCCCACACTTCGGACTCACCATTCTCCATTGTCGCTCATCCTCATGCAAGGAAAAATGCCTTGCATCTCATGTAGAGGAATGCTTTTACTATTTGGTCTCATGCAGCTAGAAGAGGGAGTCATTTTGACTATCATTCATGTTTTCCACAGGGAGGTATCTGGTGTGTTTCCATCCGTATATTGGGATCTGGTGTAAATTTCTCTCACACATAGGTTGGGAGGCTAATTTTCCTTCCCCATTGCGATCTATGTAAGTCTTCCCAGTGGCTTCATTGTTGAGAATGGACTATTGTTTCCCCACATTTTTGGTTGTGTCTCTTTTACAATTTGGGACTACTGTAGGTTTTTTGGAGTCATTTTGGCCATGATAGGGCCAATAATGACTAAGGAGTTGTTTTCCTTGCCCAAGCTGTGAATCGCTTGTGTGACTACGTGTATGCAGTGGTTGGTCTTCGAACTGTGTTGGTAGCAGGGATGGGGGCTTTGTTTGCTTGATAAACCTGGTGTGTTTGGAAACCACATAGATAGAGCTAGAGAGCTGGCTTTCTTCTCCAAAACCCCTGAATAGCACTGGAAGGGAATTCAAGGCCTGAGGGACGGAATAGCAGAGAAGGGACTGATTTCTTTGTGTTGGGTGTGTGTGGGTGTTCTAGAAGTCAGGCTAGTTCTGGTGTAGGTGTCCTTTCACTCTGCAATGAGCTCACCAACTTAGCAAATGACCCTTCCCAGCTCCTTGGCTTGCTGTCTTGTTGATGGCCTGATAAACCCAACTGCATTGGCTTGGCTGTGTTTTGTGTATCCTTTGCTATGTGTAAGCCTGCTTGTTCCTTATTCCATGGGGAATCATGCCCATATTGGGGGTCGCAGCATTGCTAAGAGATTTAGGAGCATGCTAGCCTATGGTTGGGTGGAACATTGCAGCGACGTCGCTAGTTGCGGGATGAGTTCTTTATGAGACAAGTGATATTGACCATTTTGTCTCTGTATTTATATTTATTGTTTAATGAATATGATGAACATGTTTAATGCTTGTATGAATGCATGTTTGCTTCTACTATATGATAAATAATCATGTATGCATGTTCTAGTTCAAAGCATTTTCTTTCAGCATTATATGAGTGCACACGTTCATGGGGCAGTTGCCCAGATGGTTAACACCATGGTAGCATCCTCTTCGCCTATCAGAGGGTCGAGGGTGCCACAGTGTGGTATCATAGATCATGTTGCAGCATGGGCCTAAATGGACCATGAAGATGCAGTGACAGAGGCAGGATTTACTGCTGCCCAGTAGAGATCAGAAATTTATGATAGAAAATTTGTTGAAAAATTTGTCCAAGTGTTTGAACTGTCAATTCATCAGAAAACTTAGTGGGAGGGACTTCCGATGCAGCAGAGATCTAGGCAGAAGCACACCCAATGGAGGACAGTTGGAAGAAAAATTGCGAAAAATAGTTGTTGGGTTCACCGACACCTCGGAAGAATTTAGCTGTTTGTCAGGCTGTCGTTGTGGCTATTGTGTGAACTAGCACTCCGATGATTAGAAGTTCAACCATCGATGCTCCGATCACCAACACATAGTGCTTAGTGGTTTCGACCACCGACAGATGTTATGTTCCGTAAAAAGAAGAAGATAATTTTTTTTTGAAACATTTGTCTAAGTGTTGAGACCATCTACGATCGGTGAAAGTTAGTGGTTTGGACTGCCGATTCGTCAAAAGAAGATTAGTTGAACAGACCAACGATGGAGTCGAAAGGATTTAGTTGTTTATGCACCCACCATTGCAGTTTTTTAGTGGACTATCCTTTTGATGGGAATTTTTTCCAACTGCCAATGCCGCAGTGACTAGGGGTTCTAATCGCTGATTGGATTTTTGCCGCGGAAACCCCAGAGAGTTCGCTGGCCACCGTTGTTGTTTCCTGTGGAACTAGCCGCCCGATGAGTAGAGGAACAGATAGCCGATGAACATCAGAGGAAGTTAGTTTTGCTAACTTCCGAAATGTTATAATTTTATTTGGGATGAGACTCGATCCTGTACAAGGAAATTTTGAGTTTTTCATGGGATTTCCCAGCAGATTTTGATTGTTTTTCAGAGGGATTTTCAGCGGTTTTTCAGTAGATTTTCAGGGATGAAAAGGAGAAAGTGGTAGCAATATTATGTGCTATATTGCATGAAAATAAAATATTTACTAAAAAAAAAAAAAATGAGGGCACTGCAAATCTTATGTCATCCCTCGTCATCCCCCTCGGACAAACGTTCTTTAATGAAGAAAATCTTATGTTTGGTAAAATTTGTTATTTTATGATTTTTCTAGGAGAATGTAAGTAATTCTGATTTATATCAATGTTATGCATCTAATAGTTGTGTTACTAACATGTTTGTAGAATCATAGTCACCTTCAAGGGCAGTATTCTAGGTAGTGCAGTTTGGTAAGTAAGTGGTGCCTCAGTTATGAGCACCCATGACAGATATGATCCTCGGGATTCTTACGAGTGTGCCCGAGATGCCATGAGAGAAAATGTTCATAACAAAAATGATGACATAGAGTCTAATGGAAGGAGATTCCAAGAGACACCGTCAGATGTTGCAGACACCATGAGAAGCTTGATCAAATCCTAGGAAGAGCAGAATCAATTGAATTCTGCTATGTTGCAGATTTTAACAGATTTGCAGAGAAAGATAGACTCCGAACGAGGTACAACAAGACTAGAAGGTAGTAAGAGTAGTACTAGGAGAAGGAGAAGGACTTCTAGTGGATCATCTGACTTTGAAGAATTCAATAGGGATTCCATTTATTCTTCTCATAAAATAAAAAGAAAGAGACACCATAGGGATCACTCTCGGGATGAATTTAAGCAAGCTAAACCTCCTACATTTGATGGTGAGGTAAAGACTGGACAAGAAGCTGAAGCTTGGATTCTTGGGATAAAGAAGTACTTTCAAGTTTAGGAATATTCAAGAAACATGAAGGAAAGAGTTTCCATATTCAATCTGAATGGAAGAGCATCCATTTGGTGGGAACACTTTAAGCAAGTAAAGAGGATCAGTGAAAGGAGATTTAAGTGAAAACAATTCACGAAGTATTTCAAGCAGAAATACCTCTTCGACAGATATTATGATGACAAGATTAAGGAGTTCCATGAGCTGAGATTGGGACAGCAGACCATGGAGGAATATGCAAATATTTTTTTGGAGCTATTGAGGTATGTCTGATACATCAGAGATGAAAAAGAGTGAAGGTCCAGTGTTTTCTAAGTGGATTGCCTCAGTCTTACAAAGATAGAATTGAGTTTTATGAACCTAGAAATCTTGAAGAAGCAATAAGGAAGGCTAAGTATTGCTATGAGCAATGCAAAGGTAAGCCGAATTACCATAAGGCATGGAAGGACAAGAAGAATGAGAAGCTTGACCAAAGAAAGAAAGGTTTCAAACCTCCTAACTTTAGGAATCAGCAGAAGCAGCCATCCCAAGTTGTGAGTAAGCTAGTTGGAGTGATAGGAGAAAAGCCTAAGGACCCACAATAGAATAGAGGGCCACTTCAATGTTGGAAATGTGGAGGACCCCACATGTGTAGAAGTTGTCCACTTGAGAATGAGAGTGCAAGGCCAACTTACAACATTCAAGAAGCAAAAATAGTTGGTCAAGTAGCAAGGACAGCCCTTAGGATTTATGCAGCACTGGAGGATGGCCAGGCAGATCAATTCTCAGTAGTGGTTGAAGTTGCAGGTAAGATTGTTGAGGAATCTGTTTCTATTTTGATTGAACCTAGTTCTACACATAGTTACATTACTCCTAGAGTAGTGGAGATTTGTTCTTTTAAGAAAGTAAAGCATAGGAAGTCTTGGTTAGTCCAGATAGCCACTGGAACTAAGAGAAAGGTCAGTGAAGTGGTAGAGAAATTTCCATTGGTCATGAATGGATTGGTCGCTTGTGTAGATCTAAATGTTCTACCACTTGGTTCCTATGATGTTCTCATTGGAATGGATTGGTTAGAAGCGCACAGGGTGAAGCTTCACTGTTATAATAAGACTTTTGAATGCACGAATGAAGAAGAGAACCTAGTAGTTGTGAAAGGTATTCCAAAGGTGATTTCAGTATGGCAGGTTTCAGCAATGCAGTTAAAGAAGTTCTTTAGGAAGGGTTTCCAGTTGTATGCATCCCATAATTTGGAGGCATCAGAGGGTGAAACTCCTAGGTTCAAGGACTATAAGGTGTTATAGGAATTCAAGGATGTGTTTCCTGATGAGATTCCAGGGCTTCCTCCAAAGTGGGACATTGATTTCACAATTGAACTTGTTCCAGGAGCAGCACTAGTGTCCAAGACACCCTACAGGATGAGTACACCAGAGATGCTAGAACTGAATATGAAACTATAGGACTTGTTGGAAAAGAAGTACATCCGGCTGAGTGTGTCCCCCTAGGGTGAACCAGTTCTGTTTGTAAATAAGAAAGATGGTACACTCAGGTTGTGTATTGATTACAGAAAATTGAACAAGGTTACTGTGAAGAATAAATATCCTTTGCCTATGATTGATGACCTCTTTGATAAAATGAGGGGAGAAAAGGTATTTTCCAAAATTAACTTGAGGTCTGGTTACCATCAGGTGAGAATCAAGGATGAACACATTCATAAGACAACCTTCACGACAAGGTATGGGCATTATGAGTTTGTAGTGGTACCATTTGGTCTCAAAAATGCACTAGCTACATTTATGTGCCTTATGAATCATGTCTTCAACAAATATTTGCATGGAAATTGAACCCAGTGATAGATCAATTTTACTCACAACAATTAACAATTGATCATGCAAAATCACTCACAAAAGAGACTGAAATTGGAGCTGAACACTAAACTGTATTAACTCAGTGTACAATAGCCAACCATGTAACATAATACATTTCTAAATAAATAAAATACATCATGTATTTGAATGCATAAGGAGCAATTCAAATCTAGCATAAAGCAGGCTTACTAAAATTAAGCAAATCCCCCATAGGTGTAAAAAGCTGATCCCAAATCTGTCATGGAGCTCACGAATTAGAAAAAAGGATTAGGCAAGATAAAAACTGATGGAATGACAACTCACACATGCTTTTCCAAGGAGAAAAGAGTGGAGGATGTAGAGGACAAAAAACTAGTTCACCTCACCTAGTCTAGCTTTTCCATTTGCCTTAAAACACTGAAAAAGCAGGCAATAAAGCAGAAAAAGTAGAAGGGCACCTAGGAGTTCAAGGATAAAGCAGAATTGATTCCTTGAGGTTTCCCAAGTGATACATGAGTCAAATAATGCAAGTTTGACCACTATGGATAGGCAAAAGACAACTTGCACAAGGTGGGACACATGAACTAGGAAAATAAGACAAAAATAATTAAATTAATGTCTAAGATAGTAAACTATGGGTTGATTATTCTAACACCCCCCCTTAAGCCTGACTTAAGAGTAATATATCAGAAAATTATAGGGCCTAGAAACAAGGCTTAGTCACCCTTTTACATACTGCATGTCCATACAACCAAGGAAAGAGGCAAAAACCACATGGGAAAATCCTCCCTTAAACATGGACTGTAAAACAAAATTTGGAAATCTTTTCTTCACTCATGCTTCACAGCATGATCAGAAATCCTCAGAAGTGATTTGATATTTTTGAAGTTCTTCTCACAAAATGCTTTGGTGAAGATATCAGCTATTTGTTCTGAAGATGAACATAAGAGTAGGTGAATGGTGCCATCATGCACAAGCTCTCTGATGTAGTGCATATGGATCTCAATGTGTTTGGTTCTTTTCTTCTGAATTGGATCTTTGTAGATTTGAATGGTACTCTGGTTATCACAGTAGATGGTAGTTGAGTACTCTGATTCGAAGCCACACTCTCCAAGTAATCCCTGCAACCATAAACATTGAGTTGCTGCATTAACAACTCCTCTGTACTCTGCTTCTGTAGATGAGAGTGCAATGGCACTCTGTTTCTTTCTTGACCAGCTGATCAGCCCTTCTACAAGCATGAACACATATCCTGATGTGGACTTTCTGTCTGTGCTATCACCTGCCCAATCATTGTCAGTAAATCCAATCAAATCAAGATCAGATTTTGCTTTATAGAAGATCCCATGTGTCCTTGTTCCCTGAACAAAGTTAAGGATCCTTTTGGATGATTTCCAATGGATCTCATGAGGCTGATCCATGTATCTAGAAGCCACACTTACTGCATAAGAAATATCAGGTCTAGTATGTGTCAGATACAACAAACATCCAATCAATTGCCTATATAGTGTATTGTTTACCATAGGTGAAGAATCAGCTTCTTCCAGCTTCACTCCTGAAAGGAAAGGAGTTTTGCTTGCTTTGCAATCCTTCATTCTGAATTTGTTCAGAAAATCCAAGGCATACTTAGACTGGTGCACCTTGATTCCAAATTTGGTTTGAGCAATATCAATCCCCAAAAATTGAATTAAGAGCCCCAAATCTGTCATGGAGAAGGCTTGGTTCATTGCACCCTTTAAGGAAGCAATCTCATCCTTTGATCTTCCTGTAATGATGAGGTCATAAAAATATAACAAAATGATCATTAATGAACCATTAATTAACTTCAAATAGACATTTGGATCTAATTTTCACCGAACAAAATTCAGTGATAGCAAGAAGCTATCGATCTTGGCATACCAATCCCTGGGAGCTTGCTTTAGCCCATACAATGACTTTCTCAACCTGCACACAAGAGAAGGGTTAGTAGAAAAAACTTGAGGCTGCTGCATATATATCTATTCAGTGATATTTCCATTCAGGAAGGCACATTTTACATCCATGTGATGTACCTCCCATTGCTTTGAGGCTGCAATGGCTAGAGCTAGCCTGATGGAATCCATCTTTTCCACTAGGGAAAAGGTCTCATTGTAATCTATCCCATGAACCTGTGAGTAGTCCTTGGCTACCAATATGGCCTTGTACTTCAGTGGTGAACCATCAGTAGAAAATTTGGTCTTGTATACCCACTTACACTGAACTAACTTCCTCCCTGGGGGAATATCGACTAGCTCCCATGTGTTGCTCTTCTAGAGTGAGCTGAACTCTTCCTTCATGGCTGCTTACCATCTTGTATCTCCTGCTGCTTCTGCATATGTTTGAGGATCATATTCCACCATCAAATATCATTTTTCAGCAAACATAGGATCCTTCATGCACAGACCACTCTCAAATTGAGATCTAGTCCTCCTTGGGTCATTGGGATCCCCAGCTAGCTCTCCTGCTACATGTAGTGTCTTGGCTGCCCATTTTGGCCTTGTAGGGATGTTAGGGTCTACAATAAACTCATCTCCATCAGAAAAATCAGAATCAGAATGTTCAACAAACTCTTCACTTACTTTTAGAGGTTCAGGTGGTGAAGAGGCTTCACCAACTTCCACTGCTGCAAGGGGTTCTTCTTCAAACTGAACAGACCTTTCAATAAAGGCTTTGTTTGTGCTCAAATTTATTATCTTGTACCCTTTTGAATCTTTAGAGTATCCAACAAAAATACACTCTTGGCATTGGGGCTGCAAAGCCTTCCTCTTTTCTGTTGGAATTCTAGCCCAAGCCCTTGAGCCAAAAATCCTGAAATGGGTCACATCTGGCTTGTGCCCACTCCATGCTTCGAAAGGGGTCATACCTTCAATATTTTTATGGGGCACCCTATTTTGGATATAGGATACACAATTTATAGCTTTGTCCCATTACTTTGGTGGAAAATTTTTGGCCTGCATCATGCATGTTTCCATCTCCTTCAGTGATTTGTTCTTCCTCTCAGCAACACCATTCTACTGTGGTGTGTAAGGGATAGAGTGCTGCATCTTCACAATAGTTAATAAACTCAAACTTGACATACTCACCACCATTTTCAGATCTGAGGACCTTGAGTTTCCTCCCAAACTCGTTTTCAACCAAAGCCTTAAAGACTTTAAAGAGGCCAAAAACTTCAAACTTGTGTTTCATGAAGTAAACCCAGCAATACCTGGAAAAGTCATCTATGAAAGTCAATGCATATTTTGCCTGAATCATGCATTACAGGAAATTTCAAATCAAAATGGGCCTTTTAAATTTTATTCAAATTCCATGTCGTCATGTGTTAGCCAATGAAATTGCTTTAAATTTGAAATACTGTATAGGTCTTAAACACTTTTTTAATATAAATTTGGGGATAGGTATCATAAAAAAACTACTTTTTTTATTTGTATTTTCGACATATCTCCCCGTGTTTTTACTCAAATTTCGATCAGGAGAGCTTGTTGGATGCGGAATTAAATTCCGCATCCAACGAGTACCTGCTCGACATACGAGCTCTCCCGATCGAAATTTGAGTAAAAACACAGAAGATATGTCGAAAATACAAACAAAAAAGTAGTTTTTTTTTCTTCCTCCAAAATTAATAAATATTATTTTATTATTTTAACTATTATTTTATTATTCATTTTAGGAGGCCCATTTTGAGTTGAAATTTCCTCTAATGGACATATGAGGGAATAGGCCAGTAACATCACTGTGGATCAGCTCGAGGGGTGCAGAGGTTCTCTCATGACTAGCTCTCTCAAATTTATGCTCTGGGTGTTTTCCTAGGATACAACCTTGGCAGACTCCTTTGGAAAATTTTATCTTGGGAAACCCTATGACCATATATTTTTCACTAAGATCTGAAAGATACTTGTAATTTAGGTGGCCAAATATTTCATGCCAAATCTTGCTTGCTTCATTCGCATGAATCAGAAGAGCAGAGGGGTTTAAGTAGGGTAGGAAGTGTGAGAACATGTATACCTTTTGAGCATGATTCGCAACTCCTTTTGCAATGAATTTACCACTTGAGATCTTTGTGATCTCAACTTCATCAGGGGAGAATATGAACTTCTTAGGAGACCCAGTGTGAGTCATATGGTACACTGACAAGAAGTTGGAGGCAAGACTAGGAACATACAACACATTGCTGAACTGACCATGATCAAGATCAATCCTCCCTTTGCCCAAACTTTCAGTGAGAGAGTCATCTCCCAGTACTATAGGTGGTCCTTTCTACATGTCCATTGAGGATAATTCCTCCTTAGTCAAAACCATGTGTCTAGAAGCTCCAAAATCAATGATGAAGCAAGGTGAGATTGTTGTGCTAGCAACCAATGCATGAACTCTCTCTCTGTCTTCTGAACTTGATCCTCCTTCTCTCTTCTTTGAGATTTCTAGAAGGGAGATGCCATTCTTCTCCAGGATTTGGGTCAGCATGTCAATTTTATTTTTCATACAAGAGCTTTCAGAGTGATTTCCCTTATTGCAGTATGCGCACTTGCTCATTTCTTCTTTATTCTTCTTCTTCTAGTAGTTCTTCTTGGAACCTTGTGGCTCCTCTGGAGACTGTTTCTTGTCTCTCTTTTGCTCAGGTGTCTTTTTATCTTTATTTTTTATTTTTGAATCCACCTTTGAATCTCCAGCAACCAGAGCTTGATCTTTGGATGGTTTGATGGTTCCCATCATCACCAGCTTGTCTTGTTCTTGTGTGAGAGATTCCATGAAATCTGCAAGGCTAGGCATCTTCCAGGTTCAAGCTATCAGTTTTGTGGCATAGAAGGTAAAAAAAAACACTGAATAGTTAGGGCCAAGCTTTGAGAGAATGGCCAATACCATCTGATCATCCTTCTTTTCGATCCCACACTGTTTTAGCTGGAAAGCTAGTGCTTTGAACTTGGAGAAATATAGCTACAGTGATTTAAAGCTATTGGGACTCAGAGAAATCAGCTCATTTTTTATTTAATGTCCCCCCATCTCATCTATATTTCCAAAAATATCAGCAAGCTTCTCCCATACTTCATTCGGTGATGTCAATCCATCAAGATGGAAAAGGAGGTCTCTGGAAATACTCAGACACAGGAGACCATAGGCCTCATCCCTCTTGTTGTGCCATTTTATCTTCTCTGCAACTACATTGGGCTCTACTTCTATTACCTTAGTCACCCTATAGAGGCCTTTCGCTCTCAACAGTATCTCCATCTCTACTTTCCATTCAAAGAAATTGAAGGGAGTCAAGATAGTTTTCTGTGATTGATCCATAGCTTAGAAAATCTGTCCCGGTTGTCAGTAGAAGGCTCCCAGTCACTGATGTCAAACCTGCAAAATAATTTTAAAGGAGAGAAATTGATCTACAATGGCTCTAGTACCATGTGGAAATTGAACCCAGTGATATATTAATTTTACTCACAACAATTAACAATTGATCATGCAAAATCACTCACAAAAGAGACTGAAATTGGAGATGAACACTAAACTATATTAACTCAGTGTACAAAATCCAACCCTGTAACATAATAGCTTGTTGAATAAATAAAATACATCAGGGATTTGAATGGATGAGGAGAAATTTGAATCTAGCATAAAGCAGGCTTAGTAAAATTAAGCAAATTCCCCATAGGTGTAAAAGGCTGATCCCAAATCTGTCATGGAGCTCACGAATTGGAAAAAAGTATTAGGTAAGCTAAAGAGTGATGGAATGAAAAATCATACATTATTTTCCAAGGAGAAAAGAGTGGAGGATGTAGAGGACAAAAACTAGTTCACCTCACCTAGTCTAGATTTTCCATTTGCCTTAAAACACTGAAAAAGCAGGAAATAAAGCAGAAAAAGCAGAAGGGCACCTAGGAGGCCAGGAATAAAGTAGAATTGATTCCTTGAGGTTTCCCAAGTGCTACATGAGTCAAATAAGACAATTTTGACCACTATGGATAGGAAAAAGACAACTTGCACAAGGTGGGACATATGAACTAGGCAAATAAGACAAAAATAATTAAATTAATGTCTAAGATAGTAAACTATGGGTTGATTATTCTAACAATTTGGAAAATTTTGTTCTTCTTTTCCTTGATGAAATTCTTATTTATTCTAAGAATGAGGAAGATCATGAAGAGCACTTGAGATTGACATTGTGATTGCTCAGGGAACATCAGTTGTATGCAAAACTGAGCAAGTGTGTCTTCTGTAGAGATAGAATTAAATATTTGGGTCACATTATCTGAGAGGAGGGTATATCTGTGGACCCTAAAAAAATTGAAGCCATTATGAATTGGCCTACTCCAAGAAATGTGATAGATGTAATATATTTTATGGGACTTACAGGATACTAGTGGAGGTTGATTGAGGGATTCTCCAAAGTTGCACATTCCATCACTTCTTTGCAAAAGAAGGGGACAAAGTTCAAATGGAAATCAAGGTGTGAAGAAAGCTTCTAGTAGTTGAAGAATCTTCTCACCAGTGCACCAGTATTGAAGGTTGTAGATCTAGAGAAATATTTTGTTGTGTGTACCAATGCATGTAGACAAGGGCTTGGAGGATTCCTTATGCTAGACAACCATGTGATATGTTATGAGTCGAGAAAGTTGAAGGGGCATGAGGAGAACTATACCACTCATGATCTAGAGCTTGCAGCCATAGTACATGCTCTCAAAATGTGGAGGGATTACTTGATGGGTACGAGATTTGAGCTCAGAATAGATCACTATGGACTGAAGTATTTTTTTGATCAGCCTACTCTAAACACTAGGCAAGCAAGATGGCTGGAATTTTTATGTGAATTTGATTTTGAAATCAAGCACATAAAAGGGAAATGGAATAAGGTAGCTAATGCACTCAGCAGGAAGGTGCAATAAATGCATGTCGCATCTCTTAGTAATTTCCAATCAGATTTGAGGCAGGAGATTGTTAATCATATTGTTGGAGATGAATTGTATGAGCAGGTAAAAGACAAATTGCAACAACAAAGTTTTGAGAAGAGGCATGAGGGATATAAAATGGAAGAAGATGGAATTCTCACTTATAAAGGTAGAATTTATATGCTAGATGTAGCAGATTTGAGGAGATTTGTTATGGATGAAATCCATCAAGCTCCATATTCTGGTCACCCGGGATATCGAAAGACAATTGCTATTGATGTAATTGTAACTTCAGAATGTATTCACTTGTATTTCTTATCTATTGTAACCTGATGTTTATTTTGGGATGTATTGTAATGTATTTGAGTCATGTCATACCTCGATGTTTATTCCGATAATTTTCTATAATGATAAAGTCATGTCAGGTCATTGTGGGTAACCCTCTTATTGGTCAAGGGTTAAAGTCCCCACAGTTGTGGGGATCTTTGGTTATTATAATATCCTAGTGAATTCAACCCTAGGTGAGTCATTGTAAGTTAGGGAAATAGTCCCCACCATTGTGTTACCCTCCTATTGGTCAGAGGAGGAAAATTCCCCACAAGTGGTGGGGCACTAGGGTTATTAGACACTCTTAGAGATGTCGACTCTAGTAAGTAATTGTTAAGTGAGGGCGACATGATGGAGTGCACTTCAAGTGAATGAAAGAATATAAATAGAGAGTGAGAGCCTCTCTATTTATCACTTGCAACACACATCACTCACTCACTCAAGTGTGGCGCATTAGTGAGGAAGGAAATACACTAGGACTAGACAAGAAGAACACTAATGCTGTCGAGAGTGCATCTTACTATCTCGGGGATTTTACTGTTTTGGTGCTGATTCTATCTTTGAGGAAGTTGCGGGGTTTTCTCCTTTATGGTTTCCCCGAGGAAAACTCTTTGTGTCCCTTGTCTCTTGTGATGTGCTTATGTTTTATTGTTGTGCTTGTTATTCTCTCAGTGAAAAGATCCTAAGATCATAATTCTAGCTTATATGATGAAAAACTAACATGGAATCAGAGATAACCTGAGAAGAAGACATTGTACAGCTAAAAAAGCTATGGCTTCTTAATTTTTGGGTCTCTCTCTACAATCTATCAGCAAAAGTATTCTAGGCTGACTCTCCATTGAAGGGCGCATCCTTCTGCCGAAGCGGAATTCAATTCCGATCATTTTCAGCTTTCGATGTGGAAATTAGCGCTTTCTACAGAAGATGAATTTTTGAGTGAGACTAGCATAGGATTGTTCTCCTCATCAAAACTAAATTTTAGAGACCTGGATCAAGAAATTTGGTTGGGTGAAACTCCGAGAAAGTCAAACCCTAGTTTGACCCTGAGCTAGAGAAACCCTAAATACTAAAACTGCTAAGTTTTGGTACAGTCGATATATCCTGATATTGACAAAGTTTTAGGAGCTGAATATTGCAGGGTCTGAAGCTAAAATCTGGATGCAGCTTGTGTCCAAAAATCATCCTCCGATTCACTGTATTCCAGGACATATGATCTCTCCAAGTTAGGGTTCCAGCCTCTTCCATAATTCATCCCTAAACAACACATCTGGGGAGATCTACAATATATTGGGATACCGAGCTCCAAATTAAATTCCTAAAGATTTTCTATAAAGGGAATGGACTGTAATATTAGTGGTCCGAATATCAGAATCAGAATATCAACCAGTGACACATGTCATTCCATACAACTTCGTTGTTCTGAACAGTCCTGTAACAGGTAACCTTGGGAAAAGGATCATAAATCCAAAATGGTGAAACCAATTCTGATGAAACCTATTGTGGTAGAACAGGGACAGGTGATATTACCTCAGTGTGAAATTTCAGACACATGATATCAGAAATTTTGGAGATATCATAGAAACCGTAACAGGAATTTCTCCAAAAGAAATTTGAAAATTAGGGCTTCCTGTTCCAGGAGCTTCCCTCCACTGTTTTCAGAAAAGGAGTACATTGGACAGCTCCATTTGAAGAGATCTATCTATTTATCCAATCAGATATGAAATATTACAAGTTTTGAAAATTAGGGTTTCTGTGACAAACCCTAGATCAGCTAGCTCCGGAACCAAGACGGACACCTCAAATCGGTAAGATCTAATCCTTTGCTATTTTCATTTGAGGTTCTCATTTCAAAGTGATCTATCACATCAGCTTGATGATAAGCTTGGTGAATTTCACAAATTTCAAGCATAAGAGTATTTCATCTCTCTGAATAAAATGGATTGGACACCTACATGAGTATAGAGGTTCCGGTTCCAGAGGGAGATGAGGCTATAAGCCTTACACTAGAAGAACTTGGTCAAGGCCAAGAAGATCATCGCTGATTCAGTCACGAATCAACTTGTACTACAAGTGTCTTCCCTAAAGACACCGATGATTTTTTATTCCTTGACCAAGATATTTGAAGGGAAGAACATAAATCAAAATATGACTAGTTGAAGAATGTGAAGATCCAGAATACAGAGACCATGCAGTCATAAGGATATCTCAAATCAAAGAACAACTTCAAGCGGGGAAAGAAGAAGTGAAGAATGCAGAAGTGGTGATGGCCACCTTGAATGGCCTCCCAGGATCATGGAATTCATTCATTCAAGGAATGTGTTCTAGAAGGAAGTGATTAATTTCAGTAGACTCTAGGAAGAAGAAGAAGCTCAACTTATAAGAAGAGAAGAGAAGATGGTAGCAATTGAAGATCGAGATCTCACCATCGAAAGAAGAACCCTCAAGCGATGAGGAACATGAACAACTCAAATCTTGAAGCACCTCTTATCCTCCTTAGAATTTGGATAAGAAATGATGCTATCATGAATGAAGAAGACGATGAAGCTGAAGACTCAAGAAGGAGTCTACCCATGAAACAAATAAAGATAAGTACTCAATTATCATTTCATGATATTGTTTTGTTATGCATTTGTTTATATTCAATTATTGTATTATGCATGATAGGATGTTTGCATTAATGACAGAATACTACTAATATGCATGTGATGGGTAAGTATCTCATGGTGCTATACAAATTCTCGATTGCTACTTATCTAGAATGAAACCTCTTTGTTGACATATTGGATTAGTGCACAATCGCAATGTTGTCCTGGTAGAGATGGAAGGCATCTAGAAAGTTTCAGTGAGATATGGATGAATGTTGTATTGGCTAAAGTAGTTGCATGATCATATATTTATGCATAAGTATTTTCCAGTATGAAAATTCCTTATGAAATGTTCTAACCATACAAATGCATTTGACTTGTAGGAAAGATCACATACATAATCACCTACAAGAAAAGAAGAATGAAGACTTGTTCCGAAGAACAAGTGACGATAGTTCAAAGATGAAAATAATATGATGAATACATGCAGTATCAATACATGAAGAGAAGTTCATAGCTCCATCATGCAGTAGATGGAAACATCGTGGGATACAAAGCAAGATTCGTAGCACGAGGCTTCTCACGAAAAGAAGGCATAGACTATGAAGAAACATTTATAGCTATTAGAAGTAAAGTCACATGACATGCATAATCATGTGTGCAAATGAAAGAAGGCATTGTACGAATTCAAAATACACCGATGAGATAACACATACATGATGAGCTTGATGAATATCTTAACCTTTGCTATAAGGTTGATAAAGGATGATGAGCTCACAGATGGATGTGAGAAGAACTTTTGAAAAAGTTCAAGATAGAGGATCTTGGTATCCAATGATCCTAGATGGATACTACTCGTCACTCTAGTACAGAATGTTTCATTGCATAGAGTACAGAAGACAGAGGGAGTATGATGCTCTACTTCAGAGGGAGTGACTGCAGAATATCCTGAGGTTCGACATGGTATGACATGATTCATAGGTTACTGATGACTCTAGGCTTTACTGAGAGTAAAGTGGATTCCAACCTTTTCTTCAAGGGTGAAGGAAGAAGACCAGTGATGCTCCTGTTATTTGTCAATGCACTATTTTCTAGGCATGGAGGTGTGGACAAGGGAAGTATGCAGTAGAGATCCTAAATAGGCTCAGGATTATGGACTGCATGACCACACTTATGGCATCGAACTTGAATCTATTGAGTGATGCTTCATCAAAGTCGGTTGATGCTACGATGTATCATTAGATGATTGGATCATTGATGTACCTGAAGAACATGAGACCTTGAGCCAGTAATTGACAGATCCGAGAAGTGTTCACTTGACTGCTGCAAAGCATATTCTGAGGTACCTGAAGGGTACAGTTTATTATGGGCTCAAGTACGATGCGAACCAAAAGATTAACCTGGAAGGTTATGTTGATTCAGATTGGGCAGGCAGTGCCATCTACAAGAAGAGTACTTTAGGATGTTGCTTCAGTATGGGATCAGGTGTGATCTCTTGGTTTAGCAGGAAGAAATCCTGTGTGGCACTGAGTACAGCTGAAGCAGAGTATGTCGTAGCTTGTTCAGCTAGTTGTGAGGCAGTATGGCTATGGAATCTACTATCTAATATATTTGATCTCCAGTTGGATGCTACTTGTATACATTGTGACAACCAGAGTTGCGTGAAGTTGTCAGAAAATTTAGTGTTCCATGACAAGTCGAAGCATATCGAGATCAAGTATCACTATATCAGGGATATGGTGTAGAGAGGAGCAGTGAAGCTCCAGTATGTTCGACAGAGGAATAGATAGCTGATGTATTGACGAAGCCATTGGCTAGGCTGAAGTTCGAGTACTTCAAGGAGAGACTTGTTGTTCTCCAGATCGAGGTTCCCTCCAAGAGAAAGTGATTAGACCCATAGCCATTCTGACATGGTGAGAGGATTGGTTCCTTCCATGGTCATATGTAAGGGCTGAGCCATTCTGTCATGGTGAGAGGATTGGTTCCTTCCATGGTCATATGTAAGGGCTGAGCCATTCTGTCATGGTGAGAGGATTGGTTCCTTCCATGTCAGATATGAGTGCTAAGATCTATAGCCATTATGATGAGTAGGTCAGATATAAGGGCTGAGCCATTCTGTCATGGTGATAGGGTTACTCCCTTCCATGTCAGATATGAGTGCTGGCCATTCTATAGAGTAGGACAGATGTAAGGGAAATTGCCATTCTAGGAATGGAGGCACCTGGTTAGTTACTAGGATCACTCAATGCAGGACTGAGTAGCCATTCTGATGTGATAAAGGGATGTGTTCCCACTTGATCGGATGTAAGGGCTAAACCATTCTGTCATGGCTAAAGGATTAAGTTCCTTCCATGTCAAATGTGAGTGTTGGCCATTCCGATGAGCAGGTTGGATGTAAGGGAAATTTCCATTTTCTAGGATAATGGAGGCAATTGGTCAGTTACTAGGTAGCTCAGTCGAGGAGGACTAGGGGCCATTCTGATATGACTGTAGGATTGGTTCCTACAAGATCAGATGTAAGTGCAAGCCTTTCCATCATTGTGAGCAAGATGTGTTCCCACCTGGGTGGATGTAAGTGTAGATCCCTTCCATCATTGTGAGCAGGATGTGTTCCCGCCTGGGTGGATGTAAGTGCAGGCCCTTTCACCATTCTGGTAGGATGTGTTTTGGCCTGGGTTAATGTAAGTGCGGAAACCTTTCATCATTGTGGTAGGATGTGTTCCGGCCTGGGTGAGAGTCGTTCATCATTGTGGTAGGATGTGTTCCAACCTAGGTGAATGTGTGGAAAGATTTCATCATTGTGGTAGGATGTGTTCTGGCCTGGGTGAGAGTCATTCATCATTATGGTAGGATGTTTTCCGGCCTGGGTGAATGTGTGGAAAGCTTTCATCATTGTGGTAGGATGTGTTCTGGCCTAGGTGAGAGTCTTCCATCACTGTGGTAGGATGTGTTCCCGCCTGGATGGATGTTCCTTTCTGACGAGTAGGTCATATGTAAGTGCTAATCCTTTTCATAGATGTTAGTGATGTGATGTCCTATCATGCTAGTGAATGTGAGTGCTGGTCCTTTCTGATATGATTATAGGATTGGTTCCTATATGATCAGATGTGAGTGTTGGGCATGCTTTTTTGACGAGTAGGTCAGATGTAAGTGCTCGGCATGCCTTTCTGATGAGTAGGTCAGATGTAAGTGCTGGGCAAAGACCTACATGATGGCTAGGCCTACAACCAGCATGAAAAAGGGCTGGCTCTGTAGAAATTCCTGTGACGAGAAGAATTATGAGATAGCACCAGGGATGATCTAGATCGAGTGATGATTGAGATCCAGTGATTATGATCCAGCAGTGATGATCCATATCGAGTAATGATCCAGATCCAATCCAGTGATGTTGATCCAGATTGAGAGATGATCCAGATCCAGTGATGATGCTCCATGATGATCCAGATCAAGAGATGATCTAGATCCAATGATGATGCTCCATGATGATCCAGATCGAGACATGATCCAGATCCAAATGAAGATGACTTATAGATGAATATGACTTGAAGATGAATATGAATTTTAAGATGACGAAGACCTGATGATGACCTAGATGTTACAGAGAAGAAGACTTGTGCTGATAAATTGTGTCAAGAGAATACCTTCCTAGTTAAGAGGGAGTGTTGATGACTTCGAAATGTATTCACTTGTATTTATTATCTATTGTAACCTGATGTTTATTTCAGGATGTATTGTAATGTATTTCAGTCATGTCATACCCCGATGTTTGTTCTGGGAAGTTTCTATAATGAGAAAGTCATGTCAAGTCATTGTGGGTAACCCTCTTATTAGTCAAGGGTTAAAGTCCCCACAGTTGTTGGGCCCTTGGGTTTGTTAGACTATCCTAGTGAATTCGACCCTAGGTGAGTCATTGTAAGTCGGGGCAATAGTCCCCACCATTGTGTTACCCTCCTATTGGTCAGAGGAGGAAAATTCCCCACAAGTGGTGGGGCACTAGGGTTATTAGACACTCCTAGAGATGTCGACTCTAGTAAGTAATTGTTAAGTGAGGCGGACATGATGGAGTGCACTTCAAGTGAATGGAAGAATATAAATAGAGAGTGAGAGACTCTCTATTTATCACTTGCAACAAACATCAATCACTCACTCAAGTGTGGCGCATTAGTGAGGAAGGAAATACACTGGGACTAGACCAGAAGAAGACTACTGCTATCGAGAGTGCATCTTACTGTTTTGGGGATTTTACTGTTTTGGTGCTGATTCTATCTTTGAGGAAGTTGCGAGGTTTTCTCCTTTATGGTTTCCCCAAGGAAAACTCTTTGTGTCTCTTCTCTCTTGTGATGTTCTTATGTTTTATTGCTATGCTTGTTATTCTCTCAGTGAAAAGATCCTAAGATCATAATGCTAGCTTATATCATGAAAAAGTAACAATTGCTAAAGGTAGAAGGTAGTACTTTTGGCCAAGAATGAAAAAGGAAATGGCTGAATACATTTCAAGGTGCATGCAATGTCAACGGTAAAGGTTGAGCATCAACATCCAGCAGGTTTGTTGCAGCCTTTTCCAGTTACAGAATGGAAATGGGAAGTTATTTCCATAGATTTTATTACAGGACTGTTGATGACTTGGAGACAACATTATTCAATCATGGTTGTGGTAGACAATTTGACAAAGGTGGCGCATTTTATACTGGTTAAGTCTACACATAAGACTGATGACATCGCAAAGATCTTCATGAAGGATATTTTCAAATTGCATGGATTGTCGAAGGCAATAGTCTCTGACAGAGATGTCAAGTTCACTTCCAATTTTTGGAAGGGGTTGTTTGTAGATTTGGGTACAAAGCTAAACTTCAGCACTGCATACCATCCTCAGACAGATGGGTAGACAGAGAGAGTTAATCAGATTCTTGAAGATATGCTTCGGATGTACGTGATGGACAAACCAACCAAGTGGGAATATTACTTTCACTTGGTAGAGTTTTCTTATAACAATGGAAAACAGGAATCCTCAGGGATGAGTCCGTATGAAGTTTTGTATGGAAGAAGGTGTAGGACATGAGTGACTTGGGATAACCCAGTGAACAGGGTTGTGCTTGGACCAGAGTTGCTCAAGGAAATGGAGCAAGAGGTTGTGAATATCATGAAGAATATGAAAGCAGCACAAGACAGATAGAAAATCTATGGAGATTAGCATAGGGTCGACAGGGAGTTGAGTGTTGGAGATCATGTTTACCTCAGAGTCAGAGCAAATAAGAGTTCCTTGAATCTTGGAATTTGTGCCAAGTTGTCACCAAAATATTGTGGGCCATTTGAAGTGCTTGAAAGAATAGGGCCAGTTGCATATAGACTTGCATTGCCTGCTAACACTAGGGCCCATAATTTTTTTCATGTTTCTTTGCTTAAGAGATATGTACATGATTCTAACCATGTGATAAATTGGGATGTGATTTAGGTGTAACCCAAGGGAGAGTTCCAAATCGATCCAATGTGCATCCTCGATAGGAAGGTCACAATGCTTCGGAACCAGGCCATAGGTCAAGTAAACATGCAATGGAAGCACTACGGACCTGAAGAGGATACGTGGGAGCTGGAGGATGCCATGCGATTGGCACATCCATTTTTGTTCAATTCTGCGGAACACTGAGGTGATACCAATGTAGCATTTTATTCAAATTTTGTAAAGCACTAAGGATAGTGCTATTGAAGGGGGAGGGGAATGTAACACCCTAGTTTTGACCCCATTTCATTAAATGTACATGATGTATATATTGTAATGAATCATGGTGTGGAGCTAAAGGAAAAACCCCCACCATCGATTTAGTTTTGTTATGTTTCAGTGAACGGAATCGTTGCCGATGGTTTATCATGGTACACGGCATATATTAAGTTTTGTCATCATGTAAATATGCATCTTTAATTAAATAACCCAACTAGCTATGTCCGCAGCAACTAAATTGAGAAGGGGCATGATTCTCATAAGGATAAGGGGGGGGATGTCAAACCTTGAACCAATGGGGAAAAATCCATGTGTCACCACCTTGTTTGATTTGCCCATCTTTCCTTGTCTCATCCAAATACCACTTTAATTCTCTACAGAGTAGTTGAGGTAGTTATTTTCCTGGGGAGTGGAGTGTAGCAGGATTGTCAGTCCTTTCCCGCACGTACACTCCACCAGAGAATCAAACCTCACATTGGGTAGAAGAAATGACTACACCCATCATTCCACTCTCTCCACGATGGTGCTGTGAACAATACCACACTTCAGACTTGCCATTCTCCATTGTCGCTCATCCTCACACAAGGAAAAACGCCCTGTGTCTCACGTAGAGGAATGCTTTTTTTGTTTGGTCTCATGCAGCCAGGAGAGGGAGTCGTTTTGACTGTCATTTGCATTTTCCATAGGGAGTTATTTGGTGTGTTTCCATCTCTATATTGGGATCTGGTGTAAATTTCTCACACGCATAGGTTGGGAGGCTGATTTTCCTTCCCCATTGCGATCTGTGTAATTCTTCCCTGTGGCTTCATTGTTGAGAACGGACTGTTGTTTCCCCACATTTTTTGTTGTGTCTGTTTTACATTTTGGGAATGCTATAGGTTGTTTCTGAGTTTTTTTTTGCCACGATAGGGACAAGAACAACTCAGGAGTTGTTTTACTTTCCCAAGCTGCAAATCGCTTGTGTGATTGCATGTATTCAGTGGTTGGTATTTGGATTGTGTTAGGAGTAGGGATGGGGGCTTGGTTTTCTTGATAAACCTGGTGTGTTTGGAAACCACACAGATAGATCTAGAGAGCTGTATTTCTTCTCCACAACCCTTGAATAGCACTAGAAGGGAAGTCAACACCTGAGGGACTGAATAGTAGAGAAGGGATTTATTTCCTTCTGTTGGGTGTGTGTGGGTGTGCTAGAAGTTAGGCTAGTTATGGTGTAGGTGTCCTTAGCCCTACAATGAGCTCACCATCTTAGCATATGAACCTATCTAGCTCCTTGATGGCATGATAAACCTGACCATGTTGGATTGGTTGTCTTGTTGATGGCCTGGTAAACCCAACTATGTTGGCTTGGCTGTGTTTTGTGTATCCTTAGCTATGTGTAAGCCTGATTGTTCCTTATTCCTTGGGAAATAATTCCCAAATCAGGGGTGGTAGCATTGCTGAAATATTAAGGAGCATGCTAGCCTATGGTTGTGTGGAATGTTGCAGTGACGTCGCTGGTTGCGGGACTAGTTCTTTATGAGATAAGTAATCTTGACCATTTCATCTCTGTATTTATATTTATTGTTTAATGAATATGATGAAAGTGTTTAATTCTTGTATGAACATGTGTCTTCTTCTGCTGTATGATAGATAATCATGTATGCATGTTCTAGTTCAAAGCATTTTGTTTTAGCATTTTATGAGTGCACATGTTCATGGGGAGGTTTCTCAGATGGTTAATGCCATGTTAGTGTCCTTTTCGCCAGTCGAAGTGTAGTGGATGCCACATATTCAATATATATTTATCTTCACTTGAATGATATGAATGAACTTGTTCTTGATGGAAGACTTGTTGAAGAAATCGTGCGCTAGAGTGCTGAACCTACAAGGAAGAAGAGGAGAGACTCTTTGTATATCATCAACTAATGGAGTAGGAGCATTACCTAAATTCTTCTTGATGCTTCCAAAATTTGATTTACAAACATAATTTGAAATGGAAAATATATCTGTGCATACTCCTTTCGAAAGAGTACAAAAATTAAGACAATTTATTTCACAACCAATTCCCTAAATAGTTGCAAAATTGTGATGTGAATCACATTTCAATATTCCAATCTGATGTAGAACCTATCCAGATCTGATATGAGGCTGATAAAACTCTGATATATCAGAAAAATTATCATATGGAACAACAAATACAAAGGCTTTAGTGGATCCTTGAGGATATAGGGCTAGACTAGGAAAACTATGAGCAACTGGGGAAAACTGATAGGTGTAAAAATATGAATGATGGATGGGCATAAGATATGAACCATAATTTTTTAGAATAGATACAAACATGTTAATATCAGTGCAAATATGATGAAGTTCATGGATAAACAACCACTGAAATATAGGAAATACTTCATACCATGTAAGATAAGTAACAGTGCATAAGAGACCAATGAGGAATCAACTAGTGAACTTGGGATTTGTATAGTATTGGTATTATTCAAAGGTATCGTAGATGGTATGGATGGTGGTATTATATGTGTCATGGAATGCATATAATCCTGCAAAAAATCTTGTAAATCATATATACAAGCTTGTGAGGAAGAGTTGCTCAAAGACAAGCCATTATCTAGTGAAAAATCACAATTTTTGGGAGATGAATCTAGTAGACTAAGAGGAGGATTATCAAAGAAATGATATGATATTTATAATTCTGATATATCAGAGAATAAATATATATCAGATACATGAGAAAAGGATAGAACTGTGGCACTCAAAGAATAAGTTATATCACCATGGAACTGCGCACTATGACATTGTTCTGAGGAATCAACAGGATTTTTTAGTTCATCTGGAAATTTGAGATTGTTATTCTAAAGATGCTGAGACATGATGTCCATATTATTCTTGAAACACCTCTTCTCTGAATGAAAACCATTGCTGCAATAAGAAAACTTGGATTTGATCCCTTTCTTCTTACCCTTCTTTATTGAATCGTCATCAGTAGGCTTCAAACTATCATATTCAATTTCTAACTTTGGATTCTTCACAATTTGCTTTGATTTGACATTCCTATTTCCTTGAACCAAGATAGAATGATACTTTCCCTTGTAATAATTAAGGACACCCATATGTATCAGTTTATCTTTCTCCTTTGCTAGTGAGTCAAGAAAATAATTTAAAGAAGGCATTTTCCACTTAGGAACAACAAGCCTAGTAGCGTGAAAAGTAGACAAAAAAAATGTGTAATCAAGACCCAATTTTAAAATAATGGAAAGGATTAATTGATCATATGCTTTATCAATCCCACATTTCTTGAGCATTAGCAAAAGTGACTTGAACTTGGTGAAGAAACCCTCAAGAGATTCGAAATTGCTTGGACTCAGTGAGAATAAACCAATCTCCAATTGATGCGCTCTTAGCTCATCTTGAACTCCAAAGAGAGACTCCATTTGAGTCCATACTTGGTTTGGACTGGTCAAACCATCTAGATGAAAGAGTATATCAGGAGAATAGAGAAGGAAAGTAATCCTCAGGCTTCATCCAACCTATTGTGCAACTTAGCTTTCTCAATCAAAGCATTGGGATTAATCTCAAGGACCTCACGAATTTGAAAAAGCATGAGTGAGTTGTCAAGGGAGATGGAAAAACATGCTAATCCTAGAAAATGGAGAGAAATTCATGAAGGATGGGTTGGCAACAAAGGGACCTAGTTTCCTAGTTGACTAGCTTTTACCTTATCCACAGAAAAGATGGAAAAGCTGAATAAAGTAGAATCTATTGTAAAGTGTTGTATACTAATTATGGATGGTCAAAAGGTGGTCAAGATCAACCCAAAATCAGAAATAAAGCATTCCTTGGATATAGATGGCATGCATTGACTTTAAAGTGCAAGTGGATGCCAACTAATTAAGATAGTGGGTGAATAATTAATCAAACAATGATTAATTATTTTATCCTAAGTTATGGGTGGGTTTAATATATTCCAACAACATTCAGTTATATGCACTTACATTCAGTTATGTTAAGTAACATTCAGTTACATGCAGTTCCATTTAGTTTAGTTCAGTTCAATTAGTTAACACGTAGTCAGAGGTAGTTAACACCATTGAATTAATGAAGGAAACATATATTTAGTGCCAAAGATAATTATGATATGAAAAATTGGAACCAAGTCAAGGAAGGAACAAAATTTTAATGTGTATATAGGCCCATAGTGGAGATAGTGTATACAGTGTTCATAGTGCCTAAAGGAATGTAACCATTCGACACCTCTCATTTTATGACTAAATAAGCTTGGTATTAAATTGTTATGCACTTGGAAAGGCTGAGAGAGTATTCTAAATCATCTCTATTCTCTATTGTTTCATATATATCTCTTCTCAAAAAACCTACAAGTGTTGTAAAATCATTCTCTCCATTTAGCTATCATACTCAAAGGATTGTTTGTTGGGTTTTTCATCCTCTAGATTTGGAGGGTTTTCTCAGGGTACATCACATGTCTTATGTATTGAAAATTTTGTGTGCTTGAATTGTTTATGAGATATACATGCACTCGATTTGTTTATTAGAAGTTTTAAATTTCAAGAATCTCCATTATTGATCAAACATTAAAACTTGTCAATCCCACAATACTTGCACTACATGACCATGGATTTGAATTTGGAGAATATTTGTTGGATGGTTTTGAAATTGGTGGGTTAAATAGAAATCAACACAATCTCCAAAATATGGCCTCTCAATTGATCCTTCTTTCCAAATAGTGATTTGATCTTCTTCCATATTTCCTTTGGAGTTTTTAATCCATTAAGGTGGAAGAGTAACTCCATGGAGATATGAATGCATATGAAACCAAAGGCTTCATCCATCTTGTCCAGATACTTTGAATTATCTAAAGGTAATTGGGGTTTGAATTCCTTGACCATAATGACCCTATATAAATATTTTTTATGCAACACAATCTGCATATTATCCCTCCAATCATGATGTTTGCCTCTTTTCACTTCTTATCTAGACCCGTGGTTCAACAACAACATAATACCAACAACACACCACACCAAATAATCCTGACAAGGAAAGCCCTATCGGAAACACCCACGAAGCAAGCTTAGTCTCACCCAAGACATATTTATGGGTCACTGCTAGAACCATGTTTCTGAAGTTGGAGAGGGATTCTAGTCCCTTGGCATGTGGCCAAGGTGCTGGGAAAAAGTGACTGGATGGAGTCTACTACTGTGTGATGACAGCATAGAAATGAGTTGCAAATGGTGTGAAACACGAATTTACCATAATGAATCTATAGCTGGTGCAACACCGCGGCGCATCTAATTCCTTGTGCTCAACAGACATTGTGCAACTCATGCCTTAACTTAACAACTGAATCATAAATCCATATGTGACTTTCTAATAGTGCATTAGTCCTTCATGCATCCATTGATTGTTCCTATTGCAACATTCATTCGACAATAACTGCAATAATGCATAGTAACCAAACATTCATATCAACACTCATCATAAAACACATTCCCCCCATAACACAGTAAATAACGTGAAAACCCATCTGTGAAAAACCACCAAGGTGCTATTCATCTGCTATGAAAATGGTTTATAGCACCTTGCAGCCTGCAATATGTAAATTGTTGTTTAGATATTTCTATTTGAATCAATATTATTTCCCTCATGCTCTTTGGTTTATCTCTATCTACTCCTACTGATCCCTACACATCCTAGATCGACTCTTCTATTCTACTAGTGGTCCGCTCACACAGCTACATTATCTGTGGCTCAACAACCTATCCTTCCACTAGACTCTCCTTTGAGTCTTCTTCCTCTAAATATTCCTCTAATTTATCTAATAAATGCAGAACTATTGAACATCAGACATCTACTGAATAAACGACTTAAGCCAACCCTTATATAGGTCGGGTTCATCCTATATATAATATTTACAATACCATGCAGGGTCGAATGAGCATAGCTCAGTTATTACAGATTAAACAACCAAAAATATCTCTCATTCACATCAATGTTAGCCCATACCGAGCCATAAAATCCCTACAATACATTAACCATGAACTTAACTAGCTACAGAAACGTATTTTAGCTCGTCTGTATCAGTCATAAATAGCCGTAAAAATATCCTTCCTCCTCCCACTGGCTCATCCTTTTGCACTCTTCCTCGAATTTCATCTTCCATAGTTATAATCTCTACCTACCTCTTCCATCGACTCATATCTCTCTTCTGCATTGCAGCATCCTCATCACAACTTTCCTTCTGCATCTTTCTGCATCGTGTGCATGTTTTTATCTTATCTGCATTGATTCCTTCGTAGCATTTTTTTCTCCTATCACACACACACTTTTCATCCTCTTGCTTGTGCATTTGCTTCTTGATTATGTACTTCTTCTATCCCAACAGGCCCCCAATTCTCACATGTGGCTCGTCCCAAGCCATTAAGCAAAAAGGCATTCATTCGCAAAAATGGCCTGCTGCAAAAATTTTACTTGCCTTGCAAAATCTATGCCTCTAGCGTAGGTCCAGGCTGTGTAATGGGACCAATATTGTCTTGCAATTGCTTCACCATATGTTGCACCTTAGCAACTTCCCCTGCTACTTCCCCTACCTATGGGGCCAAATTCTCTACACAGTCAGAACTGATATGTTCCCATGATCCTTGCTCTAATGACTGCGCAGCTTGCTAAAGTTTCTTTTGCATAAGATGAAGAAGAACTGTGAGCTGTGTTGCTTCTGATTGGTGTGTATCAAAATTAGCTTTCCTATTCCCCTCCTGATCTCAAATATCCTAGACTTCGTGCTGCAGTCACTTAATCTCCACACTCTTAGTGACCTTTTCTTGAAGCGACAGTTTCTTTAGTTCTGCCTTTGCAGTGCTAATTTTCGCATCTTCCCATCACACACTTTCCCTTATGTTTTCTATAGTTTCATCTTCTATTAGCTCTCCCCATATTGTAGCGATGGCTTCAGCTACCTTTACGGAGAGTATTTCTCCTTCTATGATCTTTTTAGCAGCCTCAGATGCTTCTCTTCTTCTCTCCTGGAGGACCTCTGGATATGTGCTTGGTACCTGCCTATCCTGCAGTTCCTCAACCTGCTTCTTTAGTTCCCTTGCAATGCATGATAGTCAGGAAACCTTAGCTTCTGAATCTTCATATTCCTAGCCTGCCTCTGGTGGGAACTCTGAAACCACACTCTTAATGGGTGAAACCCTAATATGCTCGCATGCAACAATTTCCTTCTCTTTGTCCCTAAGGAGGGCCTTGCACAGTTTTTCCTTTCTTTGTTGTTTTGTTGCTTGATACACAAATTTTTTTTCCCTCAATAGTATTTCAAATGTGGCTTCCTATTGAATGTCATATAATTCACCCAAAGACATCTTGGAGAATTCGATATGGATGGTATCAATCCCTTGCATAGCTACATCAAACTCGGGTGTTCCTTCCTCCATCATCTGTGCCTTGGATTTTTACCTTAATTGGTGGAACCAGTTCTAGTGTGACTAGAGGGATGCTTGGATCCATGCCATATGTCTGAGCCTCCATAGTGGCTTTTCCTTGTGCTTCTGCATGCATATGTCATCGACGTGCGACATATTTTTTTCCCCAATGCAGACCTAGCCAGGCATGTCACAACCATTGTAGTATGGCTTCAGGTGACTTCCATTCACCATTCCTGCGACATATGTTCCATTGAGTTTTTGTAACTTTACTACTCCTGCATGAGTGATGTGTGCAATTACATATGGTCCAAGCCAATGTGTCTTTATTTTACCTGGGTGTTTGAAAAACTTGTTGTCATACAACAATTCAAGTCCTCCAAATTTAAATGGATTAACCCGGATATGTCGATCATGCCATGCTTTATATCTTTGATTCTCCATATTTTGATGATATCCTATGACAAAGCATTCCTCTTCCACATGAATGAGATGTGACAGCCTTTTCTCGATGGTATCTCTGCCAATAATCTCTGTCAACGCAGAAATCCATAGGCTTGGCACAATGTACTCCATTGGTACAATAGCTTCTTTTCCATATACCAACCTGAATGGGGTATGAACTATCAGTCAGTTACAATTTTTGTGATATACCCATAGCACAGCTGAAAATTTCTCATCCCAATCATCTCAGTGAATGTTACATACCTTGGTGAATGCTTTCTCCAAAATTTTATTGAAAGCTTCGACCGTTCCATTCTCCAGAGGATGATAGGGTGTTGTCTTCTTATCTTGGATATGGAATTCTGTAGTAAGCTCAAAAATAACTTCATTAACCAAGTGCGTACCTTGGTCACTTAGGATAATCTTTGGACAGCCAAAGCTAGTCACTATGTTTTCGAACAAAAACTTCACCGCAGTCGCAGCTATGAAATCCTTAATAGGCTTAGCTTTAGTCCATCTGGTTAGATATTATTTCACAATGATATTGTAACATGCACCAGTTCTATTTCCTGGTGGGATGATCATTCCAACAAAATAAATTTCCCACTTGTTGAAGGATTGAAGGTTTATCTGTGGTGCAAGTGGAATCTCATCACGGTGCAACGACTTTCCAGTTCTTTGGAAAATATCATAACGTTTGCAGAATATTTTAGTATCCATCTATATGGTTTGACACCATAGTCATACCTGCAATATCTTATGCACTACTGCTTTCCCTGTGTAATGTCCTCCTATGACACCAGCATGTGCTTCACTCATAACCCATGATTGTTCATGCTCAAATACACAGCAGCACAGTATTTCATCCACACCCAGTTTATAGAGGTGTCCACCAATCAATGTATAATCAGTAGCTCTAATGACCAATTTTTTCTTCTGATTAGTTGACATTCCTTTCGGTGCATATCGTGTTCTCAAAAAATTAATCATGGCATTAAACTCATGGTTTTGAATTTTCTTCATGTGGACCGGAAATAGTTGCATGTCAGGAAAATTATCTTCCAAGCTGGTTGGCTCTTCACCACTTTCTATCCTTGAGAGGTGGTCTCACCAAACATTTAGTTGACAAGGTTTTATTATGACATCAATCTAAAATTCCTGAAATAGGAGAATCCATCTATAGATCATCACCCCCAACACTGGCTTGTTGACTAAGTACTTTACGTTGAACGATTGGTGTACATCTAAAAATGTCCACCCAACAAATAGTGTCGAATTTTTTGAAGTGCATAGACCATAGAAAGGCCTTCTCTTTCTGTCATCGTGTAGTTCTTTTCTATTTTCGACAGTTTCCTTCTTGCCAAAGCAATAGGGTGTTCAAGCGCACCCTCTCCTGGTTGTGTAAGGACTATGCCAAGCGTGATAGATGACTTTTCGGCATGCACATGGAAATCCTTTTTCCAGTTGTGGAATACAAGTATTGGCACAGTGACCATTGTAGTCTTAAATTTATCCAAGATTTCCTGGGACTCTGTTATCCACTGGAACTTTGCGTCTTTCTTCAACAATTTCTCCATAGGTGCAGTGATCGCTGCATATCCTCTGATGAACTTTCGATAGTATCTTGTATGTCCCAGCACTGATCTAAGTAGCGTAAAGGATGTAGGAAAGGGTAAGTCATGAATAATCACAATATTTGTTGGGTCGAGAAAAATACCATCATGACATATGACATGACCTAACAGTATACCAAGTGGTGCACAAAAAGTACATTTCTTAGAATTAAGTGCAATCTAAAACTAGCGGCAATGGTCCAGCTGTTAGTTTTTCAACATTAAGCTAGCATTATTAGGATCTTTAACTGAGAGAGTAACAAGTACAACAATCAAACACAAGATACAATTAACACAGTGTTTTTCCTTGGGGAAACCATAAATGGATAAAACCTTGCAGACTTCCTCAGAGATAGAAACAGCACCAAAATGGTAAAATCCCAAAACAGTAAGTGATCTCCCAACTACAGTAACCTTCTTCTTATCTAGCCCTAGTGTCTTCTCCTCCCTCAAATATGCTCTACACTTGATTGTGTTTGTGATGTGTACTAAATAGAGAGTCTAGCTCTCTATTTATACTAATCCTGGCATGACTAAAACACTACTAGGGGTGACCTCTACTATGAAAGTCTAATAACCCTAGTGACTCAAAAATGCGGGGACTTTAACCCTTAGACAATCAAAGGATTACCCACAATGAATTGACATGACTTGTTTACATTATTGATTGTCTCGATCAGAACATCAGGGCATGACAACATGACTCAATTACATTATAGATACATCCCGGAATAAACATCAAGCTACAATACATAAGATACATAGATGAATACATTCTGAAGTTACAAATACATCAACACTCCCTCTTAACTAGGAAGGTATTCTTTTGACACAATTTTCAGCACTGGTCTTCTTCTCTCATCATCTGCATATTCAATTCTTCTTAGTATTTATGTCATCTTCATCTTCGGATATGGATCATCACTAGACATCATCACTGGATCTGGATCATCACTTGATCTAAATCATCATTGGACATCATCACTGGATCTAGATCATCACGGGTGCTATCTCATGATTCTTCTCATCACAGGAAGTTCTACAGATACAACCCTTTTTCATCCTGGTTGTAGGCATAGGCCCCATGTAGGTCTTCTTAAGCACTTATCTCTGACCTACTCATCGGAAAGGCACAGCACTCGCATCCATCCAGGCGGGAATACATCCTACCACAATGATGGAGGGTTTCTGCACTTCCATCCAGGATGGAACACATCCTACCACAATGATGGAAGATCTCTGCACTTCCATCTAGGCTGGAACACATCTTACCACAATGATGAAGGGGCTCTGCACTTACATTCATATAGGGTGGAACACATCATACCACAATGATGAAAGGGCCCCGCACTTACATTCATCCAGGATGGAACACATCCTACCACAATGATGAAAGGGCTCTGCACTTACATTCATCCAAGATGGAACACATCCTACCAAAATGATGAAAGGGCTCTGCACTTACATCCATCTAGGCTGGAACACATCCTACCGCAATGATGGAAGGGCTTGCACTCATATATGATCTTGTAGGAACCAATCCCATAGTCATATTAGAATGGCCCCCAGTCCTTGGCTGAGCTTCCTGGTAATTGACCAGGTGCCTCCATTCTCCTAGAGAATGGTAGTTTCCCTTACAGAATGGTTTAGCCCTTACATCTGATCAAGTGGGAACACATCCCTCTATGACATCAGAATGGCTTCTTAGTCCTAGACTGATTTTTCCTGGTAACTAACCAGGTACCTCAATTCCCAGAATGGTAGTTGCCCTTACATTTGTCCTACTCGACAGAAGGGCCAACACTCATATCTGACATGGAAGGATTCAATCCTCTCACCATGACAGAATGGCTCAGCCCTTACATCTGACCATAAAAGGAACCAAACCACTCACCATGTCAGAATGGCTATGGGTCTCATCACTTTCTCTTGGAGGAAACCTTGATCTAAAGAACACCAAGCTTCTTCGTGAAGTACTTGAACTTCATCCTAGCCAATGGCTTCGTCAATACATCAGCTATATGTTCCTCCATCACAACATACTAGAGCTTCACTACTCCCCTCTGCACCATATCCTTGATATAGTTATACTTGTTCTCAATATGCTTCGAATTGTCATAGAACACTGGATTCTCTGACAACTTCATGCAACTCTAGTTGTCACAACGTATACAAGTAGCATCCAACTAGAGATCAAATAAATGAGATAGTAGCTTCCTCAACCATACTACCTCACAACTAGATGAACAAGCTGCGACATACTCTACTTCAGCTATACTAATTGCCACATAGGATTGCTTCCTGCTAAACCAAGAGATTATACCTAATCCCATACTAATGCAACACCCTGAAGTTCTCTTCCTATCGATGGCACTGCCTACCCAATCTGAATCAACACAACCTTCTAGGTTAATCTTCTGATTCACATCGTACTTGAGCCCATAATCAAGTGTACCCTTTAGGTACCTTAGAATATGCTTTGTAGCAATCAAGTGAAAATGTCTCGTATCTGTTAGGAACTGGCTCAAGGTGTTCATAGCAAATAAAATATCTAGTCTCATGTTCATCGTGTACATGAAGGACCCAATCATCTGACGATACATTTTAGCATCAACGGACTCTGATGAAGCATCATTCAATAGCTGCAGGTTAGATGCCATAGGTGTGGCCATAGCCTTGTATTCCATCATCCCAACCCTCTTCAGGATCTCTACTGCATAATTCCCTTGTCCAAAGAATATTCCATCCACGCTCTGCCACACCTCCATACCCAGAAAATAATGCCTCATCCCCAAGTCCTTCATTTCGAACTCAACAACAAGATTTCTCTTCGTATCAGCAATCAACCGATCCATACCTGTCACAAATAGATCATCTACATATAGTGGAAGCATCACTAGTTTTCTATATTCAACCTTGTAGTAAAGTTTTGTATCTGATTTACTCTTGGTAATGCCCAAACTGGATAGAAAGCTGTCAATTCTACCGTACTAGGTCCTGGGTGCCTTTTTCAAACCGTAGAGGGATTTCTTTAATCTGCACACATGAGGCTCCCTGTCATGAGTCTCAAAGCCGATTGACTGCTCTACATACATGTGGAAATTGAACCCAGTGATAGATTAATTTTACTCACAACAATTAACAATTGATCATGCAAAATCACTCACAAAAGAGACTGAAATTGGAGCTAAACACTAAAATGTATTAACTCAGTGTACAATATCCAACCCTGTAACATAATAGGTTGCTGAATAAATAACATACATGAGGGATTTGAATGCATGAGGAGAAATTTGAATCTAGCATAAAGCAGGCTTACTAAAAATAAGCAAATCCCCCATAGGTGTAAAAAGTTGATCCCAAATCTGTCATGGAGCTCATGAATTGGAAAAATGCCTTAGGAAAGCTAAAGAGTGGTGGAATGGCAGCTCATACATGCTTTTTCAAGGGTAAAAGAGTGGAGGATGAATAGGACAAAAAAATAGTTCACCTCACCTAGTCTAGCTTTTCCATTTGCCTTAAAACACTGAAAAAGCAGGGAATAAAGCAGAAAAAGCAGAAGGGTGCCTAGGACGCCAGGAATAAAGCATATTTGATTCCTTGGGATTTCCCATGTGCTACATGAGTCAAATAAGGCAAGTTTGACCACTATGGATAGGTAAAAGACAACTTGCACAAGGTGGGACACATGAACTAGGCTAATAAGACAAAAATAATTAAATTAATGTCTAAGTGGGTAAACTATGGGTTGATTATTCTAACACCCCCCCTTAAGCCTCAATTATGAGTAATATATCAGAAAATTATATGGCCTAGCAACGAGTCTTATTCACCCTTTACATACTGCATGTCCATTTAAACAAGGAAAGAGGCAAAACCAACTTGGGAAAATCCTCCCTTAAACATGGACTATGAATTTTTTTTGGAAATATTGTCTTCACTCATGCTTCACAGCATGATCAGCAATCCCCAACAGTGTTTTGAGATTATTGAAGGTCTTCTCACAAAATACTTTGGTGAATATATCAGCTACTTGTTCTGAAGATGAACAGAAGAGTAGGTGAATGGTGCCATCATGCACAAGTTCTTTGATGTAGTGCATATGGATCTCAATGTGTCTGGTTCTCTGCTTCTGAACTGGATCTTTGCAGATTCAAATGGTACTCTGGTTATCATAGTATATAGTAGTTGAGTACTCTGTTTCAAAGCCACACTCTCCAAGTAAACCCTGCAACCATAAACATTGAGTTGCTGCATTAACAACTCCTCTGTACTCTGCTTCTGTAGATGAGAGTGCAATGGCACTCTGTTTCTTGCTTGACCAGCTGATTGGACCTTCTACAAGCATGAACAAATATCCTTATGTGGACTTTCTTTCTATGCTATCACCTGCCCAATCACTGTCAGTAAATCCAATCAAATCAAGATCAGATTTTTCTTTATAGAAGATCCCATGTGTCCTTGTTCCCTGAACAAAATTAAGGATCCTTTTGGCTGCTTTCCAATGGATCTCATGAGGCTGATCCATGTATCTAGAAGCCACACTTACTGCATAATAAATATCAGGTCTAGTATGTGTCAGATACAATAAACATCCAATCAATTTCCTATACAGTGTATTGTTTACCATAGGTGAAGAATCAGCTTCTTCCAGCTTCACTCCTGAAAGGAAAGGAGTTTTTCTTGCTTTGAAATCCTTCATTATGAATTTGTTCAGCAATTCCAAGGCATATTTGGATTGGTGCACCTTGATTCCATCTTTGGTTTGAGCAATCTCAAGCCCCAAAAATTGACTTAAGAGCCCCAAATCTATCATGGAGAAGGCTTGGTTCATAGCTCCTTTTAAGGAAGCAATCTCAGCCTTTGAGCTTCCTGTAATGAGGAGGTCATCAACATATAACACAATGATCATTAATGAACCATTAACTAACTTCAAATAGACATTTGGATCTGATTTGTACCGAACAAAATTCAGTGATAGCAAGAAGCTATCGATCTTGGCATACCAAGCCCTGGGGGCTTGCTTTATCCCATACAATGACTTTCTCAACCTGCACAGAAGAGAAGGGTTAGTAGAAAAACCTTGAGGCTGCTGCATATATATCTCTTCAGTGAGATCTCCATTTAGGAAGGCACATTTTACATCCATGTGATGTACCTCCCATTGCCTTGAGGCTGCAATGGCTAGAGCTAGCCTGATGGAATCCATATTTTCCACTGGGGCAAAGGTCTCATTGTAATCTATGCCATGAACTTGTGAGTAGCCCTTTGCTACCAATATATGCTTTTACTTCATTGGTGAACCATCAGCAGCAAATTTCGTCTTATAGACCCACTTACACTGGACTAACTTTCTTCCTGGAGGAAGATCCACTAGCTCCCATGTGTTGCTCTTCTGGAGTGAGCTGAACTGCTCTTTCATGAATTCTTGACATCTTGGATCTCCTGCTGATTCTTCATATGTTTGAGGATCAGAATCCACCATAAAATAGCATTTTTCAGAAAACATAGGATCCTTCATGCACAGACCACTCTCAAATTGAGATCTAGTCCTCCTTGGGTCATTGGGATCCCCAACTAGCTCTCCTGCTGGATGTAGTGTCTTGGATTTCCATTTTGGACTTGTAGGGATGTTAGGGTCTGCAATAAACTCATATCCATCAGACAAATCAGAATCAGCATGTTCAACAAACTCTTTACTTACTTCTTGAGGTTCAGGTGGTGAAGAGGCTTCACCAACTTCCACTGCTGCAAGGGGTTCTTCTTCAAACTAAACACACCTTTCAATGAAGGATTTGTTTGTGATCAAATTTATCAGCTTGTACCCTTTTGAATCTTCAGAGTATCCAACAAAAATACACTCTTAGCTTTGGGGCTGCAAAGCCTTCCTCTTCTCTGTTGGAATTCTATCCCAAGCCTTTGAGCCAAAAATCCTGAAATGGGTCACATCTGACTTGTGCCCACTCCATGCTTCGAAGGGAGTCATACCATCAATATGTTTATGAGGCACACTATTTTTAATATAGGCTGCATAGTTGATAGCTTCATCCCAGTACTTTGGTGGCAAAGTTTTGGCCTCCATCATGCATGTTGCCATCTCCTTCAGCAATCTGTTCTTCCTCTCAGCAACACCATTTTGATGTGGTGTGTAAGGGATAGAATGCTGCATCTGAATACCTACATCTGCACAATAATTAATAAACTTAGAATTTACATACTCACCACCATTTTCATATCTGAGGGCCTTGACTTTCCTCCCAGACTGGTATTCAACCAAAGCCTTACAGACTTTAAAGAGGCCAAAAACTTCAGACTTGTGTTTCAGGAAGTAAACCCAACAATACCTAGAAAATTCATCAATAAAAGTCAATGCATATTTGGCCTGACTCATGGACATATGAGGGAATGGGCCAGCAACATCACTGTGGATCAGCTCGAGGGGTGTAGAGGTTCTCTCATGACTAGCTCTCTCAAATTTGTGCTCTGGGTGTTTTCTTAGGATACAAACTTGGCAGACTCCTTTGGAAAATCTTATCTAGGGAAACCCTATGGCCATCTCTTTTTCACTAAGATCAGAAAGATATTTGTAGTTTAGGTGGCCAAATATTTCATGCCAAAGCTTTCTTGCTTCATTAGCATGAATCAGAAGAGCAGAGGGGTTTGAGTAGGGTAGGAAGTGTGAGAACATGTATACCTTTTGAGCATGATTTGCAACTCCTTTTGCAATGACTTTACCACTTGAGATCTCTGTGATCTCAACTTCATCAGGGGAGAATATGAATTTATTAGGAGACCCAATGTGGGTCATCTAGTATGCTAACAAGAGGTTGGAGGCAAGACCAGGCACATACAAGACATTGCTGAACTGACCATGATCAAGATCGTTCCACCCTTTGCCCAAAATTTCAGTGAGAGAGTCATCTCCCAGTACTGTAGATGGTCCTTTCGACATGTCAAGTAACGAGAAGGACTCCTTGGTCAAAACCATGTGTCTTGAAGCTCCAGAATCAATGATAAAACTGGGTGAGTGTGATGTGCCAGCAACCAATGCATGAACTCTCTCTCTGTCATTTGAACTTGATCCTCCTTCTCTCTTCTTTGAGCTTTCTGGAAGGGAGATGCCATTCTTCTCCAGGAGTTGGGTCAGTATATCAATTTTATTTTTCATACAAGAGCTTTTAGAGTGATTGCCCTTATTGCAGTATGCGCACTCGTTCATTTCACCTTTGTTTTTCTTCTTCTGGTAGTTCTTCTTGGAACCTTGTGGCTCCTCCGGAGACTGTTTCTTGTCTCTCTTTTGCTCAGGTGGATTTTTAGTTTTCTTTTTTCTTTTTGCATCCACCTTTGAATCTCCAGCAATCAGAGCTTGATATTTGGATGGTTTGATGGTGCCCATCATCACCAGCTTATCCTATTCTTGTGTGAGAGATTCCATGAAATTTGCAAGGCTAGGCATCTTCCAGGTTCGAGCTGTCTATTTTGTGGCATAGAAGGTTGAAACAAACATTGAATAGTCAAGGCCTAGCTTCAAGAGAATGGCCAGGATGAGCTGATCATCCTTCTTTTCGATCCCACACTGTTTCAGCTGCAAAACAAGTGCTTTGAACTTGGAGAAATATAGCTGCAGTGATTCAAAGTTATTCGGACTCAGAGAAATCAGCTCATTTTCGATTTGATGTCCCCTCATCTCATCCGTCTTTCCAAAAATATTAGAAAGCTTCTCCCATACTTCATTCGGTGATGTCAATCCATCAAGATGGAAAAGGAGGTCTCTGGAAATACTCAGACACAGGAGACCATAGGCCTCATCCCTCCTGTTGTGCCATTTTATCTTCTCTGCAGCTGCATTTGGCTCTGCTTCTGTTTCCATAGTCACCCTATAGAGGCCTTTTTCTCTCAACAGTATCTCCATCTCTGCTTTCCATTCAAATAAATTGAAGGGAGTCAAGATAGTTTTCTGTGATTGATCCATAGCTTAGAAAATCTGTCCCGGCTGTCAGTAGAAGGATCGCAGTCACTGATGTCGAACCTGCAAAAAAATTTTGAAGGAGAGAAATCGATCTACAATGGCTCTGATACCATGTGGAAATTGAACCCAGTGATAGATTAATTTTACTCACAACAATTGACAATTGATCATGCAAAATCACTCACAAAAGAGACTGAAATTGGAGCTGAACATTAAACTGTATTAACTCAGTGTACAATAGCCAACCCTGTAACATAATAGGTTGCTGAATAAATAACATACATCAGGGATTCAAATGCATGATGAGCAATTCGAATCTAGCATAAAGCAGGCTTACTAAAAATAAGCAAATCCCCCATAGCTGTAAAAAGTTGATCCCAAATATGTCATGGAGCTCACGAATTGGAAAAATGGCTTAGGAAAGCTAATGAGTGGTGGAATGGTAGATCATACATGCTTTTTCAAGGAGAAACGAGTGGGTCATGAAGAGGACAAAAAACTAGTTCACCTCACCTAGTCTAGCTTTTCCATTTTCCTTAAAACACTGAAAAAGAAGGGAATAAAGAAGAAAAAGCAAAAGGGCACCTAGGAGGCCAGGAATAAAGAAAATTTGATTCCTTGGGATTTCCCATGTGCTACATGAGTCAAATAAGGCAAGTTTGACTGCTATGGATAGGTAAAAGACAACTTGCACAAGGTGGGACACATGAACTAGGCTAATAAGACAAAAATAATTAAATTAATGTCTAAGTGGGGAAACTATGGGTTGATTATTCTAAAAATACACTTACTCTTCCACTACACCATTCAAGAAAGTAGTATTGACATCCATCTGGTGTATCTTCCATTTCCTTACTACAGGCAAAGAAAGTACCGATCTGATGGAAGTGTATTTGGCTATAGGAGCAAAGGTTTCTTCATAATCTATTCCTTCTTTCTGAGAGAAACCATGAGCCACAAATATCTCCTTATATTTTTTAATGCTACCATCTGTAGCATGTTTGATCTTATGTATCCATTTGGAAGTTACAACTAAATTCCTTTTTGATCTTGGAACAACATCCCAAACATCATTCTTCATGATCGATTAATACTCTTCGATGATAGCGTCCTTCCATTCTTTTAGTTATACTGCTTCTTCATAACTGGAAGGTTCTTTATCAATGAAATCACATAGTAAAGCTACATACCCGGAGCAGAATCTGGTCCTCTTTCTTTCTCTATGATTCTCTTCTGGAGCCCCATATCTTTCCACACCTTGGATAATTTCATGTACCCAAGTAGGTTTACTCTTGTGAGGATTCATCTCCAGAGGTGGATCTACAGGTCTTTGTGGTTCTTCAAAATCTCGATCTTCTTCTTGAGTTTCTTCATTCATGGTTGTATCATGAATTTTGGGTGCTTCTTCTTCTTTAGGTTCTTTAGCGGGTCTTGTTCTGGATTTGTTGTAAGCTATGTCTTCATCAAATGTCACATCCCTGCTAATGTCAATATTCTTGTATCCTGGGAAATATATTCTGTAAGCCTTCAAGATTTCAGAGTATCCCACAAATATACCCTTCTTTCCTGAAGGATCTAATTTTGTTCTCTGCTCTTTTGGAATGTGTATGTACACAGGATAGTCGAATATTCTGAGATGGCTGAATTCTGGTTTCTTGCCAAAGAATACCTCTTCAGGAGTCTTGTTCTTGAGTACTCTATGTGGAGTACAGTTCTTTACATACACCGTTGTTCTGGTAGCTTCATCCCAAAGATGCATAGGAAGATGTTGATCATGAAGCATAGATCTTGCCGCTTCCATGATAGTTTTTTTCTTCCATTCTACAATCCCATTCTATTATGGATTATAAGGAGTGGACAACTCCCTCTTAATCCCTGATTCTTTGCATAGCTCTTTGAATTCATTCTAAGTGAATTCTCCACCATTATCTGATCGAAAAATATTGATCTTGTTTTCGGTGTGGTTCTCGATCAAGGATTTGAATTCCTTGAATTTGTTGAATACTTCGTATTTGTTCTTCATGAAGTAAAACCATGTCTTCCCAGAGAAATAATCAATAAAAGAAACATAATATGCATACCCACTTAGTGAGCTTGATGACATAGGACCGCATACATCGGAGTGGATGATTTCTAGGATTCCTTTGGCTTTGCTTTTATTTCTAGAAAATTTATTCTTTGTATTCTTTCCTTTCGTGCATCCTTTGCAGACCCCATCATGTTTTGCTTGGAATTCTGGAAGTCCTTCAACAGCTTTGTTTCCAATTGGAAGTGCTCTATAATGCACATGTGCAATCCTTCTATGCCAAAGTTCACTTGGCTCTACTGTTTCATGGACCAATGCTTGTTCTGGATGGCCCTTTAATTTGTACAATCCTCCTTCTTGTTCTCCAATCACCACCGCATCATCGATAGTCTTTCCTCTTGGACACATGATGACTTGACCATCTATGAATGCAACCCTCATTCCTTTTGCATCTAGTGTAGATATGGAGAGGAGTTTCTTCTTGAGTCCTGGCACAAACAATACTTCTTTCATTGTTAGAGACTTTCTAGAGTCTAGTTTATAGGAAGATTCCCCACTACCTTTTATTGGATATTGGTAGTCATCTCCTAGCTTCACCTTGTGAGGTGATTCATGTCCTGACAGTCTCACAAAGGATTCCTTGAATCCAATCATATGTTTGGAAGCCCCACTGTCTATAAGCCAATCATCACTTCCATGAGTAATGTTACATGTGAGAGCAGAGATGAAAACATATTCATCCTTTCTTGAAGAATCTTCACTTTCATACCTGGTTCTTTTCTTGGAAAGTTCATCATCCTCTACAACATTAGCATGATGTCTTCTTTTGTTCCCCGTCTTCTTATGAGAGTGGACCATGTTCTTAGGATAGTATTTTGCAAAGTGTCCTATTTCATCACATGTATAACATCTTAATCTAGATAGGTTCTTTCTACTGTTATCTCTATGATGAGGATTCTTACCTTTGGAGTGATGAGCTCTTCTTCTGCCTTTGTTGGAGTAAACTATGAGAGCTTGATCTTCACTTCCCATCTTCTCTTCTCAAGCTGCTATCCGAGCTTCTTCTTGAGAACATTCTTCCCATATTCTATTGAATTTGACTAACTTATTTCTACCACAGATTCCTTGGATGAATGAATCTCGTGACCTGGGAAGGCCATTCAGTGTTGTCATCACAATTTCTGCATTCTCCACTTCTTCATCTACGGCTTCTAATTGTTCCTTGATATGAGAAACCCTTGTGAATTAAGACTGGATGGTCTCTGCATTTTGAATCTTCACATTCTTCAATTGATTCCTCAGAGTCATCTTCCGATTTATGTTCTTCCTTCAAACAGTTTGGTTAGGGCATCAAACATAGCTTTAGGTGTCTTGAGAGAGGACACCTGTGGGATAAGGTGATCCTTTCTAGAATCAGCAATGATCCTCTTTTCCATAATCATCTTCTTCTTATGTAAGGCCTTATCCTAATCTCACTCTATAACTAGAACCTCCTCATGGATGTACAAGTCTAACTCATTCTCTTCCAGGACTAGGGAGATCCTATACTTCCAGGCTCAAAAGTTATCAGCTCCCTCAATATTTTCATCAAGCTTGGTATGATGAGACATATTAAACTAAGAACCTCAAATGGAAATAAAAAATATTTAAATCTTACCAGGTCAACATGTCAAATTTGGATTTGGAGTTCAAATCCCACAGTACTGGATCAGGAGCAAATTAGGGTTTTTCTTTTCCATATATCTATCCACCCAAATGCCTTGAAATTTATACCTAACTTTGATTTTGGGGAGGAGATCAATCCAAGCCTGGGCTCACTGAAAAATTCCTCTACTGTGAAAATCCCTAATTTCCGGCAATAGTGTCAGGTCCAAAAATGAAAAACCTCAGAATTGGATTCTACTTCGACAGAAAGATGCACCCTAGGGAGGAGAGCTATTGCACCCTACTTTTGCTGAAAATCTATGGAGAGAGATCCACAAAATAGGAATCCCTAGTTTCTGCAGCTACACAGTGTCTTCTTCTCAGGTTAGCTTTGATACCATGTTAATTTTTCAACATTAAGCTAGCATTATTAGGATCTTTAACTAAGAGAATAACAAGTACATCAATCAAACACAAGAGACAATGAACACAATTTTTTTCCTTGAGGAAACCATAAATGGATAAAATCCCGCAAACTTCCTCAGAGATAGAATCAGCACCAAAATGGTAAAAGCCCAAAACAATAAGTAATTTCCCGATAGCAGTAACCTTATTATCTAGACCCATTTTCTTCTCCTTCCTCAACTATGTGCTACACTTGAGTGTGTTTGTGATGTGTAGTAAATAGAGAGTCCAGCTCTCTATTTATACTAATCTTGAGATGACTAAAACACTACTAGAGCCGACCTCTACTAGGAGAGTCTAATAACGCTAGTGCCATGGAACTGCGAGGACTTTAACCCTTAGACAATTAGAGGGTTACCCACAATGACTTGACATGAATTTTTTACATTATTGGTCCTCTCGATCGGAACATTGGGGCATGGAAACATGACTCAATTACATTATAGATACATCTCGGAATAAACATCGGGTTACAATACATAAGATACATAGATTAATACATTCTGAAGTTACAAATACATCAACACCAACATCATGTGCAAACTCTCAATATGTTCTCTTACTAGACCAAACATAGTCCAATCATCAAACTAGACTTCAAGAAATTTATATATAAAATATTTAAAAGAAGAAACTACTATTCTAGAAAAAATAGCAGGTGCATTCTTGAGTCCAAAGGGCATTATGGTATACTGATAGCATCCCCATTCGGTGAGGAAGGTCATTTTGTGGTGATCCTCTTGCATGATTCTGACTTGATGATAGCCAAAGAATCCATCATTGAATGAATACATCTCTTGTCCACCTAAATTTTCAAGTATTTCATCTATGAATGGTGTTGGGAATCGGTCATGCAAGCATGCATCATTAAGCTTTCTCAAGTCAACATAGATTCTTACTTCACATGTTATATTCTTATCCTAGATCACTATAGGGATGATCCACTCTAATTCCTCAACAAGTCTAATGATTCCTACGTCGAGCATGCAATCCATTTTTTTTTTTACCTTTTCCTAATATCTGGGGTTCATTATCTATGGTCGTTGTCTACTGGGTTTAGCATCATGTTGCAGGGATATTTTCATATCCCCTAAATATCCTACGGTTCCATTAATATTTGAAAAATTGGTAGGGAACAAATCTTGATTTTCATCCAGCAAGTCCGTGATCTTTGTGACAGTCTCTTCATCCCAATAATCCCCTATACTAGCAAATTTCAGGTTCTCTGGCGACCCAATGTTTACTTTCTCGATTTTCAGCAGTTTTAGGATCTGGTCACTGGAAATGTCACTTCCCTCCATAGTGTGTGTACCCTCTATATCTAGTATGTTTATGTTAGTTGGGTCATCATCTGGATCTCCAGTTAGGTTGTAACAGGCCATCCACTGCTAGATGGTCGCATTTTTCTGATGGGAATTTTCCTCTATGACAAGGACTTGAGAAAATATATGAGCTTGGAGTATTTGAAGTGCAGCATCAACTGTAGGTTGTTCATCTATAAACTCAAATGTGTGCACAAATTGTTTGGCTATCTATTCCTAGTTTTGAGTACCTTGACACAAATCCATAGACGCATACCAGGTTCTAGGTGTCATTTCTATTGTGTGCATGAAATGATGGACCCATTCCTGCCACGGGTATACTGCAAGTACATTGCGACATTGATTTATCTGCTCTAGAGGGATCAACAACCCTGTGTACCTATGACTTACAGTAATAAATTATTCACCGAACCAAACTTCTAGTAAGCTTCTGCATTGCAGCCATTATGTTATGAACTGCTTGTGTGTACCCCACCATCTGGTAGGTGTATTCTTGAGTACATGATCAAATGCAGACATGCAATGCGATTCTATGATGAGACCTTCAAATTCAGTGATAAATTCTGCAAGGTTAGGCAATCCTTCATAGGTGGGTAGCTCTCTGTCCTAATTCTCCACCCGTTGCACAGACCTGGTAATCCTTGCGCATGTCCTCATAGATACCTCATGTAACTGATTTTTCCAGTTCTCTAAATCTTACCTAGAGTCGGATGTGCAAGAACTAACACTGTTCCAGCTCAAGTTCCCATCTACAGTTGGTTTGATGTAATCTTCTTCCATGGTAGTGACATTATAGATCTGGTCGAGATAGTCACCATGTTCGACATTATAGATAGGCTCAACATATCTTTGTCCTTCCAATGGATCAATGGGAGACACTACCCTCATTTCATTATCCTTGAATGAGAGTATCCTTTTCTTAAATTTGATGATCGTATGATTGTCTATGGCCCAATATATTCCCAATAGTACAGGATATGGATTTGTATCATAAACAGTGTTAATGAATTCAAAGTTTGGAAATATGCACAACCCTTTTACATCGATAGGCACTTGGCTCAGTCTACCAATTGGGAGTACCTTCGCCTGATTGGAAAGTCGTAGCTAGATAGGAGACTAGTCCAACCGCAGCTTCCCTATACTTTCCCAAGTTTGTCATGTCAATATATTGAAATTAGGCCCTAGGTCTAAAATGATATAGTCCATGTCACAATATCCTATATGCGTAGTCATTCTTAACTCATGACCTATTTTGAATTTCTTTTCTACCTGGTTAAATCTCTGTTCAGGTTGTGGCTCTACTAGTTTCTATTCTATTAGTTCTTGTATTTATTCAATGGAATATTTATCTTGAATTAACGCTAAGAAAATCGACTGAAAGGACTTGATATTACTGACCTCTTGTGGGACCTTCTTCTAGAATATGTCCTAGAATCATTCAGGAATCTCCCTGACTTCTTCTGAAGTCGATGGCTCTTCTCGACCTACAAACTCTAGTTGCACATCCATGAATACTTGCATTTTTTTTTTACATTGAACAGTACCTTCTTCTATCTTGTTGGTCATACTTGTGGCTGAGGTTTTTCTTGCGGCGTTTCCATATCAGCTCTGGTTGCAGCACCTCCTCATGTTAAAATTGCAATGCTCAGCTCTCGTGGTTCAACAACAATCATCTAGACATTTAAGTTATCATTTGGATTTGGATTTGGATTCTATGCAAGAGTAAGAACTAGGATGGTCCGGGCCTGCCACTTCACAATCAATTGTGGACATTGTTCCACCTTATGGTCATGTCCCTTGCAATATGAGCATGTCTTTGCAGGTTACAAGCAATCTTGGGCATAATGACCTAGATGTCCATAGTTGTAGTATTTAACCTAACCTATTCCTCTACCAAATCATCCTCCACCTCCTCTTCCTTTGAATTTCCCTCCACCCTTTCCCTGAAGTTGTGGTTGCAGTGGGGGATACTAGTTATGTTGATGTTGTGGCTGATAGTGATTCTGTTGCGAGTATGGCTATTGTGTTGCATAGTAAAAAAGATATTGGTTCTGATACTGATTATGTGGGAACTATGTAGGATAATATGATGTTTGTATAGGGTCATCCTGAGTCTAGCCATCATTCTTCATCAAGTATGTGTCAACTATGTGTCCATCGTCTTTTCCTTCAAGAGTTGATATGCTCTGCAATCCTTCTCTTCATGGCCTACTGACTTGCAAAATTTACAAAACAGGTTCACTGGGGTACTCACAATATTTTGCAAATATAAACACTCCTTGTCATGATTCCACCTAGACTGGGATATGCGACACCATGGTAGTCCATGACCATTTAACGGGTTTGGTGCATAGTATGAGACATAATTCATGAAGATCGGATAGTTATCCTTAGTGTGTTCATTTGTTCTACATTTTGTACACCATAATTCTTCATGGGATTCCTTACCCTTATTTATGTTCTAAAGCTGTATGGTTAGATTAGCTAACTACAACTGAATCTGTACCATTCCTGCAGCACCATCACCAATTAGCGAGGCTTTTAGCTTCATTGCCAATTTTAGCGCTTCCATCTACGACTCAATATTTTGTTGCATTAATAGCCCTTAGATGTGTGGTAACAATGCAACAATAAACCAATCCTTATTCTGAATATCCAATATCTGGACACTTACTTTGGCCATCAAAGTTTTAAATCATTGGTCAATGTTCCACACTATTTTTGTGAGTGCATGCTTTATCTCCTTAATCTTAGTAATGCACTGTGACTCAGATTTAAGTTTTCTGAACTCAGAGATCATTGCAGTGCGTATCTCCTCAAGGGTCTTCTATAGTGCTCCTAAGGGTACTATATATTACTTGATAAACCAGTCCAGTGCATGACCCCTTGGAGTCGTGATCATCTCTGCTTTCTTTAGGTCTACATTATGAAATAAATGAACGATACAAACAACTTCACATATGAACCAATGTTGCTCTGGATCCTCTACTCCATTGTCATTGAATGTGGGTAATGAAATATCCTCCCAAGCCATTGAGTTGGTGTTGAGTTATCCAATGAAGGGTTTAATGGGGATATTTCCTCTTGTTCAAGAGTCAAAGTAATAGCACTATCAGTATTAATAACTCGCTCAAGCGATGAGGCTCTAGACCTTACCTCAGGTGATGCTTCTTGTGTGATGTAGTTATGTCCTGACTCTTCGGAGTCTTCTGCTCCTTTTGAGATTGGGATATAGTCCTCCTCTTCATAGAAATATCCTCCATATACTTGTGACTACATTTCGTGTTTGCTTTCCTCGAACAAACTAGGATTTCATCAACCTTCCTCTGTCTTTCTCCTCTTTCCAGATCTGAATCTCCTTCCACTATATAGGAATCTAGTCTTTAGTTTAGGATTTGTACTTCCTAGGAACATCTCAACTCGCCATTTCCCATTTTATTCACTAGTCATTTGTGACATAGCCTTCCTCCATAGTATGCGACACAACTACTCGCCTACAGGGTACCCTTCTCATAAACAAGCATCTTTATCCATGTACCGATAGATAACAAATATCTTCTTTGGGGTTGTTGAAAAAAATTTCTTTCAGCATCACTATATGAGGCTATATCCTATATTGCGAAATCAGTAATAAATCATTGTAAGATATTGTCAACCCAAAAATCAACAGCTCTAGAGATGGTGGTACTTACACTAGTTATATCACGAACCAACTGATCATTCCACTTGACCGTTTCTTGTCTATGGAAATTTGTCCACTTTCTTGCCAATCTTGACAACCATTCATACATCACAATAGGAAAATATACAAATATAATCTCATGGATATCGAAATATATGTACTGGTACACCCAGTTCTCTGCACTCAACTAAGATCTTACGCTCTCTTCTTGCGTGAATGCCAGCGTCTTGGACTCCATCGAGTCCTCTATCTCATTCTTTTTCAGATTCCACAACATGTCCCTTGAATCAAATGGTTGGTCCCGGCAACAGAACCATTTGTTGGCCTCTTTTCTCTTCTTGTCTAGACTTGCGGTTCAAAAACAACATAATACCAACAAGACACCATAAGACATTGTCTCGATAGAGCAATCTCTATCGACAACACCCATGAAGCAGGCGCAGTCTCACCTAAGATATCTTTATGGGAAACTACCAGAACCATGTTTCTAAAGTTAGCGATGGATTCTTGTCTCTTGGCATGTGTCGAAGGTGCTCAACAAAGGTGACTAGATGGAGTCTACTACTACATGACAACAACGCATCAATGAGTCATAACTGGTGTGCAACACGACTTTACCACAACGAATCTACAACAGGCGCAACAATGTGACGAATCTAATTCCTTGTGCTAAAAAAATATCATGCAACTCATGCATTTACTTAACAACTGAATCATAAAGCCATACATAACATTATAACATTGCTTTAATCCTTCATGAATCCATTGATTGTTCCTACTGAAACAGTCATCGAGAGTAACTGCAATAATGCATAGTAAGCAAACATTCATATCAACATTCATCATTAAACACATTCATCCCCATAACATAGTAAATAATGTGGAAACCCATCTAGGAAAAACCACCAAGGTGCTCTTCATCTGGCATGAGAATGGTTTATAGCACCTTCCATCCTGCAATATGTAGACTTTTCTTTAGATATGTCTATTTGACTCAATATTCTTTCTCTCATGCTCTCTTGTTTGTTCTCTATCTTCTCCTACTGATTAGCACATAGCCTGGATCAACTCTTCTATTCTACTAGCGGTCTATGCACACAGCTGCAGGATCTCTGGCTTCACAACCTTCTCTAACTCTTCTTCCTCTAAATGTTCCTTTAATTTAACTAAGAAATGCATAACTCTTGAACATCATACATCTACTGAAGAAAGGACTTAATCCAACCCTTACACATGTTAGGTTCCTCCTATATATAATATTTACAATACCACGCAGGGTCAACCGAGTACAACTCAGTTATTATAGACTTAACAACCCCAAATATGTGTCATTTTCATCAATGTTGGCCCATACCTAGCCTAAAATCCTTGCAAGGCATTAACCACATAACTAACTAGCCACAAAAACGTCTTTCAGGTCATTTGTATCAGTCATAAATGGTCTCAAAACTCTCATTCCTCCTCTTGTTTCCTAGCTCTTCTGTAGTCTTCCTAGAATTCCATATTCTAGCCATAACTTCTCTACCTACCTCTTCCATCGACTCGGATCTCTCTTCCTTATTACAGCATCCTCGTCGTAGCTTTCCTTCTGCCTCTTTCTCCATTTTGCACATATTTTTATCTTATTTGCGCGATTTATTCTTAGCTTCCTTTTCTCCTATTGCACACACACTTTTCACCATCTTTCTTCTGCATTCGCTTCTTCCTTCTTTACTCCTTCTATCCCAACACAAGATAATAGAAGCGTGTGAGGATCTTGGGTGTGAAGGTTGCTGAATTTTCAAGTTTGCAGCTTCAGGAGTAGCACAATTCTATTGAAAATTTCAATTTACCTAAAACAAAATTCAATTTGAAGGAATACTAGTTCAATCACTCTCTACTTCGACATGTTAACATTATCAAGGTGCTACAAACTTGGTTATACTTCTTTGGATAAATCTAGATTAAGCAAGGCACATATACCAAGACTTATGTGGAACCCAATTTGTTTTAGTGCATTAATGGAATTTTATGAATATTGAAGTTGGCATGATTACCTGATCTCGTACCATGTTTAATTTAGAAAAGCTTTAGGATATTCAAGATGGATTGAAACTAGCTGTGAAAGAAGATTGAAGGAGGAAGAATAAATTCATTATACAATGATCAAACAATCATGGTGAAATTTAATAGTCAAGAGGAAGAAATTTGTCATATTAACATTAATCACATAATGATTAATCTATATGTAATACATTCATGATACAATAAAGGAAATTCAAATATTCTAGGATTGATTCAAATCCCCTGACTTGGACTGACTCTAGATATCTCTAGTTGTGGGGAAATTTCCACTAGAGACTCACTAGTGTAACTACTGACAACCAAATCAGTTCAAAATCATTTAACTAACCAAGGTAGGTGAGAAAAGGAACCTAAACTCCTTACACCATGCAAATTGACTCTAGCCTAACTTAAGATAAGCTAACTAATTCCCATCGAAGCTTAACTCAACACAAACTAGGGTGACCCGATGATGGCACTCCCATGGGTTCCTAAATTATATGGATTGGCCTATAGAGCTCCCAAACACATGCATACTAGAGAATTAAGTTGTAGATGGTCCCCATATGAGTTCCCCATGGCACTAGTGAAGTGGAAACATACTTCTGAGTTAGGAAAATGACATTTAGACTATGGTGGACAAGGGAGGATTTTAATAATCCTAACATCTTTAGTGTTCGTTTCTTCTTAATAGAGGTGTTGCTGATTGGAGGGAGGAAAATAAATGATTCTAAAAGAACATTTATAATATCGTCAATTCAAGGGACATTGACATGTATTCTTATAAATCCGAATCACTTCATTGGATTTTTTTTTTATAACCCTTTGAATATTTTCAAGATCAATAACATCCTCATATTTTGTAACTACTAGGGGTTTGGCAATTAGTTTGGGTTTCTATTGAGTGGTACTAGGTCGATAATTTATAGAGGCAGGATTCTCTTTCAAACTGAACATGTCTTTTTTCTACAAAAATAGCCTCTTCAAAAGCATATAGAAAATCTTATTTACAAGACATTTTATTCCACATTGCAATAGGGAGAGGCAAGGATTTAGTGTAAAATGCAATAGTAACATCCTCGACAAGGTTGTATGTGGTAGGAATTCTATTTATAAAATTCAAAATCATCTTGTTGAAATATTTAACATTTTCCTTATGATCCGTTTTAATTTTGAAAAATTCCAATAAGAGGACTTTAGGGGTTTTATCATTACAAATATTCTTAAGAAAAAGAGATTCAAAGTCATCCCATGACATTAACATTTTCCTTATGATTCGTTTTAATTTTGACTAATTCCAATAACAGGACTTTGGGGTTTTTATCATTACAAATTTTGTTAAGGAAAAGAGATTCAAATTCATCCCATGACATTATTGATTAGGGGTGCAATGAAACGTATCGAGTGGAATATTTTCCCTCAAAAGTATAAGGAAACAACTTACGGAAAAAATCCTTGTGTTCAACATTTATGATCCTTATGACTAACATGAATTTTTTAATATGGTCATATGTGGGATACTTAGTATCAGGATCAAACTTGGGTATAATTTTATATGGATGTTTCGAGAAATAGTGTTTAGTCCCAGGTCTAGAAATTGCATCCTAGTTAAGTAATGAACTATTCTGATTGTTAATATCACATGCCCCAATTTTGCAAAAACAATTGTATATTATTTGAGGAACAATATGTTAAATTTTATGCTAAGTTGTAATTGATGACCCAATGGTTCAAGGATATTTAATGTAAATTATGAATATTTTATTTATAAATAAATAATTGAGACAACAACTTAGGAGAGTTGTTAAACAAGCGTTACTGGTTAGATTGGTGGAGGAGACTGGGTGGAGAGCAAAATGACATGTGTCGGCATCCTCAAACCACTTCCAACTATTGCAGGTGGAAACCTCCCTACATTTGTTGTCATGATTCCCCAAGAAAGTGGAATCATAGCAAGTGGCTCAATTAATGAAAACTGACCCAAAAATACCTAGGCATCTTTTATAAAAATTCCCATTGAAGAGAGCTGAGGCTGCTCATTCTAGAGAAGTGATCATTCAATTTGAATGAATGTACTTCAGAGAAATTCAATGGAATGGAAATATGGAGAGTGTTTGAGTGGATAACTGTTGATTGATCTAATTGTTGCTTTTAAGTTGAAGATCATACTACTGAGAGAATAGTGTTTTACTGAGGTATTGAACTAGTCAGTTGACAGAGAGTTCTACTGTTTACATTCTCCACCAGTTCTCAGCCAAGAACACTAGGAACAGGCTCGAGGGTCCTAAGAAAGCGTTGTTTGAGGGCTCTCCAGGAGATTGGTAGGGAGGAATTACCTCCTAAAGCGGTTGTTAGCTATCATCAACAGGTTCTATGTTATTTTATTTTACTGTTTTAGTTAAATAAGTATTAGTTAAACTGCTATATGAATGTTAAAAGTTCAGAGTTGTGAAATGTTAGATTTAGTATTCTTATTAGATTGTTATAGAAATGAAATTGGTTAGAGAATAGTGCGTTAGAATGAAAATAAATTTCTAAACCGTGTTTTTCCACACCTAGAAACCAGGTCGTACTCTAGCACAGTTAGAATGCTTTAAGTAGATGAAAGAATTCTTAAGAGAATGAAAACAATATATAGGATTTTATATTTGTAGATAGTAGAGTAAATTTATTTCAATGTTTAAAATATTACTAAAAGAACAGTGTTATGGGTTATTTGTGTTTACTATTTTTACTTAGTTTAATTAAATAAAAATGTAGGAAAAGAAACAGTAAACTACACTAGAGTTATAGTAATAGTATACTGATACAATAAAAGTTTATAGAAGATAACAACTAAGTATATAAACAAGTTATTAACCTCGCAGTTTATCTTTTAAAACTATTAACTAAATCTTAAGCTATTACTTAATATAAACTAGATTAGGGTTATGTTTATAAACCCTTTATTTATGAAAAGTAAACAAAGTTACAGAGTTGACCTTCTATTCTTTACAGAGCTCGGAATAAATTCTAAGTTACATAATAGTAAATAAAAACAAATGTAAATGTAAACATTGAATAAAATAAAACTAAGAATTACTTATTCTGAAACTATTTTATATTTAACAAATAGGCTTATAACCTGTGCAAGAAAATCTTGAGGGTTGAAACCCTAACAATTTATTTATCCATTTATAAATTAATTCATATAAGTTTTAACCATTTACATTGATAACTATGTAAACAAATTTAAGAAGGAAACTATTAAACTGTGCATTACAGTGATTCTAGTCTTAACTTAAAAAATTTATAATATATTTATAAACCCTTTTAATTTAATTACTTCATAAACAAGTTAATGAACAACATTGTTCCTGTAATAGCGAAACAGAGGTAACAAGAAAACAGTGCCCAAATAATACATTATTTAAGAATACATTTTATACAAGGGTTTCATTTCCAATAAACCCTAGCAATTATATCCTGAACTGATAAGTATAAGATTATAAATTTCACATTACGACTAATCTACAGTATTCATAATAATGCTTTTTACTTATAAAAGATATTATTAAAAGTAAATTATTTCATGGACAGTCGAAGAAGAAAAACCAATTATATAGTTTGAACATTTAAAAAGGTTGATTGAACAAACTGGAGAATCGAAACAGGATTGATTTTAAATCCTTGAGTACAGGAAAAACCCTCATGTCTCAACAATCAGAGTATGATATTATCAGGCCATAATACTATAATCATTTTTACAGATAGAGAAAGACTAAATAAAATTCATGGCTTATAAGCCAGAGCCACCCAGCAACATGCAAGGGTTTTTAACAACAAAACTAAGTAATAACTAAAACTAAGCATCTAAACTTTGGAGGAATTAAATCCATGCTTTCCTTAAAACTGTAACTCCTTTCCATTAACCATTGTAAGTAGGGATATGCCACGTTAAACCGGGGCTTACCTGTTTGGCCATGAAGTCAACCAGTGTTGGATAGGTTTCTTTCAAGCCCGAAGATGAACTATAACCTGCAAGAATAAGACTGAATGCTTTAGTTAGATACTGTATTCATTATGCTAAAATTATAACTAGATAATAAAAGTAATAGAAGGGTAATTTTGTTTACTTGTAAGTAAGAAATCTAGAGCCGAGGAGGTAACCGAACCAGTTCAAGGAACTGCACTTTGAAAAGATGAAACCCTCGTGCCAAACATGTGACAGAGGTAGTGAGGTTCTTATTTCAGTTTTACACCGATGAAGGAGCAAGCCACGAGTAGAGACAAGGGTAACGCTATGCCCAGCTCTCTAAAATACTAACAGAGATAAGAAAACCACCCTCACAGTGTTCAAAAACTTCAAGAACGAAACCATGATACAAACTGGGAATTCTTTAACTCTTGCACAACAATATAGCACTATACCACTCACCTAAGGATTTTCAAACATGAACTAGCGAGCCTGTCATGGCCGCGAAGGAACCCAAGCAACGCACAGCCAAACCCTCGAAGGAGAATGAAGGAGATAGGGTTTCATTGCAAGTTTTTAAATCGACCAATGCATGGTGAAGACTCATCCACATGCCCATCAAGATTTTTAATCAGCAGAGGGTCGATCTATATAGTTCTCCTACACTGTCGGGTGACCACTATTATTGCCAATGATTTATATGATAACCACGATGATAATGTTTGTTATAAAGTCAATTCATATCATTGCATTTGGTTAAACAATACAACCAAGCTATAGTAAAAGCATTTGTCTATATAGTTAACATTTGCATTTTGAAAACCTTGAAATCGATCTTTTGTAAAAACATTTATGTGAAGAACAATAGTGGATTCTATTCCTTTGACTTTGAGTTGATAGCACTACTATTGGCTATTCAATCAAACCTTATATTTAATGAATAATGCTATGTTTTAAGACTAGTATTATGTATACATAAGTTGGTAAAGTAAATTGTTTATAGGTTAATTGTATGTAAGTAAATGTTAGGTAGTAATTCCACCATAGTATAACTCCTACAAATCAATAAGTCGATAGTATTATGGTTGGAAGACTTTTTGGAAGTTTTGTTCTTTTGGTTTATATAAAGAACCAAACTCTTAATAAATCAAATAAATATTTTAACTACACCTTGGTAGTTGCAAGGTAGTAAGACTACCTAAAGTTAAAAGTAAAATCACTCAGTAATTCATTTACATGGTATGATAATGTAATATTACAATAATACATGTGACATGGTGAAACTTAGAAAATCGAAATTTTAGCTTGGTGGCTAGTAGAGCAAGTAGACAATTGTAACTGTCTATAAATAACAGGATTATAATCATCACTACTAGATCTGAACTAAAAGTAAACCTTCGTGATCAATAGTAAACCTTTTCTTTGAAGGCCTTAGAATTATACTCAAACTTATAAAGTAGCACTTTGAACATTAGACATAGCATTAGCAGTAATTTCATGCTTCATTAAAAGTGTTTTTATGTTAAATCATGAGCCTATGATCATTAGTAGAACTTGTGAGTAACTCGGCATATAACATCAGAAAGAAAACTTAAGTAGAACTCATGCTGATAAAGAACACTAGTATATTAAGGATATTGGTCTTTACGACTAACTTAAATTACTGCCATAGAATAAAAAACATCAAAGGATGTACTTTACCTCAGTGTAACCTTGCTTTCTATTAATCAAATTATGCTCTAGCATTTTTATTATGCTAAAGAAGTACTTCTTGATTTAACGCAAAAACAAACTCCTACTTGTTCAAAAATTTACCTGTTGAACCTATAAGAACCAAAAATCCAGCTGAGTTAGCAATTGCTAAGTATGCCCCAGTTTAGAACATAGCTTCTCACCTACTTGACAAAAGCAAATCATCAGTACAACTAGAAGCAATTGAATGCATGTCCTATACATAAAATATCAAATTAAAATGGTATTATTGTTAACTGTTTCATTTTTCCGCTAGTTGCTAGTAGTTATTTAGCTACAATTTTAGACATTTTATGTTACATTAAAAATTTTAAATTTTTGTAAAAATTCAGGGTTATGACAGTTAAACATCCTTTGTGGTGTTTGGGGTATATTAGATGTGAAGATGATTTAGAAGAAATTCCTACAAATAGTTCCTCCGCCAAATAATTTTCATGAGAGAAGTGTGGGGGTGAGTCAGGTGGTGAGGGTGGTGAACTATCTCCTCTTGAAGTAATAACAATACATATATTATGTAGGTTATAGTTTGGAGAACCAGTTATCAAACATGGCTCATATTAAATGGGTTCTTTGATGTGTTTATATAAGCACTGAGGAAGATATACATATATAGGTTGTATGTTGGTTATTCTAGAATGTACTCAAACAAGAATCTAATGAGTGTTTTGAATAATTTTAAAACTTTTTCTCTACTTGGTGGACCGTTCGATCTCATAGGTTTGTTGATGTATTTGTAAATTCGGAATGCATCACTTGTATATCTTATATTGTACCCCGATGTTCCTATATGGAGAATCATTTTTATTTAATTATACCTTGTTTTTCCTATCGTGAGAGTAATTAATATAATAAATTCATGTAAAGTCATTGAGCTTAACCCTTTGTTTTAAGTTGGTGCAATAGTCCCCATAATTGAGTTGAGGTTAACCCTCCTTGTTGATCTGGGGGGGAAAGTCCCCATAGTTGAGGGGCACTAGGGTTATTAGACCCTCCTAGAGATGTAATCCCTGGTAAGTAATTGTCAAGTTGAAAACTAGTATAAATAGAGAATGAGACTCTGTATGTGTCACACACACTCACCCAACTATAGCGCATAGGTGAGAGAAAAGGAGCTCACTGTTAGGCCCAGAAATGATGCCTTTTTTACCACCTTTACCTACCTCTTTTTGCCTCATCCTACTCTATTATCTACACTAAACAGATGTTTTTCCTTCACTCGGTCCCTCAATTCATACAGGTATGGTTAATCATTGTCTTATTTTATTAATTCTTAGGATTGTTGTAATCAGGGCTCTACATCTTGAATTATGCTAACATATGGTGGTTTTATAAAGATAATTCGAGATGTAAAGGATACAGGTGTAGCAGGATGAATGTGCCAAGAGAGGGATGAGTATTCATTACTGATATGATCGCCATCCATTCCATTGTTTCCCAAAGAACACGGTCCAAGGATACTATTCCACGCGCGCTGTACAAAGGTACCTGCAATAGGCTACAACAGATTCGGAGGCAATAGTGTGCCATTGCTCAAGAATAGCTGCAACCCACAGAGTATCTTCTCAATTGAACATGATCATCATTTCTGGCTCGAGTAATAGCCTTCCTATATTTTTTGCTTTCATCTTGCCACAACTGTAACAGCTTATCCTAATTGGGGCAACCTGAAGATCAAAGATCTTCATGGCTTCCCGATAATAGTGGGAAGATGTTATGATTGTAATTGTATAAATACTGGGAACTATTCTAAGCCAGGGGTTGAAAAATTAATCAAATTTATTGTATAAGTTGTGAATGAGGTTGTGTGTTCATATTCCATTTAAATACAAGGATTTTTATTCTTCATATCTTGGCATTTTAATGTGTGGTACTTCCAGCATCTCTGTGTGAAGGCTGGGCATTCCTTCCCACAAGGATTACTAACTTAATTAGGTATTTTATTTATTCTTTTGTGTGGTTTGGATTTTGTGATAAATTCCTTATTTTACAATAAGCTGCAATAGTCATCGATTTGTTGTGTGTTCATTTGAATGATCAGTAATTGCATTCCCTGTAAACTACAGTGCTGTGGTGTGACAGTCAACTATGTAGGTTAAATTTCTCTTATGCAACTGTGTGATAGATGTGACATCCTTGTTCATCCCTAGTTATTTCAATTGTTGTTTTCTTTAGATCCTTGCAGTTTATTCCTTGACATTTATAATTGTATAACTTAATTTGTGTACTTTGAATCCCTAGATTAAGTTGAATCAATATAGTTGAGATGGATATTTAGATGGTTTGGTAATTAAGGATTTAACTTTCTGCAAAATTAATCTAGATGTTTGTTTTCTGAATCTTTTAGTTCTAGATTAAGGATTGTAAGAAGGTATTTGTGATGGAATTCTTAAGAAGGTAAGCTAGATTAAGTAGATCATGAGATGAGTTCGACTGAACATGAAAGTAGGGTCATTCATTTACAGTATAAACTACTTAGTTTTTAAGCATATACAGTGCACATTATCCTTGAAATAAGAGACTTCCCCGGGTTGACAATTTATATTGAACACTCTGTATATTGGATTTAATTAAATTGCATATAGGGTGCCCAACATTTTGGCTCCATTGCCGGGGAGGATAATTATTAGACAGCATAGTAGTTGCATTTGGTAATTATATTTATTCATTCTTCTTCAGTTTTTAAGTTTGCATGTTTTGGATTGCATGAATACAATAAGGGTACAACATGGCAATCTTATAAATCCTAGAACCCCATAGAACACTAACATTGTAGGTGGTCGAGGCCGTGGCCGAAATACAACATTGGGAAGAAGGACATTCATTGACGACCTGGTTGATAGGACCAATTCTTCTACTTGGGCTCGCAATCAAGAAATGCCTATTAGAAGAATCCCAGTTACCCCTGGAGTGTCAACATCAGTTTTCACAATGGAGAACACACGAGGAGCTACAACACCTCGGATATCCCTACGGAGGAAGATAGAGTTAGTACTATGGGATCAGCTAACCGAGATATGATCTATCACATTAACGAGAAGGTTGTGACTGAAGAGGAGTGGACACAGCTACATCCAAAACTTAATGATCAGTGGAAGGAGGAAGAGGATAAAGAAGAAGAATATATGAGCAACAGATGCGATCCCAAAGATCATGAAGAAGCAATGGGATAAAATCATTATCACGAGGGTAACTCCCCACCTGAAGGAATGGTTGCTACACTCCAGTTCCCAATTCAACAGCCAGAGGGGATAGCCCCTATCAAAAATATATCACCATCAGTGTTTCCTCGCTTTTATGGAAAAGTGGCAGAGGATCTAGATGAATTTCCTTTTGAACGTGACATCCTCTATTGTAGCTACGACTACACCACCAATGCACAGAAGATGAAAATTTTTCCTGCCACTCTGAAGGATAATGCATTACATTGTTTTAGGAGCCTGGGAGGGGGAACCGTCACTACCTGGAACCAAATGAAACAACTATTCCTGGAGAAATATCAAGAGTATTGCAATACCAAGGACAAGAGAGAAGGACTATTTAAAATGGTACAAAGGGACGATGAAAGTCTAGAATATTTTTTTTAAAGGATTTTCTATAATGTGCAGAAAGCTGGATAGACTAATATGGGGTTATATGTGCTCAAAATAATCCTACTTCATGGGATTAGGGAATATTTACTAGACATGTTGAACCTATTAGGAAAGGAGGATATCTCAAATGAGTCCTTTGAAAATATCATTGAACTATGCAAAAGATATTCCAAGGGACCTTCCATCAACAACAAATGGGACAAACAAGACAAATTAGAACGTGATGTCTTCGATATAACACAAAATTCATCTAATGGAGGAGCCACCGTGGAAGAAATAGGAATTCTCCTTGAAAATTTCAAGACAGAAATGATGAGCTCCATCTCCTTGGAAATAGATGTCCTGAGGGAAAATCAGAGACAAGCAGTAGAGGATCTCACACTTGGTATATTCTACCTTAAATGTAGGAAGAACCACCCTCTAAAGGAATGACCGCTTGATAAGGTAGAAGTTTTTCAGCTATGCGAGCTAAACCATGACACAAAAGAATGACCTTCACTACCTCAAGTGAAGGAAGTTCTACAGGAATCATATCCATATGTGGAACCGGCCTACTTTATTTCAAAGAAAAAGCTAAGGTAGCCTCAAAATCAAGGTATGGCTCCAGACTTGTTTCGCTTTTCAAATAACATGAATAATTGGAATAATATGTAGCACATGAATACACAATTTCCTTCATCTTATTCTAACCATTGATGGTATCCCTTTCAACCTCCAATGCAAAATTTTAACTCCTGGAACCCTTGGACACAACCACCAAACCAACAAAATTCTTGGTCTCCTGGATGGAGGAACTTCCATCCGGGGAACCAGTTCCCCCATAACTAACCTCCTTAACATCTTCCACATCAAACATTTCCTCATTAATCATACCCTCCTCAACAATATCCTTAGCCTTATCAGCAGTCACAGCTACAACTCAAGAATAATGTTGTGCTCAATATGCCAATATAACCATAACTTCCTGCTCAACCTAACCCCAACCCAAATAATAAAGCAGTCCATCAGTTTGAGACTACCAACATGCATACTTACTCCATTAATCTGGTACCCTCCAACAACATCCTCTTACAATCAGGAAGGGCAGTGGAGCCTTTGATCATTGAGGATGTTCCATCCTCCGTGCACGAAGAAAGCATGAACCAACAGTATTTATCCAATACAATGACCCCCATTATTTAATATGTTGAACATCCTACCAATATGCCATCTAAAACACAAAAAGACACATTTATAGACACACAACCTACACAATTGATTAGGGACCCACCATACCCTGAAAGATTAATATTACCAAAGGTAGTGGGACAACCTCAATTTAACCTCTTAGGAGAGTTCAAAAATATCTATGTTAAAATTCCACTCCTTCAGGCCCTTCAAGATGTACCTATCTATGCCAAAACTGTTCGGGATCTATCTACAATGAAACTGTTGCCGCCTTTTCACACACCTGGATCACGTGGCAGAAATATTCAAGCCACTCGGTGTGTCCTTGGGGGCAAGTCTCGAGTCAAGGATGTCACCTTGTTCTTGACTCCTCCGTTTAGGCTCAACTCCTAACGAAGCCAGGGGGGGTAGACCCTATTAAGTTACTAAGGATGATTTCCTAGTGTAATGATGTTGTACTGAATCAGTTATTTAGGATTTTGAATATTTTAACTATAAGCAATCAAGATGACAAGATACGAAGATACACACGAAAGCACAAAGTTGATACACAATATATATATGAAGCGGAAAAAGACCAGTGCCTTAAAAATGGAGTCAAAAGAGATCAGTGTGCTTGCGTGTGTTTGGAATAAATGTTTTGCGATTGCATCTTGGTATGTTTTAAGATAAAATTGGAGTATGAGTTGTTTAAATTAGGCTTAAGGGGGACTCCAAATATACCCGAGAGTACTTGGAGTATGTCCAAAACAAAGCCTATACGGCTACCCGCAAGGAATATGTGGGCTGAAATGGAGTCTCTGGGGCTGTGTTCGTAATGCACCCATTAGGGTGTGACAGAGATCGACGCCCCGAGGTCACTTTTCAGTAGGTTCCTGCTTCCTTTGGGTATTTTGCCACCGTAAAGGTTTGATCGAAGTGTTGGATTTTCACCTGATGGTTTGTTAATTGGGGAAGGTGAGTCCTAATTATGCTAGTCACCCAAGTGCTTTTGATATGGCTTGACTGATCGGACGAACCGCAGCCAAGTGCAGAGCATACACACTGGAGTCTTGTAAATTTTAATAAGTTTTAAAAGATGTGTTCTTGCTTAAAAGAAAAGCCTCCAAGAACCTCTTTCGATCCAAGTGGATCTCAATAGAGGAATCAAGGAGGGGTTAGTTTTAAAATTCTAATAAACAAAATATGAGAAAATAACACAACTACACAAATGTGGTTTTCTGATTAATCCTACCACGAATCTCTTTCCCCTTTCGGGTCACTCGGGAAATCGTGGGGTAAGTATTATGATTACTTATGAAAGTAAGATATGGAATATGGAATTAAAAACAAGATAAAATATACTACACTGCAAATTAGATCAATTCTAGTAAAAGGAAATAAGCAGAAAACGACAAAAATGGCACCGACACGAATCCCCCAGGGGGATGGGGAATGGGCTCGAAAGAGCCTATTCAAAGGATGATTTTATTACAGAGGTTACAATATCAAAGCACTGATAAAAAAAATCTTTCTTGGTCCTTATACAGGCTGAAACCAAGATATTACAGTATATGCAAAACAATTACAAATTATGTGACAAAAGAGAGCCCCCTGGGGGGATTTGAGCGCTCCAAAAGCCACTTTGGACAGAAGCTTCTTTTCTTCTCTGTCAGACCTGCTAAATGAAAGTGAGTGAATTAGAATAACAAATTCCCCAAATCACTTTAAGAGTGCCTTTGGGTCAGCCTACTTTATCTCAAAAATTAATGAAATTAAACTAGCTAAACCGACGAAAAAGGAACCAAGGAAAGCAAGCTTTCCTCAGGATCTTGGATTGCTGTTTGTGCAGCCAATTAAAAGCACTGATATTGTAGAATATTGAAATTATTGAACAGCAAAAGAAACTACCTTAACAGAAAGCTATGAATTTTTCAATAAACTACTTGCGAAACTAAGGCAATTTTAGCTAGATCTCTTGAATTTGAACTTATGTGCACAATGAAACTAAGATCTAGAAAATTGAAGGGATCTTGATAATTATATCTATGTATGCTTTTATTTATGAGATAGATCATATTTAAAAAGAAAACTTAAAGTAACCATTTTGAGGAAAGTTTAATAATTTTTAAAGGAGGAAGAGAGAGAAAGAGTGTTGGTTTCCTTGAAGATCCACAGTAGAGATTTCAGGTGGAATGCCGAGGGACTATTCCTTTGAAATGTTTTGAAGAGAATGAAGAAGCAAACTATATCAGCATCCTCTCCAAAGTATAAACCTACAACTCAGCTGAAATCAAAGTACTTGCCAAGAAACTTGTGAGATCCGATTAGTACATACAAAGAGATTCAAGATAACATGCATATAAGCTTATAGGACATGCTAAATCTAGATCTATAAACATGCATCAAAGGAGAGTGACAATTAATAAACTTATAGAACAACACCTTTCCTTTCAAGATTGTAATAAGCTAATTACCAATCTTAACCACAGATCTACAAGAAAATAGCAAAAAATGACCACAGATACAGGTTACCTCAGTAAAACAATGGCAATAATCATCCACACATGTAATGGCACCACACCGTATTGCCTCCAAAGATTTTATTTATTTCAAATGAGAATTACAACAATACAATAGCAGCAACACCTCAATCCCAGATCTAACTCGCTTGGAAGAGGAGGCTGTGCCTGGATATATACAATTTACAGGCCATCTAGCCCAGGGGGGGCACAATTACTCATGGAATCAAGTGAAATCAACTGATGGAGATTCCATCAATGCTTGATCTGTGTCTAGCTGAGCCAGATCTGAGTCTCACTGAGTGCAACTGTCAATCGGGGGGCTGATTTGACTGACACCTCAACCTGTTGACTGAAGAATCCACCAAAAATCATCCAGTTGAGCCAAAAACGTGTTGAGGAGAGAGAGAGAGAGAGGGTGAAATTCCCCATAAAGGATGCTCAATATCAACTCTGGATCTGATTTGATCACCTCCTTCAGTTAAGGATTTGTCAGATCCAGTCAATCTGCTTCAAATCTGACTGATTTCAATCAAATCGGCTGAGAATCCATTGATTTATTGATTTTGGATTTGCTCCATTATTCATCAATTTATTAATTAAAATAATCAATAATTGATTTTCGGGGCTTTCTGACCTAAGTGATGGAAAATCACTCAAAACTAGGAAATAGTGGGTCCATGGGTTTACATGGTGCTCTTAGCTTGAAAATGAGCACCTACATGACTGAAACCGATTATTTGGCCCACTTTTATTACAAAATCAATTTTTCCAATTAAACTATTAAAAAATAGCCTAAGTTTTGGAAAAATTAAAATTTAATAAAAAACACTGAAAAAACTGAAAAATTGAAAAACACCTAGGGGGACTTAGACATGTTCATATGACTCAAAAATGATGTCTATCATGCTTATACATTGACACATAGACTCTAATAACCTCAATATTCCTAAATGCCAAGCCAACCACCCCAACTTTGGAGGTATGGAGTGAAAAACTCAGAAATTATCAGTCGTTTATTCAACAAGCAATAATAACCAAGGGAAAAAAACACCCTGGGATGATCGGATTGACAAATGAAGTCTAAGAGACCGAGTCTTTTACAGACACTATCATGCTAGAACATTTATTGAAATTCCCCCATGGGGTATGAACATGTGATATGATACAACAAAGCTTCCCGGAAGCAAGACTGAAAGTTCTCTGAAGTCCGAACAAGTTATCCCTGTCCGGTTCACCAGGCTCACTTGATAGAAAACCACTAAGTACAACTTAGGTGGTAACATTCTGGCTCCAACTGTGGGACGTGTGCTCGTCTGGGATTTAAGGCAAGGAGAGGATACGAGAATATCAGAATCTCTGGTTGATATACCCTGTAAAAACATCTCAACTTGACAAGAAAAACCTCAGTAGCACAAGTTTTATGAAAAACCAAATGAACCATTAAGCTGATTTATTTAAACAAAATAAATGTAACTATCTAAAAGAAGTAAAGTTTTATTATCACTAAGTATAAAATAGAAATGCAGAAAGTAAATGCTCTCTTTCAAGGAACTTATTTTCCTACTCTAAGCATGATATAAAAAGGGTTAGGTGTAATCATAAATCCAATGTAACCACCTAAGCATTTTATTGACATAAAAATTGTTTTCCTTGTCTTTGGTTACCAGCCAAAGTAAGGATACCTTATTCAGAAAATGCAAACCTGTGTGATGATTCAGGATGGGTGGGATAGATGGGAGATCATAGGCATGAATAATGTTATAAAAAAAATTCCCCAACTTGTATGTGCTCATGCAGGCTGCTTCTATCCATGACTAGATAGGACTGATATACCAATCAGAATGATGAGGCAGATTCACTACATCATCATACTGATCATCGGGGCTTATCAAATGATAACTTGTTGCACAAGCCCCAAGTAGCTCCAAATCATAAGGAACCTCTATATGTGAAAAAGATGGCTGAGACTGATATTCCACTGACTGCATTACATCTGACTTTTTACAATACTGGTTCTCAATGTCTTCATTTCTAATACCCTTGTGCGGCTCTACATGGTATGATTTTGAATGATCACATGAAAATTATGAATGCTCCTCTTCCATACTAAGTTTTTCCCAGGCATCCAGACCTGTGCTTCCCTCTATGGATGTATCGTAGATTGGAATTCCACAAATTTCTGAATAAACACTCCCATTGTTGGACATATCATGGATGTGATTCTCCATAAAATTTTCACAAGTTGGATTACCTATGAAATTCCAATAGTCATCGCTCCCATCCATGTCATATGTGGGGGGCTCTTCATACATGGCATCATGATCCTACCTATCCATGTCTTCCTTGTATTCATAACAATCTTCTTTAGATAAAATGTTACAAGGAAATAAACTTTCCAAACCTTCACCAACATGAGGAGAACAAGGTCTAGTGTCACCACACACTGTAGTGATCTTATCATAGGTTTCTTTATAAGCTCTTGTTATGATATCATGAAGAGGATGTTCAATATTATCTTCAATCAAGGAGATTTTTTGGACATATTCAATGGGATCACTTGGTATGTGTTGCTCAGTGGATTTCTCTAGAGGGCTTTCTAGAAAGGTATCAGCATTGCAACACACTTGAGAATACACCAAATCTTCAATGTCTTCAGCTATGGTGACATGAGGAGAGTCTTCAACAATGTGTTCCATCATGGGATCCTCCTGGAACTCTTCAATATGATCATCTTGGATTTTCCCTTCCTCAGAATCTTGCTGTGTATTGGGAGATACCTCATTTTCTTTAAGAAGAAGTTTGATTGCTTCATTTCTTAAATAATTTCTAGGATGCTTTTTTATGGGAGTATCATGGACTTACTCTTTACTCAAATGTTCAAGAAGTGATTCCAAGTCTTCAATACTTTGTATCATGGAAAAAGGTCCATCATATGTTTCCATGTGATACTCTGTCCTAGATAGGTAGAAGGTACATATCTTTTCAAGGAACTTTTTTAAACCATTCCTACTACCCCTACCATCATGCCACTGCTCTAAAAACATCCAAAGGAAGCTTGGAAAAGAAGCTATACATTTATCAGGAAGGCCTTGATAGAACCAATAACCAGCCTCACCCCGAAAAGTACTAGCAAACATTTCCATCATATGGTCTTCATAGAGAATATTGAAGTCAGCAATCAACTGAAGGAAAGATTTTACATGCCAGATGGCCGAGTCACCATCATCTCCATGAAATGGTGGAATCCAGTTATTTGCATCCCCCAAACTATCACAATAGTTAGGAAAACCAGGGATGCTTGAGAAATCGATAGGTTGAAATGCTAAGGCTAACTGGGCACCATATTTCTCCCTTAATTTATCCAAAATGGTATCCATTTGAAAACCTTGTACTGACAAGGTGTAGCTATCAAGTGATGAACTTTAAAGGTTTTAACATGTTGCATGGGCTCATCTACACACAACAAAACTTCACAAGTTTATGAGAAAACAGGGTTTTATCCCTTCAATGGAGTCGCCATGTGAAACAAAAAAATAAGCATTTATGAAACTTTTCACAAAAATTATTTTTTGCTTTTCTTTGTAAAAATAAAAAACTGGAAAAAGGTCAGTGGAGTCACCAGATGAAAATTAAATATCTACTCTAAGCATTCATCAAACAAAGCAAAAACAAAAAGGAAGAAAACAAAATTCGTACTCGGGAATAAAAAGATTTATCCCCGACAACGGCGCCAAAAAGTGTTGCCGCCTTTTCACACACCTGGATCACGTGGCAGAAATATTCAAGCCACTCGGTGTGTCCTTGGGGGCAAGTCTCGAGTCAAGGATGTCACCTTGTTCTTGACTCCTCCGTTTAGGCTCAACTCCTAACGAAGCCAAGGGGGGTAGACCCTATTAAGTTACTAAGGATGATTTCTTAGTGTAATGATGTTGTACTGAATCAGTTATTTAGGAGTTTGAATATTTTAACTATAAGCAATCAAGATGACAAGATACGAAGATACACACGAAAGCACAAAGTTGATACACAATATATATATGAAGCAGAAAAAGACCAGTGCCTTAAAAATGGAGTCAAAAGAGATCAATGTGCTTGCGTGTGTTTGGAATAAATGTTTTGCGATTGCATCTTGGTATGTTTTAAGTTAAAATTGGAGTATGAGTTGTTTAAATTAGGATTAAGGGGGACTCCAAATATACCCGAGAGTACTTGGAGTATGTCCAAAACAAAGCCTATACGGCTACCCGCAAGGAATATGTGGGCTGAAATGGAGTCTCTGGGGCTGTGTTCGTAACGCACCCGTTAGGGTGTGACAGAGATCGGTGCCCCGAGGTCACTTTTCAGTAGGTTCCCGCTTCCTTTGGGTATTTTGCCAGCGTAAAGGTTTGATAGAAGTGTTGGATTTTCACCTGATGGTTTGTTAATTGGGGAAGGTGAGTCCTAATTATGCTAGTCACCCAAGTGCTTTTGATACGGCTTGACTGATCGGACGAACCGCAGCCAAGTGCAGAGCATACACACTGGAGTCTTGTAAATTTTAATAAGTTTTAAAAGATGTGTTCTTGCTTAAAAGAAAAGCCTCCAACAACCTATTTCGATCCAAGTGGATCTCAATCGGGGAATCAAGGAGGGGTTAGTTTTAAAATGCTGATAAACAAAAGATGAGAAAATAACACAACTACACAAATGTGGTTTTCTGATTAATCCACCACGAATCTCTTTCCCCTTTCGGGTCACTCGGGAAATCGTGGGGTAAGTATTATGATTACTTTTGAAAGTAAGATATGGAATATGGAATTAACAAAAATATCAAATATACTACCCTGCAAATCAGATCAATTCTAGTAAAAGGAAATAAGCAGAAAACGACGAAAATGGCACCGACGCGAATCCCGCCAGGGGGGATGGGGAATGGGCTCGAAAGAGCCTATTCAAAGGATGATTTTATTACAGAGGTTACAATATCAAAGCACTGATAAAAAAAATCTTTCTTGGTCCTTATGCAGGCTGAAACCAAGATATTACAGTACATGCAAAACAATTACAAATTATGTGACAAAAGAGAGCCCCCTGGGGGGATTTGAGCGCTCCAAAAGCCACTTTGGACAGCAGATTCTTTTGTTCTCTGTCAGACCTGATAAATGAAAGTGAGTGAATTAGAATAAAAAATTCCCCAAATCACTTTAAGAGTGCATTTGGGTCAGCCTACTTTATCTCAAAAATTAATGAAATTAAACTAGCTAAACCGACGAAAAAGGAACCAAGGAAAGCAAGCTTTCCTTGGGATCTTGGCTTGCTGTTTGTGCAGCCAATTAAAAGAACTGATATTGCAGAATATTGAAATTATTGAACAGAAAAAGAAACTACCTTAACAGCAAGCTATGAATTTTTCAATAAACTACTTGCGAAACTAAGGCAATTTTAGCTAGATCTCTTGAATTTGAACTTTATGTGCACAATGAAACTAAGATCTAGAAAATTGAAGGGATATTGATAATTATATATATGTATGCTTTTATTTATGAGATAGATCATATTTAAAAAGAAACCTTAAAGTAACCATTTTGAGGAAAGTTTAATAATTTTTAAAGGAGGAAGAGAGAGAAAGAGTGTTGGTTTCCTTGAAGATCCACAGTAGAGCTTTCAGGAGGAATGCCGAGGGAATATGCCTTTGAAATGTTTTTAAGAGAATGAAGAAACAAACTAGATCAGCATCCTCTCCAAAGTATGAACCTGCAACTCAGCTGAAATCAAAGAACTTGCCAAGAAACTTGTGAGATCCGATTAGTAAATACAAAGAGATTCAAGATAACATGCATATAAGCTTATAGGACATGCTAAATCTAGATCTATAAACATGCATCAAAGGAGAGTGACAGTCAATAAACTTATTGAACAACACCTTTCCTTTCAATATTGTAATAAGCTAATTACCAATCTTAACCACAAATCTACAAGAAAATAGAAAAAAATGACCACAGATACAGGTTACCTCAGTAAAACAATGGCAATAATCATCCACACATGTAATGGCTCCACATCGTATTGCCTCCAAATATTTTCTTTATTTCAAATGATAATTACAACAATACAATAGTAGCAACACCTCAATCCCAGTTCTAACTCGCTTGGAAGAGGAGGCTGTGCCTGGATATATACAATTTACAGGCCATCCAGCCCAGGGGGGGCACAATTACTCATGGAATCAAGTGAAATCAACTGATGGAGAGTCCATCAATGCTTGATCCGTGTCTAGCTGAGCCAGATCTGAGTCTCATTGAGTGCAACTGTCAATCGAGGGGCTGATTTGACTGACACCTCAACCTGTTGACTAAAGAATCCACCAAAAATCATCCAGTTGAGCCAAAAACGTGTTGAGGAGAGAGAGAGGGCGAAATTCCCCATAAATGATGCTCAATATCAACTCTGGATCTAATTTGATCACCTCCTTCAGTTAAGGATTTGTCAGATCTAGTCAATCTGCTTCAGATCTGACTGATTTCAATCAAATCGGCTGAGAATCCATTGATTTATTGATTTTGGATTTGCTCCATTATTCATCAATTTATTAATTAAAATAATCAATAATTGATTTTTGGGGCTTTCTGACCTAAGTGATGGAAAATCACTCAAAACTAGGAAATAGTGGGTCCATGGGTTTACATGGTGCTCTTAGCTTGAAAATGAGCACCTACAGGACTAAAACCGATTATTTGGCCCACTTTTATTACAAAATCAATTTTTGCAATTAAACTATTAAAAAATAGCCTAAGTTTTGGAAAAATTAAAATTTAATAAAAAACACTGAAAAAACCGAAAAATTGAAAAATTGAAAAACACCTAGGGGGACTTAGACATGTTCATATGACTCAAAAATGATGTCTAGCATGCTTATACATTGACACATAGACTCTAATAACCTCAATATGCCTAAATGCCAAGCCAACCACCCCAGCTTTGGAGGTATGGAGTGAAAAACTCAGAAATTATCAGTCGTTTATTCAACAAGCAGTAATAACCAAGGGAAAAAACACCCTGGGCTGATCAGATTGACAAATTAAGTCTAAGAGACCGAGTCTTTTACAGACACTATCATGCTAGAACATTTATTACAATTCCCCCATGGGGTATGAACATGTGATATGATACAAAAAAGCTTCCCGGAAGCAAGACTGAAAGTTCTTTGAAGTCCAAACAAGTTATCCCTGTCCGGTTCACCAGGCTCACTTGATAGAAAACCACTAAGTACAACTTAGGTGGTAACAGAAACCAGGAAGAAAACCGAGGGATTCTCCCACTGTTCATGTCATAGGGAAATTATCTGAATTAATAATGGGGAAAACCCTCTCGGCCAAATACAACGATCGTCGGAATCCCACTGTCACTATGCAGATTGGGAGCACACAAATACCCAATGTACTGGTAGACTTAGGCGTAGCAATTAAAGTCATGACCATTGAAACTGTAAGAAAAATTGGGCTCACTAATCTAAGGCCAACTCCTATTGTTTTAGAACTGGCAGGTAGATCCACTATTAAACCTGAAGGAATCTTGGATGATCTCATTATCTCGGTTGATTCTTGGGAATATCCTGTTGACTTCTTTGTTTTATAACCTAACTCATAGCTAGGAGGACACCCATTGATCTTGGGAAGTCCCTGGTTAGCTATAGCTGATGCTTGCATCAGCTGTCAGTCTAGTTCTATGACCATATCAGACAGAATCGAGATAAAGAACCTCACTCTCTATCCTCTAGCTCATCCAAGCTTAGAAGCTGAAACTTCGTTATGGATGAAGCCAGAAGAAGAAGAGGGCATTCAGCCATTATTAACAATAGGCAAGGCCTTGACTTTTAAAGATGAAACTGAAGATGATGCCATTAATAATTTCATCAGTGAACCCACCTCTGTCAATAAGAAAATTTATCAAATCCTGAATGCTACTCTAGGCGAAGAGAAACAAGAAAATCTCACAGAGGAGACATTAGTCAATGATACTCACATAGTTCTAGTGTTGAAAAATTAAAAATGTGTTCCTGTCAAGGTAGAGTCTATTAAAACCCTGAATATCAATCCCAGTCTTGCCCTAGATGAACATGAACACCTAACCACTCTCTTAAAAAAACACAAGGGGGCATTTTCCTGGGAGTACACATACATGAAGGGCATCCATTCTAATCTTTGCACCCACCACATTTATATCAAAAGTGACTACCGACCTATGTGCTAGCCTCAATGAAGAATGAATCCAAATCTTAGGGACATAATGAAGGAAGAAATTCAGAAAACTCTTGGAAGCAGGACTTATATATCCCATTTCAGATAGCAAGTGGGTGTCTCCACTCATGATAGTACCCAAGAAGAATGGCAAATGGAGAGTCTATGTGGACTATAGAGATCTGAACAAGGAAACATAGAAATATCACTTTCCCCTGCCTTTCATCGATCAAGTACTTGATACCTTATCCGGGAAGAAGTTTTTCTCCTTCCTGGATGGGTTTAGGGGGTACAATCAAATCCAGATTGCTCCTGAAGACCAGGATAAAACTACCTTCACCTGTCCTTGGGGAACTTTTGCATATAGAGTACTTCCCTTTGGCTTATGCAATGCATCAGCCACATTTCAAAGATCTGTGATTGGCATCTTTTCATAATTGGTTAATGATAGTATGGAAATTTTCATGGATGATTTTACTCCTTATGGAAAAGACTTTGAAGAAGCATTCAAAAACTTGGGAAAGGTTTGAACACGCTATGAGCAGACCCAACTATCTTTGAGCACTAAAAAGTGCCATATGATGATGAGTGAAGTGTTAGTGTTGGGGAATTTTATCTCTTCTAATGGCATCCAGGTAGACCCCTCTAAAATCAAGGTAATCAAAAATATATCTACTCCTGGAACTCAGAAAGAAGTGCAAAGTTTCTTAGGGCATGCTAGATATTACAGAAGATTTATAGAAAAATTTTCCAAACTTGCATCTCCTTTGTTTTCATTATTAATGAAGGATGTATAATTTACTTGGAATGAGGCATGCTAGACAGCATTTGTTAAACTTAAGGAGAAGCTATCCACAACTCCCATCCTAAGAGGGTGCAATTGGGCCCTGCCTTTTCACATTTCTTCATATGCCTCTGATACCGCCATTGGAGCAGTTTTAGGACAACAGGATTGTCAAGCACCTTATTCAGTTTATTATATTAGAAAAAACATAGCCCCTACAAAACTTAATTATACTATTACCGAGAAGGAGTTTTTATCCATTGTTTAATCCATTAACAAATTCTGATATTATATCACTGGATATCCTACCTTTGTGCAAACTGACCACTCGGCCATCAAGTATCTAATGAATAAACTTGCTACAAATGCTCAGGTAATTAGATGGCTGTTATTATTACAAGAATTTGATATCACCATTATAGACAAACATGGAAAAGAAAATGTTGTCGCTGATTTCTTATCTCATTTTACTAATAGCAATGTTAATCTGCCTGTTGAGGACTCTTTTCCAGATGAACACATATTCACAGTTTTAGATCACTCCCCTTGGTATGCAGATGTCACTAACTACTTGGATGCAAGGAAGCTTCCGTCACATTAGTCAAAAAAACAAAAGAGGAAAATTATTCAACAAAGTGCCAGGTATTGTTGGATAGATGGTCATCTCTCCTACAAAGGCCCTCATCATGAGATTAGAATATGTGTAAGAGAAGATGAAATAATCCATACTTTGAAGGCCTTCCATGAAAAGCCTTGTGTGGGACACTTTGAAGACAGGAGGATAGGACACAAAGCACTGAGAATGGGATACTATTAGCTGACCCTTTTCAGGGATGCTAAAATATATGTCTAGTCTTGTGACAGATGCCAAAGGATGGGATAACCTAACAGATTGGATCAAATGCCTCTTCAACCACAACTAATGGTTGAAAATTTTGACATATGGGACTTATATTTTGTTGGTTCTATTAGCCCTCATTCCACACAGAAATCCTACATATTGGTTTCTACCGACTACATGACGAAATGGGTAGAAGCTGTGGCTTTGGTGAAAGCCAATGACCAGGTTATGATTGATTTCCTGTATGGTGAAGCCTTTACCATTTTTGGAGTACCCAAGGAAGTGGTTACAGATGGAGGACCTCAGTTTGTGGTGCATCAATTTGAAGCTCTGCTACAGAAGTACCATATTCAGCACTAGATAGCTTCACCATACCATCCCCAGGCCAATGGCCAGGTGGAAAGCAGTAACAAAGTTGTAACAGCTCGGTTTTGACCCCATTGCATTAAATGTACATGATGTATATTTTGTAATGAATCATGGTGTGGAGCTAAATGCAAAATCCCCACCATCGATTTAGTTGTGTTATGTTTCGGTGAACGGAATTGTTGCTGATGGTCTATCGTGGTATACGACATATATTAAATTTTGTCATCATGTAAATATGCATCTTTAATTAAATAAACCCAACCAGCTATGCTCACTACAACCATGATGAAAAGGGCATGATTCTCATACGGATAAGGGTGGGGAATTGTCAAACCTTGAGGCTATGGGGGAAAATCCATGTGTCACCACCCTGTTTGATTGCTCATCCTCCCTTGCCTTATCCAAACACCACCATTAAAAGTTCTGCTGTTAGTTGGGGTAGTTATGGCTAGGAATGGAGTGTGGAAGGACTGCCAGTCCTTTCCCACATGCACACTCCACCAGCAGGTTGAATCTCACATTGGAAAGGAAAAACAACCACCGCCATCACTCCAGGGAAATATCCATTCCTTACACTATGCCATTCTCCCCATTGTCGGTTCATACTCACGCACAGGCAGAGTTGTCCATCCTCACATAGGGGCAGTAGCTCAATTCATTCTCACACAAGGAAAATGACCTATGTCTCACACATAGGATTCCTTTCTATTTGGTCTCACCCAACCAGGAGAGGGAATTGTTCCAATGGTCATTCATGTTTTCCACAGAGAGCCATCGAGTGTGTTTTCATTCATATCTTGGGATTTGGTGTAAATTTCTCTCATGCGTCAGTTGGGAGGCTGATTTTCCTTCTGTTACAATAATCAAACCCATAGTATTACCCACTTAGACATTAATTCATTTATTTTTGTCTTATTTTCCTAGTTCATGAGTCCCACCATGTTCAAGTTGCTAATTGCCTATCCATAGAGGTCAAACTTGCCATATTTGACTCATGTAGTGCTTGGGAAAGCCTTAGGAATCAAATCTACTTTATTCCTGGCCTCCTAGGCGCCCTTCTGCTTTTTCTGCTTTGTTGACTGCTTTTTCAGTTTTTAAAGCACATAAGGAAAGCAAGACTAGGTGAGGTGAACCTGTTTTATTCCCCTTTCATCCTCCACTCTTTCCTCCATGCAAAAGCATGTATGAGTTGCCATTTCACCACTCATTAGTTTTCCCATGCGCCCTTGCCAATTCGTGAGCCTCATGACAGATTTGGGATCAGCTTTTTACACATATGGGGGATTTGCCTATTTTGGGTAAGCCTGCTTTATGCTAGATTTAGATGCTTCCTCATGCATTCGATTTCTTCATGTATTCTATTTATTCAGCAGCCTATGATATTATAGGGTTGGATATTGTACACTGAGTTAATATAATTTTGTGATGCAGCTCCATTTTCAGTCTCCATTGGTGACAATTTTGCATGATCAATTGTAATTTGTTGTGAGTGAAATTAATCTATTGGTGGTCAGAATTTATACATGGTATCAGAGCCATTGTAGGTTGTTACTCTCCTTCAAAAATTGTTTTGCAGGTTCGACATCAAGACTGGGAGCCTTCTACTGACAGCCGGGACAGATTTTATAAAGCTATGGATTCACAGAAAACTATCCTCACTCCCTTCAACTATTTTGAATGGAAAACAGAGATGGAGATCTTGTTGAGAGTGAAATGCCTCTACAGGGTGACTATGGCTACAGAAGCAGAGCCCAATGCTGCTGCAGAGAAGATCAAATGGCACAATCGGAGAGATGAGGCCTATGGCCTCCTATGTCTCAGTATTTCCCGAGACCTCCTTTTCCATCTCGATGGATAAGCTTCACCGGATCAAGTATGGGAGAAACTTTCTGAACTCTTCGGAAAGACAGATGAGATGAGGGGACACCAGATCAAAAATGAGTTGATTTCCCTGAGTCCTAGTAATTTTGAATCACTACAGTTATACTTCTCCAAGTTCAAAGCACTAGTTTTGCAGCTGAAACAGTGTGGTATTGAAAAGAAAGATCATCAGCTCGTATTGGACATCCTCTCGAAGCTAGGACCTGACTACTCAGTCTTTGTTTCAACCTTCTATGCCACAAAACTCACAGCTCGAACCTGGAAGATGCCCAGCCTTGCAAATTTCATGGAATCTCTCACACAAGAATAAGACAAGCTGGTGATGATGGGCACCATCAAACCATCCAAAGATCAAGCTTTGATTGCTTGAGATTTGAAGGTGGATTCAAAAAGCAAGAAGAAAGATAAAAATCCACCTGAGAAAGGAAGAGACAAGAATCAATCTCCAGAGGATCAACAAGGTCCCAAGAAAAATACCCAGAAGAAGAAAAACAAAGGTGAAATGAACAAGTGCTCATACTGTTCGAAGGGCAATCACACTGAAAGCTCTTATATGAAAAAGCAGATTGATATGCTGACCAATCTCCTGGAGAAGAATGGCATCTCCCTTCCAGAAAGCTCAAAGAATAGAGAAGGAGGATCAAGTTCCGATGACAGAGAGATAGTTCATGCTCTAGTTGCTGGCACATCAAGCTCACCCAGTTTTATCATAGATTCTGGAGCTTCAAGACACATGGTTTCGACTAAAGAGGCCTTATCCTCACTGGATATGTCGAAAGGACCATCTATTGTACTGGGAGATGACTCTCTCACTGAAAGCAAAGGCAAAGGAAGGATAGAACTTGATCATGGTAACTTCAACAATGTGCTGTATGTCCCTGGTCTCGCCTCCAACCTTCTATCAGTGTACCATATGACCCACATTGGGTCTCTTAAGAAAGTCATATTCTCACCAGATGAAGTTGAGATCACAGAAATCTCAAGTGGAAGAATTATTGCAAAAGGAGTAGCGAATCATGCTCAAAAGGTATACATGTTTTCACACTTCCTGCCTTACTCAAACCCCTCTGCTCTTCTTGTCCATGCTAATGAAGCTAGCAAGCTATGGCATGAAATATTTGGCCATTTAAATTACAAGTATTTGTCTGATCTTAGTGAGAAAGATATGGTCATAGGGTTTCCCAAGATAAAATTTTCCAAAGGAGTATGCCAAGGCTATATCCTAGGAAAACACCCAGAGCACAAAATTGAGAAAGCCAGCCATGAGAGAACCTCTGCACCCCTTGAGCTGATTCACAGTGATGTTTCTGGCCCATTCCCTCATATTTCCATGATTCAGGCCAAATATTAATTGACATTTATTGATGATTTTTCCAGGTATTGTTGGGTTCACTTCATGAAACACAAGTCAAAATTTTTTGGCCTATTCAAAGTCTTCAAGGATTTGGTTGAAAACCAGTGTGGAAGAAAACTCAAGGTACTCAGGTCTGAAAATGGTGGTGAGTATGTCAAGACTGAGTTTATTAACTATTGTACAGATGCAGGTATCCAGATGCAACATTCTATCCCCTACACACCACAGCGAAATGGTGTTGCAGAGAGGAAGAACAGATCACTGAAGGAGATGGCAACATGCATGATGGAGGCCAAAAATTTGCCACCAAAGTACTGGGCCGAAGCTATCAACTGTGCAGCCTATATCCAGAATCGGGTGCCTCACAAAAAACTTGATGGCATGACTCCCTTCGAAGCATGGAGTGGATACAAGCCAGATGTGACCCATTTCAGGATTTTTGGCTCAAAGGCATGGGCTAGAATCCCGACAGAGAAGAGGAAGGCTTTGTAGCCCCAAAGCCAAGAGTTTTTTTTTATGGGATACTATGAAGATTCAAAAGGGTACAAGTTGATAAATTTGAGCACAAACAAATCCTTCATTGAAAGGTGTGTTCAGTTTGAAGAAGAACCCCTTGCAGATGTGGAAATTGGTGAAGCCTCTTCACCACCTGAACCTCAAGAAGTAAGTAAAGAATTTGTTGAACATGCTGATTCTGATTTGTCTGATGGAGATGAGTTTATTTCATACCCAAACAGACCCACAAGGCCAAAATGGGCATCCAAGACACTACATGCAGCAGGACAGTTAGCTGGGGATCCCAATGACCCAAGGAGGACTAGATCTCAATTTGAGAGTGGTCTGTGCATGAAGGATCTTGAGTTTGCTGAAAAATTCTATTTGATGGTGGAGTCTGATCCTCAAACATATGAAGAAGCAGCAGGAGATCCAATATGGCAAGCTTCCATGAATGAGGAGTTCAACTCGCTACAGAAGATCAACACATGGGAGCTAGTGGATCTTCCTCCAGGGAGAAAACTAGTACAGTGTAAGTGGGTCTATAAGACCAAACTTGCTGCTGATGGTTCACCACTGAAGTACAAGGATAGATTGGTAGCTAAAGGCTACACATAGGTTCATGGAATTGATTACAATGAGACTTTTTCCCCAGTGGAAAAGATGGATTCAATCAGGCTAGCTCTAGCCATTGCAGCATCAAGGCAATGGGAGGTACATCATATGGATGTAAAATGTACCTTTCTGAATGGTGATCTCACTGAGGAGATATACATGC
>LPNX011019185.1:242357-255090 GCA_001517045.1 Pseudotsuga menziesii | reverse complement strand
CTACAATTTTGTTTTACAGTCCATGTTTAAGGGAGGATTTTCCCAATTTGGTTTTGCCTCTTTCCTTGGTTCATATGGACTTGCAGTATGTAAAAGGGTGACTAAGCCTCGTTGCTAGGCCCTATATTTTGATTTATTACTCATAAAGTTAGGCTTAAGGGGGGGTTTTAGAATAATCAAACCCATAATATTACCCACTTAGACATTAATTCATTTATTTTTGTCTTATTTGCCTAGTTCATGAGTCCCACCATGTTCAAGTTGCTAATTGCCTATCCATAGAGGTAAAACTTGCCATATTTTACTAATGTAGCACTTGGGAAAGCCTTAGGAATCAAATCTAATTTATTCCTGGCCTCCTAGGCGCCCTTCTGCTTTTTCTGCTTTGTTGACTGCTTTTTCAGTTTTTAAAGCACATAAGGAAAGCAAGACTAGGTGAGGTGAACCTGTTTTATTCCCCTTTCATCCTCCACTCTTTCCTCGATGAAAAAGCATGTATGAGCTGCCACTTCACCACTCATTAGCTTGCCCATGCACCCTCTCCAATTCGTGAGCCTCATGACAGATTTGGGATCAACTTTTTACACCTATGGGGGATTTGCCTATTTTGGGTAAGCCTTCTTTATGCTAGATTTGCATGCTTCCTCATGCATTCTATTTCTTCATGTATTCTATTTATTCAGCAGCCTATGATATTACAGGGTTGGCTATTGTACACTGAGTTAATATAATTTTGTGTTACAACTCCATTTTCAGTCTCCATTGTTGACAATTTTGCATGATCGATTGTAATTTGTTGTGAGTGAAATTAATCTATTGCTGGTCAGAATTTCTACACCTTCTCCATTGCAGCCTGTGTAAAGTATTTTTGGTGGCATCATTGTTGAGAACAGACTATTGTTTCCCCACATTGTTGGTTGTGTTTTCTTTTACACTTTTGGGACTACTGTAGGTTGTTTTGGCCATGATAGGGCCAATAATGACTCATGAGTTGTTATTCCCTATCCAAGCTATGAATCGCTTGGGTTACTACGTGTATGTAGTGGCTGGTCTTCGGACTATGTTGGAAGCAGGGATGGGGGCTTGGTTTGCTTGATAAACCTGGTGTGTTTGGAAACCACAGAGACAAAGCTAGAGGGCTAGCTTTCTTCTGCACAACCCCTGAATAGCACTGGAAGGGAAGTCAGGGCTTGAGGGACTTTGTAGAAGAGAAGGGATTGATTCCTTGTGTTGGGCATGTGTGGTTGTATTATAAGTAAGACTAGTTTTGGTGTAGGTGTTCCTAGCTCTGTAATGGGCTCACCAGCATAGCATTTATCCTTTCCTAGCTCCTCGATGGCTTGATAAACCCAACTGCCTTGACTTGGATATGTTTTGTGTATCCTTGGCTATGTGTAAGCCTGCTTGTTCCTTATTCCTTGGGGAATCATGTCCATCTCGGGGGGTTGCAGCATTGCTGAGAGATTCAGGAGCATGCTAGCCTATGTTTGGGTGGAACGTTGCAGCGACATAGCTGGTTGCGGAACGAGTTCTTTATGAGATAAGTAATCTTGTCTATTTTACTTCTGCAATCATATTACTATTAATGAATATGATGAACATTTTAAATGCTTGTATGAATGAATGTTGCTTCCGCTGTGTATGATAAATAATTTTGTATGTATGTATTTTCTACTTCAATGCATTTTTGTTTCAGTATTTTATGAATGCACATGACATGGGGCTAGTATCCCGGATGGTTAACACCATGGTAGCATCCTCTTCGCTGGTCGAAGGGATGGAGAAATTACAGTGTGGTATCAGAGCTTGCAGGTTGCAGCATGGGCCTCTATGGGCCATGAAGAGGTAGTTAGCATAGGCATGTTTCCTTCTACCCAGGAGAAATTAGTGAATGACTGGAAAATTCACAAAATTTGTCTAAGTGTTTGAATTATCAGTGCATTGAAAAACTTAGTGGGACAGACTTCTGATGCAGCGGAGAGCTAGGCAGAAGCACACCCGATGGACGACAGTTGGAAGAAAAAGTGTGGAAATTTTCCAAGTGTTTTGGCCATCGACACATCGAAACGCCTAGAATGATGGATCATCGATACTTAGCTTATTGCGCACCGCCATTGCGGAATCCTAGAGCACTACTCTTTCGACAAGGAGAAGCTCCAACTTCTAACACCGGTCAAAATCAATTCACCGATCGAAAAGCATTGGTGGATTGGATTTCCAATTGAGAAAGGATCGAAGATGATGAGCCACTGTTGTGGCTGCGAATCGAACTAACCCACTGATGCTTTAGTATTCCACTCGCCGATGATGAGGTGTTAGTGGATTATGGAGCCGACAGAGTTAGTGGAAGAGAGGGAAATTTTTCGTCGACAAAAGAAGAGAAAATTTTTCAAAAATTGTCTAAGTGTTGAGGCCATCGATGATTGGTGACGGTTAGCTGTTTGGATCAGCGGAAGTTAGTGGTTCGTACACCTATCATTTTGGAAGCCTAGAGCACTAGCTTTATAATGAGAAGAGACTGCTGATGCTGATTAGGTTATGCCTTAGTATATTTGGTGGCCGATCAAAAGAAGATCGAAGATGGTGGGCCACCGTTGCGACTGCTAATGGAACTATTTCGTCGACACCTAGTTAATTCAGTTGCCGATGAGCTATGTCAAATGAATTTAGTGGGTTGAATGTCCACTGTTGCAGCTAGCTAGTGAACTATCCTTGCAATGGATAGAGGATTCAACTTCTGATGCCGCAGTGATTAGTACTTCCGATAGCTGATGAGAATAAAATTTGATTTTTTTTTTTAAGTAGAAGGTCGTCCGAAAGTGATTGAGGATTGGATCATCGATAAAGTACGTTAAAGGTTTGAGAAGCTACCATTGTGGCAGTCTAGGACACTATCCACCTGATGGTTAGTAGGTCCGATAGATGATAATGTCCATGGAACCCACAGTGAGATCGCCTTCCGCTGTTGCGGCTGCTTAGAAGACTAATCGTCCGATACAATAATGTAGCTGATCGCTGACATAGAGGAGGTAAGTTTCCATTTGGATCACTGCAATGATAGGAAGTATAGTGACTTGGATCACCGATCTATAGAGGGTTAGTCCTTCTCAGATAGGCTTGTGTCCATGGAAGACATTGAAGGTTTATGGGCCGTCGTTGCAGAAGCCGAGATGACTAGCCACCCGATGCACAAGACACCTGACCGTCGATGCAGCGCATAGGCTGGTTTCATCACCAATTAGGTTCAAAGAGTTAGATGTGGATCCGATACAGTGGAACAAATAGGTGAACAATCCTTCACGTCGCCAATGCAGATCAAAAGTTTGGCGATTTTCCCGCCGAAAAGACGGAAAATTTGTGCAGAAGAGACCCGATGAAGAGAAGGAAGCTTGGGGTTTTTTGAAGTGGAAATTTTCTCAACAATTCTAACTGTTTTAGCAGATTTTAGCGGACTGTCAGTGGATTACAGGGCTGAACATGGGGGAGAGGAAAATTTTGTGTTTTAGTATAATTATTGTTTGATGAATTTCCAGAAGAAAAGGTAATTAATTTTGATTTATATTAATATTATGCATCTAAAAGTTTGCTACGAACACATTTGCAGAATTTTAGATAAATTCCAAAGGTAGTACTCCAGAAAGAGTAGTGTGGTAAAGCCAGAGGTGGTTCAGTCATGAGAAGCCATGATGGGTATGATTCTCAGGATTCTTACGAGTGAGCAGAAGATGCCATGGGAGAAAATGTCCATAATGGAAACGATGACATAGAGTCTAATGGGAAGAGATTTCAGGGGACACCATCCGAGGTTGCAGCCACCATGAGAAGCTTAGTTAAACCCTAGGAAGATCAGCATCTGTTGAATGCTGCCATATTACAGAGTTTAACAAAGTTATAGAAAAAGATAGATTCTGGATGGGGTACATCAAGGACAGAAGGCAGTAAGAGCAGCACTAGGAGAAGCAGAAGGAATTCTAGTGGATCATCAGATTCTAAAGTATCCAGCGGGGATACAATTTCATCTCCTCATAAGAAAAGAAGAAGGCACCATAGGGATCGCTCTCGAGATGAATTTAGGAAAGCTAAACCTCCTACATTTGATGGTGAGGTAAAGACTGGACAAGAAGCTAAAGCTTGGCTTCTTGGGATAAAAAAGTACNAGGAAACATGAAGGCAAGAGTTTCCATATTCAATTTGAATGGAAGAGCATCCATTTGGTGGGAACACTTCAAGCAAGTAAAGAGGATCAGTGAAAGGAGAATTAAGTGAAAACAGTTCAAGAAGTATTTCAAGCATAAATACCTCTTTGACAGGTATTATGATGACAAGATTAAGGAGTTCCATGAGCTAAGATTGGGACAGCGGACCATGGAAGAGTATGCAAATAAGTTTTTGGAGCTGTTGAGGTATGTCTGGTACATCAGAGATGAAAAAGGGAAGGTCCAACATTTTCTAAGTGGATTACCTTAGTCTTACAAAGATGAATTGAGTTTTATGAACCTAGTACTATTGAAAAAGCAATAAGGAAGGATAAGTATTTCTATGAGCAAAGCAAAGATAAGCCAGATTACCATAAGGCATGGAAGGACAAGAAGAACGAGAAGTTTGACCAAAGAAAGAACGGTTTCAAACCTTCTAACTTCAGGAATCAGCAGAAGCAGCCATCCCAAGCTGTGAGTAAGCCAGTTGGAGTGACAGAAGAAAAGCCTAAAGATCCACAATAGAATAGAGGGCCACTCCAATGTTGGAAATGTGGAAGACTCCACATGCACAGAAATTGTCCACTCAAGAATGAGACTGCAAGACCGGCTTATAACATTCAAGAAGTAGAAACAATGGGTCAAGTAACAAGGGAAGTCCCTAGGATTTATGCAGCACTAGAGGACCAATAGGCAGATCACTAGTAAGCTATGGTTGAAGTTGCAGGTAAGATTGTTGAGCAATCTATTTCTATTTTGATTGACCATGGTTCTACGCACAATTACATTACTCCTAGAATAGTGGAGATTTGTGATTTTAAGAAAGTAAGGCATATGAAGTCTTGGTTAGTTCAGCTAGCCATTGGAACTAAGAGAAAGGTTAGTGAAATGGTAGATAAATGTCCATTGGTCATGAATGGATTGGTCACTTGTGTATATCTGAATGTTCTACTACTTGGTTCCTATGATGTTCTCATTGGAATGGATTGGTTAGAAGATCACAGGGTGAAGCTCGACTGCTACAATAATACTTTCGAATGCATATATGAAGAAGGGAACCTAGTAGTTGTGAAAGGTATTCCAAAGGTGATTTCAGTAAGGCAGGTGTCAGCAATGTAGTTGAAGAAGTTCTGTAGGAAGGGTTTCCAGTTGTATGTAGCCCATATTTTGGAGGCAACATGAGATGAAACTCCTAGGTTGGAGGACTATCAGGTGTTACAAAAATTCAGGGACATGTTTCCTAATGAGATTCCAGTGCTTCCTCCAAAGTGATACATTGATTTCACTATTGAACTTGTTCCAGGAGTAGCATTAGTGTCCAAGGCACCCTACAGGATGATTACACCGGAGATGCTAGACCTAAAGATGTAACTACAAGAGTTGTTGGAAAAGAAGTATATCCGACCGAGTGTGTCTCCTTGGGGAGCACCAGTTCTGTTTGTAAAGAAGAAAGATGGTACACTCATGTTATGTATTCATTACAAATAGTTGAACAAGGTTATTGTGAAGAATAAATATCCTTTTCCTAGGATTGATGACCTCTTTGATCAAATGATGGGAGCAAAGGTATTTTCCAAAATCGACTTGAGGTCTGGTTACCATCAGGTGAGAATCAAGGATGTAGACATTCATAAGACAGCCTTCAGGACAAGGTATGGACATTATGAGTTTGTAGTAGAACCATTTGGTCTCACAAATGCACCAACTACATTTATGTGTCTTATGAATAGTGTCTTCAGCAGATATTTGGAAAAGTTTGTTTTTGTTTTCCTTGATGACATTCTTGTTTATTCTAAGAATGAGAAAGAGCATGAAGATATTTTGATTTTTACATTGAAATTGCTCAGGGAGCACCAGTTGTATGCAAAACTAAGAAAGTGTGACTTCTATAGAGATAGAATTCAGTATTTGGGTTACATTATCTCAGAGGAGGGTATATTTTTGGACCCTGAAAAGATTGAAGCCATTATGAATTGGCCTACTCCAAGAAATGTGATAGATGTAAGATATTTTATGGGACTTGCAGGATACTACAAAAGATTCATTCAAGGATTCTCCATAGTTGCACATGCCATCACTTCTTTGCAAAAGAAGGGGATGAAGTTTGAATGGACATTGAGGTGTGAAGAAAGTTTCCAGCGGTTGAAGAATATTCTCACCAGTGCACTCGTACTGAAAGTTGTAGACCCAAAGAAGGATTTTGTGGTGTGTACTGATGCATGCAGACAAGGGCTTGGAGGAGTCCTTATGCAAGACAACCACATAATATTTTACGAGTCAAGAAAGCTGAAGGAGCATGAGAAGAACTATGCCACTCATGATCTAGAGCTTGTAGCCATAGTACATATCCTCAAGATGTGGAGACATTAACTGATGGGTAGGAGATTTGAGCTCAAAACAGACCATTATGGTCTGAAGTATTTGTTTGATCAGCCTACTCTGAATGCTAGACAAGAAAGATGGCTGGAATTTTTATGTGAGTTTGATTTCGAAATCAAGCACCTAAAAGGGAAAGAGAATAAGGTAGCTAATGCACTCAGCAGGAAGGTGCAAGAAATGCACATGGAATCTCTTAGTATTTTCCAATTATATTTGAGGCAACAGATTCTTAGTCATGCTGCTGGAGATGAATTGTATGAGCAGGTAAAATTCAAAATGCAATAGCAAAGCCTTGAGAAGAGGTATGAGGGATATAAATTGGAAGAAGATGGACTTCTCACTTATAAAGGTAGAATTTATATTCCAAATGTAGCAGGTTTGAGGAGAGTTGTTATGGATGAAATCCATCAAGCTCTGTATTCTGGTCACCCAGGATATCAGAAGACAATTGCTATAGCTAGAAAGTAGTACTTTTGGCCAGGAATGAATAGGGATATGGCTGAGTACATTTCAGGGTGTATGAACTGTCAACAGGTAAAGGTTGAGCATCAACATCCAGCAGTTTTGTTGTAGCCCTTGCCAGTTCCAAAATGGAAATGGGAAATTATTTCCATGGATTTTATTACAGGATTGTTGATGACCTAGAGACAACATGATTCCATCATGGTTGTGGTGGACAAATTGACAAATATAGTGCATTTTATACTGGTTAAATCCATGCATAATATGTATGACATTGCAAATATCTTCATGAAGGATATTTTCAAATTGTATGGATTGTCGAAGGCAATAGTCTCTGACCATGATGTCAAGCTTACTTCCAATTTTCAGAAGGGGTTGTTTGCAGATTTCGGTACAAAGCTAAAATTTAGCACTGCATACCATCCTCAAATAGATGGGAAGACAGAAAGAGTGAACCAAGTGCTTGAAGATATTCTTCGCATGTATGTGATGGACAAACCAACCAAGTGGGTAGATTACTTACACTTGGTGGATTTTGCTTATAACAATGGACAGCAGGCATCCTTGGGGATGAGTTCGTATGAAGATTTGTATGGAAGAAGGTGCAGGAAACCAGTGACTTGCGATAACCCAATGAACAGGGTTGTGCTTGGGCCAGAATTACTCAAGGAGATGGAGTAAGAGGTTATAAAGATCAGGCAGAATGTGAAAGTAGCACAAGATAGACAGAAAAGCTATGCAGATAAGTATAGGGTGAACAGGGAGTTCAGAGTTGGGGATCATGTTTACCTCATAGTGAGGGAAAAGAAGAGTTCCTTGAAGCTTGGAAGTTGTGGCAAGCTATCACCAAGATATTGTGGGCCATTTGAAGTGCTTGAAAGAATAGGGCCAGTTGCATATAGACTTCCATTTCATGCTAGTACTAGAGCTCATAATGTTTTTCATGTTTCTTACCTTAAGAGATGTGTACATGATCCTAACCATGTGATAAATTGGGATGTGATTCAGGTGGAACCCGAGGGAGAGCTCCGAATCGAGCCAATGCACATCCTTGACAGGAAGGTCACAATGCTCCGAAACCGGGCCATAGGTCAGGTAAAGGTGCAATGGGAGCACTATGGACCTGAAGAGGCTACATGGGAGCTGGAGGATTCCATGTGATTGGCACATCTATTTTTGTTCAATTCTACGGAACACTGAGGCGATACCAGTGTAGCATTTTGTTCAAATTTTGTAAAGCACTATGGATAGTGCTATTGAAGAGGGAGGGGAATGTAACACCCCAGTTTTGACCCTGTTTCATTAAATGTACATGATGTATACCTTGTAATGAATCGTGGTGTGGAGCTAAAGGCTAAAGCCCCACCATCAATTTAGTTGTGTTATGTTTCGGTGAATGGAATCGTTACCGATGGTCTATCATGGTATACAACATATATTAAGTTTTGTCATCATGTAAATATGCATCTTTAATTAAATAAACCCAACCAGCTATGCTCACTGTAACCATGATAAAAGGGAATTATTCTCATAGGATAAGCGTGGATAATTGCCAAACCTTGGGGCTATGGGGGAAAATCCATGTGTCACCACCCTGTTTGATTTCCCATCCTCCCTTGTCTCATCCAACCACCACCATTAAAAGTTTTGATGTTAGTTGGGGCAGTTATGGATGGGAATGGAGTGTGGCAGGACTACTAGTCCTTTCCCACATGCACACTCCACCAGCAGGTTGACTTTCATGTTAGAAAGGAAAAACAACCACCACCATCACTCCAACGAAATCTCCATTCCCTCCACTATGCCATTCTCCCCATTGTCAGTTCATCCTCACACATAGGTGGAGTTTTCCATCCTCACGCAAGGGCGGTAGCTCTATTCATTCTCACATAGGGAAAATGACCTGTGTCTCACACATAGAATTCCTTTCTGTTTGGTCTCACGCAGCCAAGAGAGGGAGTTGTTCCAATGGTCATTCACGTTTTCCACGGAGAGGCATCGGGTGTGTTTTCATTTGTATCTTGGGATTTGGTGTAAATTTCTCTCATGCACTGGTTGGGAGGCTGATTTTCCTTCCCCATTGTGGTCTATGTAAAGTCTTCCCGGTGGCATCATTGTTGAGCAAGGACTGTTGTTTCCCCACATTGTTGGTTGTGTTTTCACTTACATTTTGGGACTGTTGTAGGTTGTTTTTGGGTTGTTTTTTCCATGATAGGGCCATGAATGGCTCAGGAGTTTTTATTCCCTATCCAAGCTGTGAATCGATTGGATGATTGCGTGTATGCAGTGGTTGGTCTTTGGACTGTGTTGGAAGCAGGGAAGGGGGCTTGGTTTCCCTGATAAACCTGGTGTGTTTGGAAACCACACAGACAGAGCTAGAGGGTTGGCTTCCTTCTCCACAACCCCTAAATAGCACTGGAATGGAAGTTAGGGCCTGAGGTACTGTGTAGCAGAGAAGGGACTGATTCCTTGTGTTGGGTGTGTGTGGGTGTATTAGAAGTGAGGCTAGTTCTGGTGTAGGTGTTCCTAGTTTTGTAATGGGCTCACCATCTTAGCATTTATCCTTTTCGAGCTCCTCAATGGCCTGATAAACCCAACTGTGTTGGCTTGACTGTTTTTTGTGTATCCTTGGCTATGTGTAAGCCTTCTTGTTCCTTATTCCTTGGGGAATCATGTACATCTCGAGGGTGGCAGGATTGTTGAGAGATTCAAGAGCATGCTAGCCTATGGTTGGGTGGAATGTTGCAGCGACGTAGCTGGTTGTGGAATGAGTTCTTTATGAGATAAGTAATCTTGTCTATTTTACTTCTGCAATCATATTACTGTTAATGAATATGATGAACATGTTGAATGCTTGTATGAATGAATGTTGCTTCCGTTGTGTATGATAAATAGTTATGTATCTGTGGGTGTTCTACTTCAATGCATTTTTGTTTCAGCATCTTATGAATGCACATGACATGGGGCTCGTATCCTGGATGGTTAACGCCATGGTAGAATCCTCTTTGCCGATCGGAGGGTCAGGGACGTTACAAAAGTTATTGAATCCATCCTTACCAAAACAGTCAGGAGCCATGGTAGAGACTGGGCTGATAGACTTACGAAAGCATTGTGGGCATATCGTACTACTTAGCGCAATGCTACAAGTTTCTCTCCTTATGACTTGGTGTATAGGAAAAGTGTTGTATTCCCCATTGAATTTGAAATCAAGACTTTGAAGACAGCTACAGAGGTAAACATAGATGTGAGTGAAGCCCAGAAGAGAAGATTGAATAAATTAAATGAACTTGATGAGAACCATCTAGCTGTTGTGGATCAAACAGTATTAATCCAGCAACAGAGATACAATTGGCGCAACCGATTCATCAAAAAGAAAGTATTCTGCAAAGGAGACTGGGAATTATTATATGATTCAATATTCGAAAGGGACTTCAAGGGTAAGTTACGCACAAGATGGTTGGGCCCATACCTGGTAGACGAAGTATTTGATAATGGTATAGTCCTCCTGGTAACCATTGAAGAGAATTGTGCACCATTATTTCGTAATGGTCACCGGATGCGACTGTACCATAAGCCCATTTCAAGATACGCATTCACTTCACAGATTGGAGATGATTCGGAATACTAATTAGAACAAGGGCAGGAATATTTCTTTGCCCCTGTCAATCTTTAGATACTTGCTATAAATCTTACATAAAATTTTGTACATAAATAAATTGATATTTTTGCTATTATTTTTCTCTTTTTCCTTTGCACTTGATCCATTTTTTTTTAATAATATGTGTAGGGATGTGCCTAAGGAGCAATGGTAATGATTGGGCCTATCGACTAGGTTCGTCCTTTTGTAACTTTCTGCATCAGAAGAAAACTCCTTGAACAAGTTCGTTGCAGCTGCAACACCGTAATACTTTGCCTATTTTTCCATTTTTCTGTAGCTGCAACACCATAAAATACCTCCCGTTACCCCTTTCCACGCAACTGCAACACCATAAAACGTTGCCTATTTTTTCGTTTTTCTGTAACTGCAACACCGTAAACTCCCATCCTTTACCCCATTCTGCACAGTTGCAACACCGTAAAACGTTGCCTATTTTTCCATTTTTCTGTAGTTGCGAGACTATAAAATCCATCCCATTGCCCCATTCCATGTAGCTGCAACACTGTAAATTAATTCCTTTCTATGATTTTGGCAGCTGTGACACCGTTTCACTTTTGTCAATTTTTACGTTTTTCGGCAACTACGACACTGTTCCATTTTTACCTTTTTCACATTTTCTGGCAATTGCGACTCCACCAAAAATGGCTTATTTTTCTATCATTCACAGCTACTACTCTGTCAAACTACTTGATTTATCTATGGTCCATGGCTATGACACCTCCATTATTGGTAGAACTCTTTGCAACCTTGGTTAGTGATTCCTCCAGATCTGACCCCAATTCATGATGTTGATGATTCTGGTTTACTTCACATCATTCATTATGTTTCCGACAAGATTGACACATGGTTTTGGTCCACCGGAAAAAAAGGTCATTACAGCACACGTGTAATAATGATTAGATTTAAATGGCTGCACTTCACATACTATACTATTCTCAAAGGTCACCATTCATCGCATATTTTTGAAGGTATGGTTCTGATTATTTACTTGATTAAGCGTTTACTAGATTTGACAACATTAATCATACCTTCCTTTCTATGCCCATTATTACACTTGCATACCGTTAAATCTCCACTCGTACTACTTAATGGCCATTTAAGTTACCTTATAACTGCCACCTTTCCTAATTTGGGATAAAATTCTAAACATTTCCATGCTCTTAAACTTTCCGAATTTACCCAACTCCACTCTCAGTTGTTAACACATACTTTGTGATTTAACCTCCATTATCAGGACCTGTAATCTGTCGAACTGATAAAGAATTCTGAAGCTAAACAAACATGGGTATCCCATCTCAGCATGAACCTCCAAATACATGAGAACTAAGAAGAAATGTTGAAGTTTTCGCTATTTTTGAAGCTGCAGGCTGGACTGAATTCTTCCAACACCTGAATGGGTTTCATTAAGAGATAGCTCTGCAATTTTCCTTAAATCTTATAGAAACCCACTCAGAGTTTCAGGGGTTACATATAGAAGTCTCTTAACCAATAGTGGCTAAATTCATCGTCCTTCCTCAAGTGGGAAGAACCTGGTTTGGTCGAAGAACCCCCAATGCTGCTGCAATATAGGATTTTTCTAATAGAGGGGGAGAAAAATCATCAGTCAAGGAGAGGGATAACATTATTGTCACTACCTTGGCCATGGGATCAAGTAGAATTTTTCCTATAATGTCCCTTCCCCTTCGACCGGCGAAGATGAAACTACCATACCATTAACTATACGGGAAACTAGCCCCATGAACATGTACCAACATAAAAATTGAAATGATTTGAAGTAAAACATTCAGAGATGCATAATTATTCAACATACAGTGGAAGCAAAACATACATTTAGGATTTCAACATGTTCATCATAATTCATTAAACATCAAATATGATTGCAGAGATTGAACACAAGAATACTTATCTTATGAAGAACTTGTACCGCAACCAGCTACATCGTTGTAATGTTCCACCCAACCATAGGCTAGTGTGCTCCTTAATCTCTCAGCAACATTTTCACCCTGAGTTGGGCATGATTCCCCAAGGAATAAGCTAT
>LPNX011019185.1:155456-239839 GCA_001517045.1 Pseudotsuga menziesii | reverse complement strand
TTTAAGGTGCCACCTAATTAAGCTAGTGGGTGAATAATTAATCAATAATGATTAATTATTTTATCCTAAGTTGTGAGTGGGTTTAATATATTCCAACATAAGCAACTAAGTAGGCTCACACATAGCTAAAGGTACACAAATCAGCCAAGCCAACATAGTTGGGTTTATCAGGCCATCAGGAAGCTGGGAAAAAGCTGAATGCTAAGTTGGTGGGCTCATTCAAGAGCTAAGGACACCTACACTAGAGCTAGCCTAACTTCTAGGACACCCACACACACCCAACACAAGGAATTAGTCCCTTTTCTACTACACAATTGCTCAGGCCCTGACTTCCCTTCTAGTGCTATTCAAGGGTTGTGGAGAAGAAAGCCATCCCTCTAGATCTGTCTATGTGGCTCCCAAACACACCAGGTTTATCAAGCATACCAAGCCTTCATTCCCACTCCAACATAGTCCAAAGACTAACCACTACATACACACAGCCAAACAGGTAATTCATAGCTCTGGGGAAGAAAGTCAAACACCACAGAACAACCGAGGTGACAATTTAGGTAATACACAACCCTGCCTAGAAAATTCAATTCCTGAGTCATTCTTGGCCCTATCATGGCCAAAATGACTCAATAAGGACCCACGGCAATCCAAAAACGTAAATGAATCCACATCAAACCAAAATCATGGGGAAACGAATGGCAATCGATTTCTCAGCTGCATGAGGAAGGAAAAACAATTCGCGTGGAGGTGAATTCCAAGCCTGTGCATGAGAATAAAATGTCCAGGAACCCCAATCATAAATGAGAACCCACAACAATCCAAAATATGAATGGCACATACACAGGAAAATCGTGAATTCCAGAAAATGACTCTCCCAGCTCTCTATGTAAGGAAACAATGAAGAATGGGGTTGTGGTGCTTTCCCTACCCACGTGAGGGTGAATGAGTCTGCTAGTGGAGTGTGCATGTGGGCAAGCACTAATAGTCCTTCCACACACCACTACCCAACAATAAATGCCCAACTAAAATCAAAGGCTTTAATGTGGTAGTTGATTGATTGAGACAAGGGAAATGTGAGTAAGACAAAACGGTGGGTGACAGCTAAAAGGGTTTATCAAATGACACTTGGCCTTTCCCCATTGGGTCAAGGTTTAGTAATTTCCATTCCTTATCCTTATTAAAATCATTCCCTTTTCATTATGGTTGCATTGACATGGCTAGTTGGGGTTTATTTTTAATTAAAACACATATTTAGATGATGTCAAAATTATAATGTACCGGATATCAAGATATACCATCAACAACTATTTTAATTGCTGAAACATTAAATGCTAAATCAGTGGTGGGGATTTTTCCTTTAGCTCCACACCATGATTAATTACAATATATACATCATATACATTTAATGAAAATGGGGTCAAAACCGGGGTGTTACATTTCCTCAAGAAGTATATCACCTGTGAAGGTAGGTATCAAACTGTTTATTATTCTAAACTTCCTCTATTATCTCATCTTTGCCATAGAGCCTTACTGAACATTCCATTTTATCTATTTAATGACCTACACCATATGACGGGGTTTGTTAAAATATCCAAGCACCCAAAATCCTCCCTTACCCACAATGGCCTAATCAAATTAATAATTTTACGGGCCTTAGCTCAAAGGAACCAAACCTGGGAGCAATTCACAAGTCAAATTCAGATAAACCAGGAACCCACCATTTTTCCTAGCATTCCAATAGAGGAAGAAGTAGAAGTACCTATACTCTTGGGGGCTATTCAAAACCAAGAGGAGCATGCAAATGTATAGTTGGGGGGAGATGAGGAGCAACAGGAGGATAGGAGTCACTCCAATTTAGTTGTGGGGGGAATGAGACTAGATCGGATGATCAGTCAGATGACCAAGCAAAAGAATTGGAGGAAAATGCATGAGAAAACCCCGTGGAGAGATTAAATAATATGGAAGCTCTGACAAAAGAGGTTGAAGTTGGAGTAGCATTAGATGTTGTGACAACTGAAGCTGAGGATGTTAGAGCCATGATAACAAAAGGAAACACAGAGGTGTTGACCATTGAATCTTCCCCTGAATGGGTGGGAACTCTGACTGAAGAAGAATAGGAAAACGTTGAGATAGAAGATATCCCTTCCACATCAGCCGAAAATATGGAGATTCCTACACCACAGAGAAAAATAAGGAGATCAAAAGAAGAGATACATGCATCATCACCAATAAGAAGAAAAAGAACTAGGTCAGTTACAATAGCTGAAGTAGAACGGGAAAGATGGGAAACCCTAGAAGAACATATTGAATTCCCCATTCTGAGACCCAAAGAAAATGATGCCCCAGAGGAACCAACTACAGAAGAACCTCAAATTAAGGGACTTCTGTATGAAAATGGTCCATTGAAAGAGGAAGTACAATCACTTCAAAAAGAACTACAAAATTGGAAGGAAGCATGCAGAAAGCAAGTAGAAAGGAAGCTGGACACACTAGTTGAAGCTGCAGACCGATTAGAAGGATCACCTCTTACCAAGGATGGTCAGAAGGAAGAAAGGGTGGTCTTCCCTATGTGTGGAGAAATCTTTAATCAGTAATACTAGAAAGTCATAGTTCCTTCCTTTGTGACACAATGACCCCTACTTGCAGCTGTGGAAGAAAAAGGACAAGAAGCACCAAAGATAGAAGTGGGGGATGTAGAAATGATCCCTGGTACAGAAAAGGGGGAAACTGAACAATTATAGTCACAACCAATAGAAGAAGGACAATGTAATTGGAAGGATGGTGAATCTCCCCAAGAGAAACTCCAGCAAAGGGAAGTAGTAGATAAACAGGGTGCTGATACATAAGAACTAGGATTTTCGAATATTCCTATTGAAGTTGCCACCCAAATTGGGACAAATGAGCTAGAGAGTGAAATTATTCTTGATTTTATTGAAGAAGTCTGTGCCATGACTCTTGAACCATCTCAAGGAAAATAACTAATAGAGATGGAATGCCAGCAGTAGGATGATGATGAAGTTGAACAGGGTGCTGATACACAAGAACCAGCATCCCTGAATATTCTCATTGAAGTTGCCACCCAAATGTGGGTAGATGAACTAGAGGTTGAAAATATTCCAGAATTTAAGGAAGAAGTATGTGATGTGACTCCTGAATCATCTCAGCACACAGAATTAATAGAAATGGAACCCCAACAGTAGGAAAATGAGGAATTTAAGTAGGAGGTTGTCACAAAAGAACCAACATCCGTAGAAATTTCTATGGAGATTCTCAGGAAGAAACAAGAAATCAATCCCGAAATGGACATAATTCCTAAGTTGGACTTAGGATAGGATGAACAAATGCAACCACAATCCTTGGGGGACACTGAAATCATCGAATAATAACTCCATATTGCAGAAGACATGGAAGCAACTCTACAACCCTAGCAGCATGAAGAAATAGAAGGGCAGTGCTCTGTTACATAAGAACCAATGGCCTTGCATCCCCCTATTGAAGCTACAACTAACAATTAGGCAGATGGGGAGATCAAAATTCAGGAAGAGGTTATTACACAAGAACCAACACCTTCATAATTAGCTACTAAGGTTGCTATAGGAGAACTCCAAGGAGAGGATGATGTTACACAAGAACCAGCATCCCCAAAAATTGTTTTAGAGGCACCTATGGTTGAAGTTTCTATAGGAGAAATTCAAGGAAGGGATGTCATTACACAAGAACCAGCACCCCTAGAAGTGATTTCAGAAGTATCCAAGAAGACAGTACAGGATGTTCAAATTGGAACATTAGATGATAAGGTATGGACTCAACTTCCTCAAAATTTTGTCAATTTGGATTCTGATAATGAAGAACATGCTGAAGATGAAGAAATCCTGAGGCTGACAAAAGAAATCTCAATCCTAAGAATAGAAGTGGGTAAGTGTAGGACTCAGGTGGAGAGGTATCAAGAAGGAATGGTTTCCCTTGCTGAAAATAGGAATACAATCAGGGAATTGAAGGAAAGGTGGGTAGAAGAACTCATGTCCCAAAAACTCCGTGGTGAATAGTTACAGAAGGAGATAAAGGAGCTGAAAAAGTTCAAATCCATGCAGGTTGAAAAAGATCAGCTGTATACTCTTTCTTAGGAATTTTTGGGTACTAGAATACCATACTCCTCTTACCCGATTTTTTTATTTGAGCAGTTCATTTGGTTTAAACTGAGGGCTATAAAAGAAGGGAGACCATATGAAATAGCGACCTTACGTAAATTCCTAGAAACATTTATGGAAAGTCACTTTGAGAAGTAGAACTTGCTTTGTGAGATTTACTTGCATGAGTTGGATTGTCCATTGGATCGCCATTCAAATCCTATCCCTTTCTCAGGTGATGTTCAGCTAAGGGATTTTTCCTCCTTTGCTAGAAATCATGTTCAGTGTGAAATATCCTTCCAAACTTTCTCTCATAATGAGTCCCACTCTAACCTTTGTATTCAAAGCGAACCTAAAAACCCTCATCTTGTCCTTGCTTGTCATCAAAATGTACTCTTGTGTCCCATCCAAACTTAGTGGATAATTTAACTTGAAGAAAAGGTTATCTCTACTTGTGTTAGCCATATTTCCAAGCATCAACAATTGGCTTTGGAAGGTATCCATCACAGATGGCAAGCTGCCTCTTCAACCCTGAGAAATAGGGATCCCTACTATTATAGGAATTTTAAACATGCACTTTCCAATGTTGAGGGATATGCTAGATGCATGAAGGAATGTGGAGTTAATTGCTTGGGACTCAAATTCAAATTTCCTCTGATTTGGTGGAAAGCAACACCATCCAGGGAATACTTTTCATTAACAAAGGTAGAAGAGTAGAGGTGTCGGAGATATTGGTTTGTCCATAAGGGATTCTTGGAAAAACAGGGAATGCCTGAATTCCCATATAGATTTTCTTCTCTCCATGAATGAAGTACAATTCCATATTCAGACTAATGGAGGTTGTTGCATGGGGACATGCAATAGGACAGTTGGGGCGAGATGTTGGGCCCAGATATGACCCCTTTTTTACCACCTTTACCTACCTCTTTTTGCCTCATCCTACTCTATTATGTACACTAAACAAAGGTTTTTCCTTCACTCAATCCCTCAATTCATACATGTATGGTTAATCATTGTCTTATTTTATTAATGCTTAGGATCATTGTAATCAGGGCTTTACATCTTGAATTATGCTAACATATGGCGGTTTTATAAAGATAATTCGAGATGTAAAGGATACAGGTGTAGCAGGATGAATATGTCAAGAGAGAGATGAGTATTCATTGTTGATATGATTTCCATCTATTCAATTGTTTCCCAAAGAACATGGTCCAAGGATACTATTCCACGTGAGATGTACAAACGTATCCTTAACAGGCTGTAATAGATTCTGAGGCAACAGTGCGTCGCTGCTCAAGAATAGCTACAATCCACAAAGTATCTTCTCAATTGATCATGATAGTAATTTCTAGCTCGAATAACAACCTTCCTATATTTTCTGCTTTCATCTTTCCATGACTATAACAACTTACCGTAATTGGGGCAGCCTGAAGATCAAAGTTTTTCATGGTTTCCCGATACTAGTGGGAAGATGTTATGATTGTAATTGTATAAATACTGGGAACTATTCTAATCTAGGGGTTGAAAAATTTATCAAATTTATTGTATAAGTTGCGACTAAGGTTGTGTGTTCATCTGCCATTTTCATACAAGGAGTTTTATTCTTCATATCTTGGTGTTTTAACATGTGCTACTTCCAGCATCTCTGTGTGAAGGCTAGGCCCACCTTCCCACATGGATTGTTGAGTTAATTAGGTATTTTATTTATTCTATTGTGTCATTTGTATTTTGTGATAAATTCCTTTATTTACAGTAAGCTGCAACTGTCATTGATTTGTTGTGTGTTCATTTGAATGATCAGTAATTACACCCCCTGTAAACTGTAGTGGTGTGGTGTGATAGTCGACTGTGTAGATTAAATTTATCTTATGCAACTATGTGATAGTTGTGATAGCCTTGTTTATCCCTATTTCATTCAATTGTTCTTTTCTTTAGATCCTTTCAGTTTATTCCTTCACATTTATAATTGTAGAACTTAATTCCTGTACTTTGAATTCCTAGATTAAGTTGAATCAAGATAGTTGAGATGGATCTTTAGATGGTTTGGTAATTAAGGATTTAAATTTCTTCAAAATTATTCTATATGTTTGTTTCCTTCATCCTACTCTATTATGTACACTAAACAGATGCTTTCCCTTCACTCAGTCCCTTAATTCATACAGGTATGGTTAATCATTGTCTTATTTTATTAATGCTTAGGATTGTTGTAATCAGGACTTTACATATTGAATTATGCTAACATATGGTGTTTTTATAAAGATAATTCAAGATGTAAAGGATACAAGTGTAGTGGGATGAACATGCCAAGAGAGGGATTAGAATTCATTGCTGATAAGATTGCCATCCATTCCATCGTTTCCCAAAGAATGCAGTACAAGGATACTATTCCATGTGAGCTATAAAAAGGTAGCTGCAATAGGATGCAACAAATTCAAAGGCAACAGTGTGTCGTTGCTCAAGAATATATACGATCCATAGAGTATCTTCTCAATTGATCATGATCGTCATTTCTGGCTCGAGTAACAGCCTTCCTATATTTTCTATTTTCATCTTCCCATGACCATAACAACGTATCGTAATTGGGGCAGCCTGAAGATCAGAGATCTTCATGGCTACCTGATAATAGTGGGAATATGTGATGATTGTAATTGTATAAATACTGGGAACTATTCTGAGCTAGGGATTGAAAAATTAATCAAATTTATTGTATAAGATGTGACTGGGGTTGTGTGTTCATCTGCCATTTTAATACAAGTAGTTTGATTCTTCAGATCTCAACGTTTTAATGTGTGCTACTTATATCATCTATGTGTGAAGGCTGCGCCCTCCTTCCCATAGGGATTGCTAAGTTAATTAGGTATTTTATTTATTCTGTTGTGTGGTTTCCATTTTGTGATAAATTCCTTTATTTACAGTAAGTTGCAACAGTAATCGATTTGCTATGTGTTCATTTGAATGATTAGTAATTGCATCCCCTGTAAACTGGAGTGGTGTGGTGTGACAGTCGACTCTCTAGGTTAACTTTCTCTTATGCAACTGTGTGATAACTATGACATCCTTCTTCGTCCCTAGTTCATTCAATTGCTATTTTCTTTAGATCCTTGCAATTTATTTCTTCACATTTATAATTGTAAAACTTAATTCCTGTACTTTGAATTCCTAGATTAAGTTGAATAAAGATAGTTGAGATGGATCTTAGATGGTTTGATAATTAAGAATTTAGCTTTCTGCAAAAGTAATCTAGATGTTTTTTTCCTTGAATAGTTTAATTCTAGATTAAGGATTGTAAGAAGGTATTTGTGATGGAATTCTTAAGAAGGTGATCTAGATTAAGTAGGTTATGGGATGAGTTCGTCTTAACTGGAAAGTAGGGTCATTCATTTACAGTATCAACTACTTAGTGTTTAAGCATATATAGTGCACATTATCCCTGAAATAAGAGATTTCCCTAGGTTGAAAATTTATATTGAACACTTTGTATGTTTGCTTTAATTAACTTGCATATAGGGTGCCCAACACTCACGCAAGTGAGAGAGAGAGAAAAAATGTTGGAGATTACCTTTTTTGTCTTTGGGTTTTATTGCTGCCATTGGTGCTCATTCTATCTTTGAGGAAGTTGTGGGTTTTTATCCTTTACGGTTTCCCTAAGAAAAATCTTTATGTCTCTTGTCTCTTGTGATTATTGTTGTGCATGTTATTCTATGAGATAATATCCTAAGATAATATTGATTAAATCATAAAAATATAACATGGTATCAGAGCTAACCTATGAAGAAGATACTATGTAGCTGCAGAAGCTAGGGCTTCTTAATTTTTGTGTCCCTCTCCACAATCCATCATCAAAAGGAGGCTAGGCCAACTCTCCATTGAAGGGCGCATCTTTCTGTCAAAGCATAATTTTATTCCAGGCATTTTCAGTTTTTGACCTACCACTGCAGAACCAATTAGGATTTTAACAGATGTGCAATTTTTGAGTGAGCCCAGCATAGGATTTCACTCCTCCTCAAAATTGAAATTTAGGGACCAAGGTTGAAATTTTTGGTTGGGTAAAAATCCAGGAAAGTCAAACCCTAGTTTGACCCCATGCGTGAAAAACCCTAAAATACTAAAACTGGTAGTTTTTGTATATCCTCTATATATCAGTATTGAAGAAAGATCAGGAGCATAATTTTTTACAGGCTAAAGATACAATCATGATGTACCTTGTGTAAAACTTCCAGACTCAGATTCACTATATTCTGGGAGATATGATTCCTCCAAATCAGGGTTCTAGCCTCTTCTAGGATTCATCCCTAAACAAGACACCTAGGGAGAATTGCTATATCTCAGGCTACGAAGGTCCAAATGAAATTTTACATGTTCCAAATAGGGAACGTACTTTCATTTCTTTGGAAAAAATTTTAGATCTTGATGATGAAACAGGGATACATGGAAGTCCCTACAAGTTCTCTATGCTGAACAATACTGAAATAATTCACCTTGGGAAAACTCTCATACGTTCCAATTGGTGAAGCCAATTCTTCTAAAACCTATGGTGTTGGAAAGAGGACAGACAAGGATACCTCAATACGAAATTTCATACATAGAGGAGTAGTACTTTCATAGATACCACAAAAACAATATGAGGAATTTCCATAGAGGAAATTAGAAAAGTAATTCTAGGAGCTTCCCTCCACTATTTTCAGAAAAGGAGTACATTGGACAACTCACCTTGAAGAGGCCCATATTTGTATCCAATCAGATATGAAAGATTCCAAGTTCTTAAAATTAGGGCTTCTCTTACAAACACTAGATCATCAAGCTCTGGAACCAGGATGGACACCTCAAATAAGTAAGATATAATCTTTTGGTATTTATAGTTGAGATTCTCATTTCAAGATGACTAATCACATCAGCTTGATGACAATCTTGGTGAACCTAACAAATTCCAAGCATGGAAGTATAGGATTTCATTGGTTCTTGAATAAAATGAATTGGACACCTACACAAGTGGAGAGTTTCTAGTTCCATAGGGAGATGAGACTAAAAGCATTACACAACAAGAAATTGGTCAAGGCCAAGAATATCATTGTTGGTTCAATCAAGGATCACCTTATACCAAAAGTGTCTTCCCTAAAGACATCTAAAGAGATGTTTGATTATTTGACCAAGATATTTGAAGGGAAGAACATAAATCAGAAGATGACTTTGAGAAACTAGTTGAAGAATGTGAGGATCCAGAATGTAGAGACGATATAGTCATACTTTACAAGGGTATCTCAAATCAAAGAAAAACCTAAAGTAGTAGAAGAATAAGTGGAGAATGTAGAAGTTGTGGTAACCACCTTGAATGGCCTCCCAAGATCATGGGATTCATTCATTCGAGGAATGTGTGCTAGAAGGAAGTGATTACTTTCAGCAGACTCTCAGAAGAGCACACACAAGATGAAGCTCGAACCATAATAAGAGAAGAGAAGATGGAAGCAGCTGAAGATCAAGTGCTCATGATTCAAAGAAGATCCCTCAAGTGATGAGGAATATGAAGAACTCAATTATTGAAGAACCTCTTATCCATCTTAATCATTTGGATAAGAAATGATGATGTTATGAATGAAGAAGATGATGAAGATGAAAGAAGGAGTCTAAGATAAGTGATAACAGTTCGAGAAATAATCCAAGATGAAGAATAATATGATGATACTTTCAAAGAAAGAGGGGGTCTCAAACATAGTGAAGTTATGTGACTTTGTTGAGCGACATCATTGATGCAGAGCCTTCCATCTATGAATAAGTAGCCAAGAAGTAAGGGAAGGAGAGTACTAGTTCAAGAAGAATGATGTCTAGGATGGAGTATCGAGACCTGAAGGGAAGTCGGCAGATACAAAATATAGTAGATGGAAACATATTGGGATACAAGGAAAGATTCGTAGCATGAATCTTCTCACAGAAAGAAGGTATACAATACGAAGAGACATTTCCGGCCATTGGAAGTTAAGACACATGATAGGCAGAATCATGTGTGCAAATTAAAGAAGGCCTTGTACGAGCTCTGAAGGCACCCATGGGATAACACATACATGAGGAGCTTGAATATCTCCTAAAGTGATGAAGATCTCAAACTTTGCTACAATTTTGAAGATGAAATCCTATAGATGATGACAAGCTCACAGATGCGTGCAATAAGAATGCTTTCAAGATAGAGGATCTTAGTATCTAGTGAACCTAGCAGAGGAAGCTGCTTTACACTCTAGTACATAATGTTTCAATACATAGAGTATGAATGATAGAGAGAAAATGATGCTCCACTTTAGAGGGAGTGACTATAGAATATCCTGAGGTTCGACATGGTACAACAGGATGGACATCTTATTGATGGATCTAGGCTTTACCAAGAGTAAAGCATATTCCAACTTTTGCTTCGAGGTTGAAGGCAGAAGACCAGTGATGCTCCTATTATATGTCGATGACTTGTTCCTAACAGAAAAGAGGAACTCATTAAAGTTGCAAGAAGGATACTTGCTGCCATGTCTGAGATGAAGGACTTGGATATGATGCACTACTTTCTAGGCATGGTGTTGGGGCTCCGACCTAAATGGCCCTTGAGTTTGGTAACTCCGCAGTTTTTGTGGAAGTTTGTAAGCGGAGTTACAACTCAAAATAGTCTTAGGGGTGTCAGGGTTGAGTCAAAGTCCTCTTTTTGTAATAAACCCATGGTTTAAGTCCAGGGTTTAGGGTTCGAGGTGCCCATGGTTTGAGCCCATGTTTTTGTAATAAGTGCAATATATAAATAAGCACTCTTGTAAAGAAGTCAAGTTAGGATTTTGATGTAAGATGAATTCATAGGAAGCTAAGGCTATTTTGTAAGAGAAGGTTAGGTCCCAGCTGTGTGCGTGGATGACCTCTGCAGCTGTGTGCGCAGAGGGTTTACGGGTGATTAAGGACATCTGCAGCTATGTTTGTAGAGGCCTGCAGTTGTGTGTGCGGCTTTGGGCACTTGAAGGGATCTGCAGCTTAGTGCACAGATCAGAACTGTGGTTTTTGTAAAGAGTTGAATAAAACACAGTTCTGTGGACGTAGCCCCTACACTAGGGGTGAACCACATTATATCTTGTGTTGTGGTTATTTGTGTTGTTTCTGTTATGTTTTTTCATGCATTGATAAATATATATCTGATAAGTAAGATCACTGCTAAAATACTAACTTCGCTGTGAATTCCCAGTAAAGGGTTAAGCAAGTCACTGTCTGTTTATCTAGTTGCGAATTTATATATGTGAATGTCGAAGCTATGTGTTATATGAGTATAAGTTATTAAACGCTAAAGGTACAGTAATATCCCTCTTCTGCTTGCAGAAACCTGATTCTGTGGCACCCCATAGCTGTTTCGGGTGAGACTGCAACATGCTCGCAGGTTGTTGCCAAGAGGGCCAACACTGTGGGTCTTTTGTTGGTGTGAAGTGAATGGTATAAAACCTGGGTCTTCCCTATAGCCCAACAAATTGATTTCATTGCCGGTTGAACTCAGTATCTTCTCAAGAGGGGTTTACGTCATACCTCGAGGGCTATGTTCTGGAGACACTCTGTGAAGGAAATCGGTGATTGGCTTGATGAGACTTATCTGAAATTCGCTGAGCAAGAGAAAAAAGATCCGCGTCGTAGTGCAAACGACTTTTTACAAAGGTATGTTTTTTGTGATGTTTATGAAATTTTCTTTGGTAGTATCCACATAGAGTTGCACGAGTGGTTGTCCAGGTTGACAGAGAGAAGGATGAACTTCTAGGAAGGTCAGTTTCCTGCTTGGACCCCCACAAGAATTAATATATTGAAAAGGGTGACCAATGAGATATCTCGAGCTGTTGATTTCTGGATGACATGAATCCTTGAAGCATTTGTGACGGAGTTCGCCATCGACACGAGTACTTCCTTTAGTGAATCCGAGTGGCAGTTTTTCAAAGGACCAAGGGGTAAGTTTTTTAATTCATTTAGTTTGAGAATTAAAATGCTATTAGCTGAAAAAGGTATATTGCTCATTGAATCATACTATTAGATTTAGTATTACTAACTTATGTTTGGAAGTGAAAATACCTTCAACGAGCAAAGTGGTTTGCTGCGAAGTGGAAAAAGGTACAAGAGAGATTTTGGATCCTATTCCTTAGGTCAGCATATCGAGTATTCCCCTGTAAATCTCACAGATTCAGAACCGAAAGAAAACCCTCCGGTAACCCTGCAGCGTAGACCTGTTATCCCTGAGAACCCATTGTAGTATGAAAGTCACCCTAGCCCGAGCATTCCTGTTGCAGGTCAATCTACCCCAGTAAGTTCCCCCCCTCCTACTTCCAGTCCCCCTCCAAACCCCCCTAGATCCACTATGTCCCACATGCATGATGATATTAAGCTCCCTGTTTTCAAAGGAATTGGATCAGAGAATCCAGAACAGTTCTGGTTTTTATGTGAAGCAGTGTGGAATGCTAAGAACATTACGGATCAAGATGTAAGAAGGGCGCAGCTCATTACTTCTTTCAGAGATTGGGATTTGACCTGGTTCATGAAATTATTTAGTACTTAGAGCCATGCCTTAGATGATATTAAAGCAGCAATAATCAAAGAATTTAAGAAGCCGAAATCAGAGTCGCAGTGTATCACAGAATTGAAAGGGATTCAGCAGAGGTGCGACGAATCAGTGTGGGACTTTGATCAGAGGTTCAAAGTTCTTCTAGACCAATTCAGTTTCACAATTGGACCTGTGCAGTACAAGGAATGGTTCATTGCAGCGTCGCTACCGCATATCATAACTCTACTCATGCAACAGAAGGTTGCTGACCAGCACGAGGCTCTGGAAATCGCGATGAAGCTTGAAACCGCTCCTGTCGAAGATAATTATGGTATCGCTCAAATCCAAGTGCAGTTGGCAGTGATGGATCTGGAGCTTCGCAATATGAAGAAAGGAAAAACCATTTGCGAAGAGGTTTGGTGCACACAATGTCAGACATAAGGTCACGACAAGAAATAGTGTCCTGTGGCAAGAAATTACCTGAATACTAGTGCACCAAACCCATTCAACCCTACTGTTTTATATTCTGAGATCTGTCAGACAACTGGCCAGCATCGACCTGAGAATTGCTATCTGCTACAGAGGTATGTGCAAGTCCCTAAGAACCCCTACTGCAAGTTCTGTAAGTCCGTAGGACATAATGAAGATGAATGTCGTAGTTATGACCTCATGAGAGAGCGCACCTATGACGCCTATCGGGTACAAAATGAGGGACAGAGCAATGATGGATATGGTTATCACAGTGGTGCATTAGGTAGAGGTGCTTTTGGAGGTCATGGTCATGGTGGTATGGCCAGAAGAGGAAGAGTCCAGGTTGTGTGTTACAACTGTAACCAGGTCGGGCATCTAGCGAGAGACTTTCGAAACCCAACTATGACATGTCGATATTGCCGAGCAGTAGATCATGTGATTGAGCAGTGCCCGCAGTTGATAGCTAATATTCAGGAAAGAAACAGTGCCCCTACTAAGAATATTCAGATGATTTCCGTCGAGCAAAGACCTGCCCCAGCCATTAATGTTGTTACTCGGAGTGGAGCTATGACGCACATACCAAATAAGGAGAAACATCCTAACGAGGCTTGGGTTCATAAGGCCCCAGAGAAAGTCCCAACATTTTATATCGAAAGAGAAAAAGAGACATTCATGGAATCCAAGAGAGATGTTGTTGCTCCTAGCACATCAGTAGCACCTGTGCAACAACATCAGCAGCAGTTGTAGCGGCAAGAAGCTTCGACAGAAAAAGTAAGTACATTGTCCTCCCTTTTACAGAGTTGTCTGAAGCTCTTAAGAAATCAGAATGCTTTAAGTGAGTTGCAGAAATTTATTGCTTCCTGCGAACATCAGCAAAGTTCTGGTCAGGAAAAATTTGTTAATAGAGTCAGGAGAACTGGCAGGGAAATGAGATTGAATGCTCAGATAGGAGAGTATGATATGAATGATGTTATCTTAGACCTAGGATCAGAGGTAAATGTCTTAACTAAGCAAACCTGGGAACAAATGGGAGAACCTACCCTTGATTGGTCCCCTATACAGTTGAGATTAGCCAATCAACAGAATATTGTGCCCCTAGGACGATTTGCTAATGTCCCAGTAGATATTGATGGCATCTGTACTGTAGCAGACTTCGAAGTTATTGAGATCATTGACGACAACAACCCCTATCTAGCCTTGTTAGGAATTGAATGGGAAATAGAAAATGATGCAGTCATTAACCTTAAGGAGAGACAGATGACTTTCGAAGGGAAGGGCTTGAGAGTCATAATACCACTGGACCCTTCTCAAGGAGAAAGGTACACAGAACCACTCAGCGATGAAGATCAGGATGTCCTGGACCATATTTATAATATCACAGCTAAGGAAGAAGATTATGTTGATCCTACTGCCGAAGGTATCATGGATTGGCAGTGTGACAGCTCCTGCATGACAGATTCAGATGATGGGTTAGAAAACTAGCAGAATAGACTTTATGAGCTACATGGACATAGATGTACCATAATTACCAAATCTCTCAGATGGCTTAGTGCACAGGTAACAGTCCTACCTATTTTTGATGGCTTGTCAGACCCAGAATAGTTTATTGAACAATTCTCAGAACAGATACGAGATTAAAAAAAAATGGAGACTTTGGATTCAGCGTTCAGAGCCACAACAGCCAGATGGTGGAATGGCCATAAGAAGAACATTCCTAGTTGGGAAGCTTGTCAGAAGTTACTTCACTTGAGATTTATGGATCATCCCCAGGAGGTGCAAAGCAGGTTTGATGAAAATACTATCCATCAGGAACATTTGGCACAGTGCTACGAAGCGTGGTAGCATGTACCTCAAGAAGAATGGGTACATAGGTTTGTGCATACTCTGGAACCAATAACAAAGAACTGGTATGTGGAGGCTGAGCTCCGCCAGGATACTGTAAGTTGGGATTGTCTTGTTGATAGTTTTGTGCTTACCTTTTCTACTAATGAAGTTTGTCCAGCTTTAGATGCAACTATCAGGTTGATCCATACTAAGGTATTTGATGATCAAGAAGTAGTAGAATACCGACCTGATTGGAAAGCACAAGAAGGTCATGCAGTCAAATACTATAACCTCGCAATTGACGAGGATGATGATCCATGCAATATTCATATTCCTGAGTCAGAAGGACACTGCGATGTACATGGACTAGCAGTCGAAGTGACTCAGCCCCTGAAGACACGGACAGCCAACATTGGATCAAAAGACCAGCCTAAGTATGCTACCAGTGGAGATTATTGGGATGAAGAAACGGTAAGCAAAGCGACCCAACTTCTCCATGAGTATCGGGACTTATGTCTGATGAAGTTCCTTGAAATAAAAGGAATCATTGAAGCTGTGGATGACATTTTTTCATGGGTAGAAGATCGACTCCATGTCACAGATGGTGTCCAAAGGTGTCGAATGTCCTTATTAGGGCACAGCCACAGCTACTGCTTGTGCCGAAGAAGAAAAAGGTCTGTCAAAACTTAAAAAACGATCGTTAGAAGAAATCAAATTTTGCGACGCCAGTACATTCTCTATATTAACTGCCTGTATTAATGCGATCTTCGAAAATCTACCGCCGTTTGGACAATATCTCTGTCAGATTTGGTGCCATCAATGCACAGTTGTGATAGATTTTGTGGATAGATTCTATAATAAGACACCCACACCCGCGGTGTTTGCATTTTTCAGTTTCTTGAGTTTTACAATTGCATCCATGTCAGTCGATCATGAGTTCCAAGAACTGTTGAGAGAGTTTGAGAAGATGGGTTTGTTGAACCTTTTCAACCAACCACCTGCATCTGCACCCCGTGAAGAAACTCCCCCAACGCCGACTCAGCCAATGCAGACATGATCTGCCCGAAAGAAGTTTAATCCTGAAGTGCATTCTAAGCACAATGAATACCAACACAAGCAATCAGGGAAAACACCATAGGACCCCGAGATGCCTCCGTCTGGTTCAACAGAGGTCCCACCTACAGAAGATGAGAAGATTGCACCGAAGCGTCCACCGTATCTTTGACCAGTTTGACCAGGAGTTCAGCCACCTCGGTGGACAAAGAAATTCATAGTACGCACCCCTTAGTTGCCACCAGGTGTGCAGTTGGTCGGGACCATGATAGGGAAAATAGACCGGCTTAAGTATGTCGACCACGACACGAATGATCATGGGAAGTTTCCATAGTTCACACCAGGATAATACTTGCATTTCATCAAATATCCAGAGACTGGCACTGTTTCCGCCTTTTCACACACCTGGATCACGTGGCAGAAATATTCAAGCCACTCGGTGTGTCCTTGGGGGCAAGTCTCGAGTCAAGCCTGTCACCTTGTTCTTGACTCCTCCATTCAGGCTCAACTCCTAATGAAGCCAAGGGGGGTAGACCCTATTAAGTTACTAAGGATGATTTCTTAGTGTAATGATGTTGTACTGAATCAGTTATTTAGGAGTTTGAAAATTTTAACTATAAGCAATCAAGATGACAAGATACGAAGATACACACGAAAGCACAAAGTTGATACACAATATATATATGAAGCAGAAAAGAAAAATGCCTTAAAAATGGAGTAAAAAAAGATCAGTGTGCTTGCATGTGTCTGGAATAAATGTTTTGCGATTGCATCTTGGTACATTTTAAGTTAAAATTGGAGTATGAGTTGTTTAAGTTAGGCTTAAGGGGGACTCCAGATATACCCGAGAGTACTTGGAGTATGTCCAAAACAAAGCCTATACGGCTACCCGCAAGGAATATGTGGTTTGAAATGGAGTCTCTGGGGCTGTGTTCGTAACGCACCCATTAGGGTGTGACAGAGATCGGCGCCCCGAGGTCACTTTTCAGTAGGTTCCCGCTTCCTTTGGGTATTTTGCCACTGTAAAGGTTTGATCGAGGTGTTGGATTTTCACCTGATGGTTTGTTAATTGGGGAAGGTGAGTCCTAATTATGCTAGCCACCCAAGTCCTTTTGATACAGCTTGACTGATGATACGAACCGCAGCCAAGTGCAGAGTATACACACTGGAGTCTTGTAAATTTTAATAAGTTTTAAAAAATGTGTTCTTGATTAAAAGAAAAGCCTCCAAGAACCTCTTTTGATCCAAGTGGATCTCAATCGGGGAATCAAGGAGGGGTAAATTTTAAAATGCTGATAAACAAAAGATGAGAAAATAACACAACTACACAAATGCGGTTTTCTGATTAATCCTACCACGAATCTCTTTCCCCTTGCGGGTCACTCGGGAAATCGTGGGGTAAGTATTATGATTACTTTTGAAAATAAGATATGGAATATGGAATTAAAAAATTTATCAAATATACTACCCTACCAATCAGATAAATTCTATTAAAAGGAAATAAGTAGAAAAAGACGAAAAAGGCACCAACGCGAATCCCCTCAGGGGGGATGGGGAATGGGCTCGAAAGAGCCTATTCAAAGGATGATTTTATTATAGAGGTTACAATATCAAAGCACTGATAAAACATATCTTTCTTGGTCCTTATACAAGCTGAAACCAGGACATTACAGTTTATGCAAAACAATTACAAATTATGTGACGAAAGAGAGCCCCCTGGGGGGATTTGAGCGCTCCAAAAGCCACTTTGGACAGCAGATTCTTTTCTTCTCTGTCATACCTGCTAAATGAAAGTGAGTGAATTATAATAAAAAATTCCCCAAATAACTTTAAGAGTTCCTTTGGTTCAGCCTACTTTATCTCAAAAAATTGATGAAATTAAACTAGTTAAACCGACGAAAAGGGAACCAAGGAAAGCAGGCTTTCCTTGGGATATTGGCCTGCTGTTTGTGCAGAAAATTAACAGCACTGATATTGCAGAATATTGAAATTATTTAACAGCAAATGAAACTACCTTAACAGAAAGCTATGAATTTTTCAATAAACTACTTGCGAAACTAAGACAATTTTAGCTAGATCTCTTGAATTTGAACTTTATGTGCACAATGAAGCTAAGATCTAGAAAATTGAAGGGATCTTGATAATTATATCTATGTATGCTTTTCTTTATGAGATAGATCAGATTTAAAAAGAGACCTTAAAGTAACCAGTTTGAGGAAAGTTTAATAATTTTAAAGGAGAGAAAGGGGAAGAAAGGTGCTTGTTGTTGAAGCAGATCTGCAGAGGGACCTTGGTAGAGAAGCACCGAGAGGCACGATATTAGTAATCTCTGCTGGAAATCAATGGAATCAAACCTGAACCATAGATCTTCTAGCTACAGCAAACCTGTAAGCTACAACATAATTCCTGCATACAGAACTATCAGATCTAAAGATACATATGAGAAAGGGATCATACAGTATGTAAATAACCTTATTTAGCATACATGTATTAACTCATTCAAACATATGCAGGAAATAGAAATTAAGTAAGCTTACTTACGATGATCTATCCTTATGATTTAAGAAACCATTCAGGAAGACAATAATTAAGTGCAAAAAACTGGAAAAATAGCAGTTTCACCTCGATTGCAGCAAGACAATGACAATCCACACATGAAAGATACTCCACAATTGAGCCTCCAAATCTTTTCTTTATTCAACAAAATAAGATCAGTACACAGTTACAATGGCAAGCCCTTCAGTCCAGCTCTAACTAGCTTGGAAGAGGAGGCTATGCCTTGATTTATACAAATTGCAGGCCATCTAGCCCAGGGGGGGCGCAATTCCTCATGGAATCAAGTGAAATCAGCTGATGGATAGTTCATCAATGCAGAAATAAGGCTGAACTGAGCCTACTTGTCAACCAGGGGCCTGATCTGGCTGACACATCAACCCATACACTGACACATCGGCCCACAGAGCATCCAAGAGAGCTAAAACGTGTTGAAGAGAGAGGGGGGGCGCAATTCCTCATGAATACCACTGTAGATCAGCTCCAGATCTGATTTGATCCCCTCCTTTAGTCAAGGATTTGTCAGATCCAGTCAATTTGCTCCAGATCTGATTGATTTCGGTCAAATCGGCTGAGAATCCATTGAGTTATTGATTTTGGATTTGCTCCATTATTCATCAATTTATTAATTAAAATAATCAATAATTGATTTTTGGGGCTTTCTGGCCTGAGTGATGGAAGATCACACAAAACTTAGGAAAAAATGGGTCCATGGGTTTACATGGTGCTCTTAGCTTCAAAATGAGCACCTACATGACTGAAACTGATTATTTGGCCCACTTTTATTACAGACTCAATTTTTCCAATTAAACTATTAAAAGATAGCCTAAGTTTTGGAAAAATTAAAATTTAATAAAAAACCTTGAAAAAACTGAAAAATTGGAAAATTGAAAAACACCTAGGGGGACTTAGACATTTTCATATGACTCAAAAAATATGTCTAGAATGCTTACACATTGACACATAGACTCTAATAACCTTGATAGGCACAAATTCCAAGGCAACCACCCCAACATTGGAGGTATGGAGTGAAAAACTCAGAAATTATCAGTCGTTTATTCAACAACCAATAATAAGCAAGGGAAAAAACACCCTAGGCTGATCGGATTGACAAATGAAGTCTAAGAGACCGAGTCTTTTACAGACACTATCATGCTAGAACATTTATTACAATTCCCTCATGGGGTATGAACATGTGATATAGTACAACAAGCACTTCTCAGAAGTACTTCCATAGGTCCTCTGAAGTCCGAACAAGTTAACCCTGTCCGGTTCACTGGGCTCACTTGATAAAAACCACTAAGTACAACTTAGGTGGTAACATTCTGGCTCCGACTGTGGGACATGTGCTCGATCTGGTCTTTAAGGGAAGGAGAGGATGCGAGAACACCAGAATCTCTGTTTATATACCCTGTAAAAACATCTCAACTTGACAAGAAAAACCTTAGTAGCACAAGTTTTATAAAATACCAAATGAACCATTAAGTTGATTTATTTAAACAACATAAATGTAACTAACTAAAAGAAGCAAAGTTTTATTATAGCTAAAAATAGAAATGCAGAAAGTAAATGCTCTCTTTCAAGGAGCTTATTTTCCTACTCTAAGCATTATATAAAAAGGGTTAAGTGTAATCAGAAATCCAATGTTACCACCTAAGCATTTTATTGACATAAAAAAAATTTCCCTTGTCTTTGGTTACCAGCCAAAGTAAGGATACCTTATTCAGAAAATGCAAACCTGCGTGATGAATGAAGATGGGAGGGATGGATGGGAGATCATAGGCATGAATAATATCATAAAAATTCTTCCCCAACTTGTATGTGCTCATGCAAGCTGCTTCTATCCATGACTGGATAGGACTGATATACCAATCAGAATGATGAGGCAGACCGACTACATCATAATATTGATCACTGGGGCTTCTCAAATGATAACTCATTGCACAAACCCCAAGTAGCTCCAAATCATAAGGAACCTCTATATGTGAAAAATATGCCTGAGACTAATTTTCCACTAACTGCATCACATCTGACTTTTCACAATACTGTTTCTCAATGTCTTCATTACTGATACTCTTGTGCGGCTCTGCATGGTATGATTCTAAATGATCACATGAAAATTATGAATGCTCCTCCTCCATAGTAAGGTTTTCCCAGGAATCCAGATCTATGCTCTCCTCTATGGACGTATCATAGATTGGACTTCCACAAATTTTTGAATAGACACTTCCATTGTTGGAAATATCATGGATGGGATTCTCCATAAAATTTTCACAAGTTGGATTATCTATGAAATTCCAATAGTCATCACTCCCAACTATGTCATATGTGGTGGACTCTTCATCCATGGAATCATGCTCTTGCCTATCCATGTCCTCCTTGTATTCATAAAAATCTTCTTCATAGAAAATGTTACAAGGTAATAAACTTTCCAAACTTTCATCAATATGTGGAGAACAAGGTCTAGTGTCACTACACACCATACTGATCTTATCATAAGTTTCTTTATGGGCTTCTATCATGATATCATGAAGAGGATCTCCAATATTAGCTTCCATCAAGGAAACCTTTTGGACATTTTCAATGGGATCACTTGGTATGTGTTGCTCAATGGATTTCTCTAGAGGGCTTTCTGGAAAGGTATCAACATTGCAGCACACTTGAGAATACATCAAATCTTCAATGTCTTCAGCTATGGTGACATGAGGAGAGTCTTCAACAATGTGTTCCATCATGGGCTCCTCCTGGAGCTCTTCAATATGATCATATTGGATTTTCCCTTCCTCAGAATCTTGCTGTGTATTGGGAGATACCTCATTTTCTTTAAGAAGAAGCTTGATTGCTTCATTTCTTAAATAACCTCTAGGATGCTTTTTTATGGGAGTATCATGGACTTCCTCTTTAATTAAATGTTCAAGAAGTGATTCCAAGTCTTCAATACTTTGTATCATGGAAAAAGGTCCATCATATGCTTCCGAGTGATACTCTGTCCCAGATAGGTAGAAGGTACAAATATTTTCAAGGAACTTTTTCAAACCATTCATACTCCCCCTACCATCATGCCACTACTCTAAAAAAATCCAAAGGAAGCTTGGAAAAGAAGTTATGCGTTTATCAGGAAGGCCTTGATAGAACCAATAACAAGCCTCACCCCCAAAAGTACTAGCAAACATTTGCATCATATCATCTTCATGGAAAATATTGAAGTCAACAATCAACTGAAGGAAAGATTTGACATGCCAGATGGCTGAGTCACCATAATCTCCATAAAAAATTTGAAGCCAGTTATACACATCTGTTGAACCATCACAACAGTTAGGAAAACCTGGGATGTTTGAGAAATCGATAGGTGGAAACCTTGAGGCTAACTGGGCATCAAATTTCTCCTTTAATTTATCCAAAATAGTATCCATTCGATATAATGGCTAAACCTTGTACTGACAAGGTGGAGCTGTCATATGATGAGCTTTAAAGGTTTTAACATGTCGCATGGGCTCATCTACACACAACAAAACTTCACAAGTTTATGAGAAAACAGGGTTTTATCCCTTCAATGGAGTCGCCATGTGAAACAGAAAAATAAGCATTTATAAATCTTTTCACAAAAATTATTTTTTGCTTTTCTTTGTAAAAATAAAACTGGAAAAAAGTCAGTGGAGTCGCTAGATGAAAATTAAATATCTACTCTAAGAATTCATCAAACAAAGAAAAAACAAAAAGGAAAGAAAAACAAAAGTCGTACTCCAGAATAAAAAGATTTATCCCCGGCAATGACGCCAAAAAGTGTTGCCGCCTTTTCACACACCTGGATCACGTGGCAGAAATTTTCAAGCCACTCGGTGTGTCCTTGGGGGAAAGTCTCGAGTCAAGGCTTTCACCTTGTTCTTGACTCCTCCGTTTAGGCTCAACTCCTAATGAAGCCAAGCGGGGTAGACCCTATGAAGTTACTAAGGATGATTTCTTAGTGTAATGATGTTGCACTGAATCAGTTATTTAGGAGTTTGAAAATTTTAACTATAAGCAATCAAGATGACAAGATACGAAGATACACACGAAAGCACAAAGTTGATACACAATATATATATGAAGCAGAAAAGACTAGTGCCTTAAAAATGGACTAAAAAAATATCAGTGTGCTTGCATGTGTCTGGAATAAATGTTTTGCGATTGCATCTTGGTACGTTGAGTTGTTTAAGGTAGGCTTAAGGGGGACTCCAGATATACCCGAGAGTACTTGGAGTATGTCCAAAACAAAGACTATACGGCTACCCGCAAGGAATATGTGGGCTAAAATGGAGTCTCTGGGGCTGTGTTCATAACTCACCCGTTAGGGTGTGACAGAGATCGGCGCCCCGAGGTCACTTTTCAGTAGGTTCCCGCTTCCTTTGGGTATTTTGCCACCGTAAAGGTTTGATTGAGGTGTTGGATTTTCACCCGATGGTTTGTTAATTGGGGAAGGTGAGTCCTAATTATGCTAGTCACCCAAGTGCTTTTGATACAGCTTGAATGATCGGACGAACCGCAGCCAAGTGCAGAGCATACACACTGGAGTCTTGTAAATTTTAATAAGTTTTAAAAAATGTGTTCTTGCTTAAAAGAAAAGCCTCCAAGAACCTCTTTCGATCCAAGTGGATCTCAATCGGGGAATCAAGGAGGGGTAAATTTTAAAATGCTTATAAACAAAAGATGAGAAAATAACACAACTACACAAATGCGGTTTTCTGATTAATCCTACCACGAATCTCTTTCCCCTTGCGGGTCACTCGAGAAATCGTGGGGTAAGTATTATGATTAGTTTTGAAAATAAGATATGGAATATGGAATTAAAAACAAGATCAAATATACTACCCTACCAATCAGATAAATTCTAGTAAAAGGAAATAAGCAGAAAGAGACGAAAAAGGCACCGACGCGAATCCCCCCAGGGGGGATGGGGAATGGGCTCGAAAGGGCCTATTCAAAGGATGATTTTATTATAGAGGTTAAAATATCAAAGAACTGATAAAACATAGTTTTCTTGGTCCTTATATAAGCTGAAACCAATATATTACAGTTTATGCAAAACAATTACAAATTATGTGACGAAAGAGAGCCCCCTGGGGGGATTTGAGCGCTCCAAAAGCCACTTTGGACAGAAGATTCTTTTCTTCTCTGTCAGAACTGCTAAATTAAAGCGAGTGAATTATAATAACAAATTCCCCAAATAAATTTAAGAGTGCCTTTGGGTCAGCCTACTTTATCTCAAAAAATTGATGAAATTAAACTAGTTAAACCGACGAAAAGGGAACCAAGGAAAGTAGGATTTCCTTGGGATCTTGGCCTGCTATTTGTGAAGCCAATTAAGAGCACTGATATTGCAGAATATTGAAATTATTTAACAGCAAATGAAACTACCTTAACAGCAAGCTATGAATTTTTCAATAAACTACTTGCGAAACTAAGACAATTTCAGCTAGATCTCTTGAATTTGAACTTTATGTGCACAATGAAGCTAAGATCTAGAAAATTGAAGGGATATTGATAATTATATCTATGTATGCTTTTCTTTATGAGATAGATCAGATTTAAAAAGAGACCTTAAAGTAACCAGTTTGAGGAAAGTTTAATAATTTTAAAGGAGAGAAAGGGGAAGAAAGGTGCTTGTTGTTGAAGCAGATCTACAGAGGGACCTTGGTAGAGAAGCACCGAGGGGCATGATATTAGAAATCTCTGATGGAAATCAATGGAATCAAACCTGAACCATAGATATTCTAGCTACAACAAACCTGTAAGCTAAAACACAATTCCTGCATACAGAACTATCAGATCTGAAGATACATATGAGAAAGGGATGATACAGTATGCAAATAACCTTATTTAAAATACAGGTATTAACTCATTAAAACATATGAAGAAAATAGAAAGTAAGTAAGCTTACTTACGATGATCTATCCTTATGATTTAAGAAACCATTCAGGCAGACAATAATTAAGTGCAAAAAACTGGAAAAATAGCAGTTTCACCTCGATTGCAGCAAGACAATGACAATCCACACATGAAAGATACTCCACAATTGAGCCTCCAAAGCTTTTCTTTATTCAACAAAATAAGATCAGTACACAGTTACAATGGCAAGCCCTTCAGTCCATCTCTAACTAGCTTGGAAGAGGAGGCTGTACCTTGATTTATACAAATTGCAGGCCATTTAGCCCAGGGGGGGCGCAATTCCTCATGGAATCAAGTGAAATCAGTTGATGGATAGTTCATCAATGCAGAACTGAGGCTGAACTTAGCCTACTTGTCAATCGGGGGCAAGATCTGGCTGACACATCAACCCATACACTGACACATCGGCCCACAGAGCATCCAGGAGAGCCAAAATGTGTTAAAGAGAGAGGGGGGGCACAATTCCTCATGAAGACCACTGTAGGTCAGCTCCAGATCTGATTTGATCCCCTCCTTTAGTCAAGGATTTGTCAGATCTAGTCAATCTTCTCCAGATCTAATTGATTTCAGTCAAATCGGCTGAGAATCCATTGAGTTATTGATTTTGGATTTGCTCCATTATTCATCAATTTATTAATTAAAATAATCAATAATTGATTTTTGGGGCTTTCTGGCCTGAGTGATGGAAGATCACACAAAACTTAGGAAAAAATGGGTCCATGGGTTTACATGGTGCTTTTAGCTTCAAAATGAGCACCTACATGACTGAAACTGATTATTTGGCCCACTTTTATTACAGACTCAATTTTTCCAATTAAACTATTAAAAAATAGCCTAAGTTTTGGAAAAATTAAAATTTAATAAAAAACCCTGAAAAAACTGAAAAATTGAAAAATTGAAAAACACCTAGGGGGGCTTAGACATGTTCATATGACTCAAAAAAGATGTCTAGCATGCTTACACATTGACACATAGACTCTCATAACATCGATAGGCACAAATTCCAAGCCGACCACCCCAACTTTTGAGGTATGGAGTGAAAAACTCAGAAACTATCAGTCGTTTATTCAACAACCAATAATAACCAAGCGAAAAAACACCCTGGGCTGATCGGATTGACAAATGAAGTCTAAGAGACCGAGTCTTTTAGAGACACTATCATGCGAGAACATTTATTACAATTCCCTCATGGGGTATGAACATGTGATATAGTACAACAAGCACTTCCCATAATTACTTCCATAGGTCCTCTGAAGTTCGAACAAGTTAACCCTATCCGGTTCACTGGGCTCACTTGATAAAAACCACTAAGTACAACTTAGGTGGTAACAGGCGCAACATTGCTGGAATTAAAACAGTGGGTTGCTGGCTTGGATCAAGCTGGTCTGCTAAAGATGCTCAATGTTCCCCATATTGGTCGCAGCACACATGTGACCATAGTGGTCAAGTAGCTGCTGGAATTAGTACATGATGGCCACCTATGGATAGGAGAGAAGAAAATTCCCATTAATGATGAGCTCATTCATTGGATCACAGCCTTACCAATAGCGGGGATTGTTCCGGGGACCGAATTTCCTTCAAAGCATGAGGATATGAAGCTCGCACAAAGCATGAAGGAAAGATTCGACCCGACGAAGGGAAAATGAGGGTATCACACTTCCATGATTCAAAACCATAATATTCACTTCACAGTTGAGCTTTTAGCATGCAAGCTCATGCAAAAGTGCAGACCATATGAAGTGCCTGCCCTGGTTATCAGAATTGCTGTGAACTGTGCCGAAGGCTACAGTTATAAATGGGCAGTGTATATCGCAAAGGAATTCCTTGAAGACGCTCAACATGCGTAGGATAAAGGTAGGCCCTTTCACTATTCATGGTTGATAGTCCTTATCACCCTGGTAGGATGGCAAGAACCTACCGAGGCGCAATTTGCTGCTATACCTCCGGACATGCCCGATGCAGTACGGTACGCCTCTCTGTGGGTTTCCCAGGATAAAACCCTACAGCAAATGACAAACTGTGTATTTGCCTTTTATATGATGAGTATCTCATATGAGATCACAAAAACCCCTCAGCTCAGTAATGAGTTATTCTCTCAATACGACGGCGCAACCCATTTCAGCGCCGACATGCATCATATTTTCATCCATGCCTGTGCGGATCAAAAGCATCAATGGTTTAAGTTATCGTATGTAGTAACCAAAGAAGACATCCTCGCGGTAGTTCAACAGTGGCTAGTTGAATGGTTGAAGGACGTAGGGACAAAACCCACCATTCTAGTTCCCTCAGTTACCAATGTGGGCGCAGGCCCTAGTCATACATAGCAGCAAGACCCCCCTGAAGATAGTGAAGAACAAACTGAGTCACAGCAGAGTGAAAGCGACCAGGGTGGAGATGATGGCAATGAAGAAAAGGAAGAAGACTCAGTTAAAACTGCTTCATACCCTAATTGGTAGGATAAGCACAAGACGCCAGAGCCAGAGGAAGTAAACAAACCCCAGTCCTGAAAGAAAACAAAGGCGTTGAAGGACAAGAATATTGACGAGGAGCACAACCTGATAAGTGAGGATCTTGATCAGGCTCTATCGAAGTCCACAGAAGTTCTCACCAAGAAATGGTCAGAATTTTCAGCTACACATCTACATGCCATCATCGGTGTAGCAAAGCACATTTCAGAGTTGAAGGACTTAGCAGAAAAATCACTGAATGGCGCTTCAGCAAGCAATGCCCTAGTAAGCGCGCAGCCAGACCTAAGGAAATGGCAAGCCAGAGATAACAAAGGCCAAGTGTCGAGTGCAGCCCTCATATTAATGGATGTAGTGTCTCGTTCGGAGATGAGTATGAAGGTTGGAATCGATTACACTAAGATGTCCATGACGGAGCTACATCTCTGTCAGTTAGCGATTATGAAGGAAATCTAGGCATGAGACCACTATTTGCAAATGCAGTTGGAAAATGCCATAAATCAGCAGTAGGGCTTCGTAATGCAACTGGATGCAGCGGAGCAAATAAAGAGGGATGCAGAACGTAAGCGGATTACACTGGTACAAGTTTTGGATGAGGCATGTCGAAGTATTCCTAACTTTGACGTACAGCTGGTGGAAGAACCAGAACAAAGATTAGTCAGGCTGAAAGACTACACACAGCAGTCTCACAGTAAAATAGAAAAGCTCAAAGCAGAACATGAGGCTCAGATTTCAGAGCTTCAACTCCGCATCACCCCAGAGAGCCCACCAGAGGTCAGGGAGCAACACCGAGCAGACATTCAGGCCTCCGCAGCAAAAATCTTGGATACTGTGAGCATCGTAGCAAAGCTGCTAGAAGACAGTGTTGAGGCCTGGACCACCCTGCAGGAACATCCAGAAGTCGGACAGCTGCAAGAAACCATCAGGCAGTGATAGACAGAGTTGGATGCAGTAAAAGCAGAAATTAAGACTCTGCCGCCTATGGAGAAAATGCTCAAGGTAAAGCGAAGTAATGAACTACAGCAGGAAATTGAGTCATGCAGAGCAAAAGCAATAGAAGTGGAAAATCATATGCAACCACTTATCAGCGAAGCTTTCGAGTTGAGTATTGTTGTGGACACCCAACTCAAAGTTCTGAAGGAATATGATGTATTTGTGCAGAAAAAGGCCAGTGAAGCATCAGCCGCAGTATTGCAGGATTTGGTCGAAAAGGAGCAAGCAACCAACAATATCATGCGTTGTCTCAACAAGTAGTTCACTATATTCACTGACAAAGTTCGTCTACAAGAAGAGTAGCAGAGTGTCCCAGGACGGGCCACTAGTGAGTCTGAGGGGCCTGTTGGGGCTCTAACCTAAACGGCCCTTGAGTTTGGTAACTCCGCAGTTTTTGTGGAAGTTTGTAAGCGGATTTATGACTCAAAATAGTCTTAGGGGTGTCGGGGTTGATTCAAATTCCTCTTTTTGTAATAAACCCATGGTTTAAGTCCAGGGTTTAGGGTTTAGGGTGCCCATGATTTGAGCCCATGGTTTTGTAATAAGTGTAATGTATAAATAAGTACTCTTGTAAAGAAGTCAGGTTAGGATTTTGATGCAAGATGAATTGATACAAAGCTAAGGCTATTTTGTAAGAGAAGGTTAAGTCCCAGCTGTGTGCGTGTATGACCTCTGCAGCTGTGTGCGCAGAGGGTTTGTGGGTGATTAAGAACATCTGCAACTGTGTGTACAGAGTCCTGCAGCTGTGTACGTGGCTTCGGGGACTTGAAGGGATCTGTAACTGAGTGCGCAGATCAGAACTGTGGTTTTTGTAAAGAGTTGAATAAAACACAGTTCTGTGGACGTAGCCCCTACACTGGGGGTGAACCACATTATATCTTGTGTTGTGGTTCTTTGTGTTGTTTATGTTATGTTCTTTCATGCATTGATAAATATATATCTAATAAGTAAGATCACTACTAAAATACTAACTTCACTGTGAATTCCCAGTAAAGGGTTAAGCAAGTCACTTCATGTTTATCTAGCTGTGAAGTTATATGTGTGAATGTCAAAGCTCTGTGTTATATGAGTATAAGTTATTAAAGGATAAAGGTATAGTAATATCCCTCTTCTTCTTGTAGAAACCTAATTCTGCGGCACCCCATAGCTATTTCGGGTGAGACTGCAACCTGCTCGTAGGTTGTTGCCGAAAGGGCCAACACTATGGGTCTTTTGTTGGTGCAAAGTGAATGGTATAAAACCTTGGTTTTCCCTATATCCCAACACATGGAGGTGTGACAGAATGTAGATGGAATATCCCTTGGACAAGAGAAGTATGCAGTGGAGATCCTAAAGAGGTTCGAGATGATGGAATGCAAGGCCATGACTAAACCTATGGAATCAAACCTAAATCTATTGAGTGATGCTTCATCGGATATGGTTGATTCCATGATGTATTGTCTGATGATTTGTTCCTTGATGTACATGATGAATATGAGACCATATATTTGATTTGTTGTGAACAGATTACGACATGTTCACATGATGGTTGCAAAGTATGCATTGAGGTACCTGAAGGGTATATTTGAGTATGGGCTCAAGTATGAAGTGAATCAGAAGACTAACCTGGAGGGTTTTGTGGATTAAGATTGGGGAGGCAGTGCAATTGAGAGGAAGATAACTTTAGGGTGTTGATTTAGTATGACATCAGGTATGATCTCTTGGTTTAGAAGGAAGGAATCCTGCATGGTGTTGAGTATAGCTAAGGAAAAATATGTTGCCCCTTTCTCGGCTATTTGGAAGGTAGTATGTTTCTTTTGAAAACCACTATTTGATTTGATTGATTTGAATTGCAATTTTTGATGCAGAGAGGAGCAGTGAAGCTCCAGTTTGTGATCCATATTGATATATCTTGAAAGAGGGATTTCTAGCATAGCCAATGAAACATGTTGCTAAGCATAAATCCTGGTGAAGCTTGTAGGTTTCTCAGACATAATCAATCGTGTACTTTGTCCTTAGATTTAATTAGTCCTGGCAAAGCTCACAGGTTATCCTTGGATGTAATCTGTCCTGATTTGATTCTATGTTAGAAATGACTAGAGTGAAGTTTAAGTACTTCGGGGAGAATCTTGGTGTCTTCCAAATCGAGGTTCCTTCCAAGGAAAAGTGATGAGTCCATGAGCCCTTCTGACATGGTGGTAGAATTGGTTCCTCCCATGGTTAGATGTAAGTTTTGTTCCCCTTATACATGGTGGCAAGATTGGTTCCTCCCATGGTCAGATGTAAGTGCAGAGCCTCTCCCTGGATGATAGTAGGTGGGTCCTATCATGTCAGCAGATGTAAGTGTAGAGCCTTTCCCTAGATGATAGTAGGTGTGTCCTATCATTCTAGTGGATGTAAGTGTAGAGCCTTTCCCTGGATGATAGTACGTGTGTCCTATCATGCCAGCAAATTTAAGTGTAGGTCCTTTCCCTCGATGATAGTAGGTGTGTCCTATCATGCCAGCAAATGTAATTGCAAAGCCTTTCCATAGATGGTAGTAGGTGTGTCCTACAATCCTGGTGGATCTAGGGGAGGGGGGCAAGAAAATTCCCCACATTTGAGGGGCACTAGGGTTATTAGACTCTCCTAGAGATGTTGGCCCTAGTAAGTAATTGTCAAGTTGGAAACTAGTATAAATAGAGAGTGAGACTCTCTATTTGTCACACACACTCAACCAGCTATAGTTCATAGGTGAGAGAAGAGGATATCACACAAGTGAAAGAGAGAACAACTGTTGAAGATCATCTTTTCTATCCTTAGGTTTTACTTCCATTGGTGCTCATTCTATCTCTGAGGAAGTCACGGGGTTTTGTCCTTTATGGTTTCCTAGAGGAAAATATTTATGTCTCTTGTGTCTTGTGATTATTGTTGTGCATATTATTCACTCAGATAACATCCTAATATAAAATTTCTTAAATGATAAGAATCTAACAAGGTTCACCTATAGTTCACCCAAAATAACATGGTGAGGTGGAAATGGATTTAGGTTGTGCAATGCTAATGGTTTTGAAAATGTTGATGGATTATTTTGGTCGTGATTTGTGTTTGTGTCATGGGATTGATTCATTATAGGAATATTATTTGTTTTCTTTTCCATTTGATGTATTCAAGGCCCTCCTTCTAGTGCCATTTATTTACAGAAATATTTTACATGCTTGTTAACATAAGGGAAACAATATCAACTAAGGATTTTCTTGGTATCAACTAAGAATTTTCTTAGTATCAAGTTAGTCAAGAATCTAAGAGAAATAATGTAAACCATTTTTATAAAGTTTAATTATGCCATGATAACACATTCAAAAATAAACCAAGGATTAGATCAAAACACATCAATTGTTTGGATTATGTGAATTCAATAAAATATTAATAAACATATACAAACCATTTAATTAATTGGTTTTTCATAAAGGTAAGATCTTTACCTTTTAAATAAATCCCAAATTGACATAAATCACTATAAAATAATAAGATTAATACATTCAATTAACTATCTTATAACTAGAAAAGTAAATAGATCATGTCATAGGAAGAACTTAATGGAAACATCCAAAGACCATGTTCATGACACACTCAGATTGAATCAATACTAAAATTAATGAAAAATATAAAAAATCAAAGTATAGCCAATGTAATCCAAATCATATTCATTGAAAAATATTTGAAGAAAATTGATTCATAATAGCATCATAAGCACAATAAGGGAAAGATGGAAAAAATTCAAATTTTACTCATCATGCTAAAACTAGAATACAAAAAAACCTCCAAGATCCATTAATTATCTCTAGAAAAACAATATAGATTTTCTCAAAACAAGTTATAGGATATTCAACAATGTCTAGTGCAAATTCATTTCACTAGTGGTATGATCCATATTCAGGGGATCATTACATTACAAGAATTACAGATAAATAGATATAAATGGATAAGAAAAATCCACAAATTTAGTAACATACCTCCTGAAACTAGGAGATATCTAATTATTATGATGACCTGGAGGATTAGATACATAGACTTTCAATTTTTTGTTTATTTCAAGTAAATGGGAAATATATTCATAAATTGTATGTTTCGTCTGATGTTATTCCTTGCAAATAAGTGAAGGAATATCCTTCTACTTTAGTTTACTTCGTCTTTGTAGGAAAATAATGAGATGAGTCTTCATGCCAATTTGGTGTTAAATAAATAACTTCACAACCAAAAAAATGGTCTAAATAGAAGTATTAATTTGTAAAATTGATTGAACCCTCATTTACATGGATCTTATGAGGAACTGAACCATCCAATTCCTCAAATATTTGCATGCCCATTGTTAACACTAAAAATTATTCACCTAGATCTCTATGGTCCAAAGCATAATTGCACATCATATTCCCACCATTATTTCTTTCATTTTGACCTTCACAACTAAAATTCCACCAAATATGGTCCATAACATTATTATTCCTTCCCCCATAAATTAATGGAGTTGAGAATTTATTGTGACTTATCCCCACTCTCTCTGAAAAGGAACAAAAAACCCTAAAATGAGAATGGGTAAAAAACCATGGATAAATACCATGCACAATAAAATACCATGGGTTAAAAAATGTTGGAACATCCTATAAATGCACTCTGAAGGTCTCACCAAAAAACCTTTTTTGGTCATTCATTCCTGTACTTTTGAACCTCTCTCCATTATCACCGCATTTTTCCATTCCCACGATGTATATTGAGCTTGGTCCATAAACATCTAGATCCATTTCCCCCTATTTGAAGACCATTAATCGATGTTACTAGAGAACTAGATCGCGGATCCAGTGGACCATTTCCTTAGACGACTGTAGTGGCCCACTTCAAAGAGAGGTATGCCTATTGTTGTTACTTTTTGTTAGTTAGATAATAAAATAAAATAAACGTAAAAAATATTTCGGTTCTTGTTCATTGTTGGTTGTTATTGTAATTCAAGGTTGAAATACACTCTACACCATGAAATCTACCATATGATATGATTGATCTAGTGTAGGTGCTTTTGCACGTAGAAGGGGATAAATCCCCGCTACAATTTTGGAGACTCCACTCGCTCGATCATTTTGAATCTTTGTTTTGGAAGTTTTTTCCACTAGTTTTTAATACTTGGATACCTTTGGTCGTCACATATCTCACCCCATTGTGGCACATCCAAACCATTATTTCCTTAGTGCCTTCCACCATGGCCCAAGGTAGCTATCTTTTCTTAAAAAATCCTCAGTTTTGACCTGATTGCACTTATTATGCAGAAAGCCCCGAACAGGTTGCTCCTTTTTTACCGATAGGTGCAACCTAGGTCACCACTTCTACCCCAATAAGTGCGACTTGTACCATACCTCAAAATCACACTTGTCTCGACTCTCGGAGCAATCCCAGTCGCTACTATGACCCATATTTGAGTGACCTATGGTGTATAAACCCCTGTTTTATGCGACATGATTCTTATGACTAATTTTTCCCCCAATCGTGATTGTTTCACATTTATTTATGGACCCGATCGAACTGGTTCACCTGACATGTGTGACTTGCTACTTTTCAGTCCTTTTCGGTGTTTGATATTCTTGTTCTAGACCCCCTATATATATTCTACCCCTTCGCAACTTGATCCTGTCCATATCTAATCCATTACGCCCCCCTGGTTAGTTTTTTAATCCTATTTTTCTTGTATGTGATCTCCTTGAGTCGAGCTTCGTAGTTGAGTCCCTTTGTGTGTTTCCTACACCTGATCAATTCCCTATGCACTCATTTACTTGTGTATATGTCATTTTCTTGAAGAATTAGATATTCTTGCATGATATTTACTATCATTTACCATTATTTATCTGCATTTTTACATCTCGATCGTGAAATCACTAGTTTTTATACATATCAATTGTGCACATATCTCAAACCCTAAATTAAAACACTTGGTTCATGACCCCAATATAGCCTAAAAAACTAACTTAACTCAACCAACATTGTTACCTCATTTAAGGACCAAAACAATCTTGTAGTTAAGTTAGGACAATAGGGATAGGAATCGAAAAAACACCCCTTTGTAACTCACATTTGAGACATAGTTATTGTCCATTAGGGGACCAAAATCCTATTGTACTTGTTGAGACAGTAATGACTAGTCTATCAGAGGCCCCTCCACTCTGCGAGAGTAAGCCATAACAAAGGGGTTCTGAAAGTCAAGGTGGAATACTGAACTCCATTCTACATTGAATGCTGAACCTTCCTAGTCATCCTCATGCATGCCGGAGTATACCAGGTGTTGAGGAAAAAAGGGATGAAGGTCCAATAAAATACTTTAGGTGTGTCATGAATGAGGTAACCTAGTTTCCATCCTATTTAGGGATATTGTACCTGATGTACCTCTTGACAGTGGGATTCTCTTAGCCTATTATTCTTCCACTTCGTATTGTTTGACTGGGATTTCATCACCCTCCATAGGATACAATTTGTGAGGGGCTTCCATCTTGTAGTTAGGAGTTTTCTTACACTCATACCCCATAGGATTAGTATGTCATTCTATTTCTAGGTAGTTTTCCTTATTGTATTTCTAGCCACTTTGTTGTAGAATCTCCTGTTGTAACACAATGTTGCAGTTCAGTTTTAGAGCTTTCTTTTAGCCTGCGAGCCACCATTTGTATGCTCTCCTTCTGCACACTCGGTTTTAGTTGGGTATTTGAGCCTTTTTTTGACACTCTTACACCTACATTCATTACACAACACACTACCATGTCATAATTTATCCACCACCCTCGTGACATAGGCTTAGGGGGCATACCCCTCAGTTTGGTTCCTTGAATCGTCACCATCGGATCCATATTCAATGTCATTTACCACCTTCAGATCCATATACTTCCTCTGATTCTGATTTGAATTCCTATCACTCCAAACCTACCTTGTTCACCATCCCATCTATCCCCATGGATGGTGAACCTCCTAACCCCTTTCAGGGGGGACAGTTGATAGTCGGATTGTTCCCATTCCACCCATCATTCTGGGTATCCCTTCCATTAGACCGACAGGTCCTAGTGGGACCCTTTTCACCACACACACTACTACTTGTCCACTACTCACTAGTGGTGGCCCTACTATATCCACCATGGTTTCTACCATACCACCATTCATGCATGGGGGAAGTGGCCCTTCCACATTCATTCCAGTTATTCCTACCATCCTAGTGACTACTCATATTGTCGGAAGTCAACCTTACCCACCCCATTTAGCCATGGGAATTACATTCATTATAGCGTTGGTACCATTGTTGGCTCTTCCTAACCCTGTCTTAGTTGTATTCTACCATTCATGCCTAGTCTCAACCTTCCTGATTTGGCTTGGTTAATAAACTATCATATTCGTCACAACCCATTATGGCCTCCCATTCCTACCAATCTTCCTTCAGACATCCATAAGTTTGAGGGAAAGGTGGGAGAAGACCCCAAAAACCCCATTATGTCCTTCCACTTATGGTGTTCATCCAATAACATAGTGGATGATTGTATCCAATTTTAGTTATTCCTACACACACTCACAAGTGTGGAAGCAAAATGGTATATAGAACTCCCTCATTCCACCTACCCATAATTTTCCTTGTTAGCCTCAATGTTTTTCTAGTACTTCTAGTTACAATTTGTTATGATGAGGGTGTGAAAAAATTATTATCCTGTAGACCAAACAAATCTACCCATATCACAGATCATACCCATGAGTGGATTCATCATCGTAGCTTGTGTAAGATCCAGTTAGATGATAAGATTTTCCTAGATTGGTTTCTTAAAACCTTACTCTCCCCCATCACCAAGGACATTGCATCTGGGAAGCCACAAACTGGGAGGAATCCATCCTAAAGGAAGAATAGTTTGATCTCATATATTCCCAATCGGCTTATCTGTATACCATTTTACCTAATACTCCCCATGTTGGCTCCTCACGCCGAGATACGTTGAGGGTGTCCGACGCTGCTAATGGAATCATTGGCTCTATTACTCAACATACTCACCTTTTCACAACCTCTCCTAATGGAGCCAAAATTTTGATCAGATTAATTTTTGAATTAAATAAACAACTGAACTTCTATAACATAAATTATCAACCTGGGGAAGTCTTTTATTACAAATCTATCGTGCAATATCTATGCAAGCACAATTTCTACCTGACATTGTTTATCTATTAGTATGAAATCAAAACACATTATAAACTAGATCACACCATATTGAAAATAAATCAAACCCTAATCCTATTGATAAAATCACACTGTGAACCTAATCATACTTCAAACATTGCAATAAAAATCAACTCTTACAAAGCAAGATCTAACTACATAAATATGAAAGAAATGTTATGTTGGCCAATGATCTATCAAAAGAAATTAACATGAAAACAACTATGATAAATCTAATGAATGAAAACATGAACTGAATAATAAAAAAATCTACAAAATAAGACACTTACAATCAACACTATCAGCATCTGCTCAGGGAAGAGGGCCCTTCCTCCACTGAGTAGAGTTGGATCTCCACAATGAAAGTCTACAACTCTAGAATTAAGAAACTGCGAGCATGTATTATTGGAATGAAATCATTACAATAGATTTTGGATCAAATCTTACAGCATAACATTGTTTTCTCTCTTCTCTTCCAATACACAAGAATGATTACATATTTATACATAAAATTCTCTAAGGAGAATGAGAAACCGAATCCCGACCTTGATCTATTTCAATAAATTTGCTAATATAGAAAACCAACCACAATAGTAAATATGGGAATTACACATTTAGAGAACTAGTTGTATATCTTAAACCATAGCTTTGTTTGGGTATTTCCTCAAAATTCAGGTAATTGAGGTCGTTATGCACAAAACCCATGTCCCGTATTTTTTATATTCTTTTCCATAGTCCCTCCAATTGAGATGTGAATCAAGGTGCTCTTATCTAGCATGCATTTTTTGTTAAGGTCATTTGATCATGAGTTGGAAGCTTGAACCCTGAGTGTTCTTGCTATTAATATGAAAAATCACTCCATAAACCATCATCAGTAATATTATGCATAATAGTCTTCAATTCATTAAAAATAAAGCAAAATAATCATGATTAACCACTAAATCATTAATGGGAGTAACATGGTATTTTATGGGCAGTTATAGCAAATGGATGGAAAATGGATAATAATATGAAGAAGAGGGATGAAATATATGTCGATAAGTGATGAATATATGGAGAAATCCATGACCCAACAGTGGCCCTACTCTAGCCACCATCGTTCCTACCATACCACAATTCATCAATGGGAGAAGTGGTCGTTCCACATCCATTCTAGTTATTCCTACCTTCTTAGTGACTACTCGTATTGTCAGAAGTCAATCTTACCCACCCCCATTTACCCATGGGAGTTACATTGATTCTAGCATCAGTACCATTGTTGGCTATTCCTAATCCAATCTCAGTTCTATTCTACCATTCATGGCTAGTCTCGACCTTCCTAATTTGGCATGGTTAACAAACAATCCTATTTTTCACAACCCATTATGGCCTGCCATTCCTACCAATCTCCCTTCATACATCCCTAAGTTTGAGGGAAAGGTGGGAGAAGATTCCCAAAACCACGTTATGTCATTCCACTTATGGTGTTCATCTAACAACATAGAGTATGATTATATTCGATTGTTGTTATTCCAACACACACTCATAAGTGTGGCAGCCAAATGGTATATCGGACTACCTCATGCCACCTACCCATAATTTTACTTGTTAGCCTCAATGGTTCTCTAGTACTTCTAGTTACAATTCTTTATGATGAGGGTATGAAAATTCTATTATCCTGTAGACAAAATAAAGCTATCCATATCACGGATCATACCCATGAGTGGATTCATCATCGTAGATTGTGTAAGATCTAGTTAGATGATAGGATTTTCCTAGATTGGTTTCTTAAAACCTTACTCTCCCCCATCACCAAGGACATTACATCTGGGAACCCACAAATTGGGAGGAATCCATCCTAAAGGAACAACAGTTTGATCTCATATATGGTAAATCGGCTTATCTGTGTACCATTTTACCTAATGCTCCCTATGTTGGATCCTCACAATGAGATATGTTGGGGCATCCCACATTGCTAATGGAGTCACTGGATCTATTACTTAGCATCCTCACCTTTTCATGACCTCTCCTTTGACGTCGACCCATCCCGGTAACACTGCTAGTGTTTCCCAACAAGGTCATGCCCTTGATTTTTCATGCATAATGGCTTAGTCCAAAGCCACACCTCCCTATGCATATCTCACACCAGTTTGTCATGTTCACAGACCAAATTTTATGGCACACTCATATAATCACAAGATGGTCAGATTTGCATCCCCTCCACTTGCTCCTGCCTATTACCCACCACTTGTGCAAGCTATACTGGATCTGGCCTTGACTTCTCCTACTCCTCAAGGACATTTCTACGCTTAGCAGAACCACCCTAATAAACCAACCCGTAATAATAAACAAGGGAAAGGAATATGAAAGAGAGGTAGTAATTGGGAAAACAAGCAACCTCCAGGAGGTGGACTACAACCCAACAGTCCGAACAATAATGGATCCAAACCCCCTGCATATAATCCCTAACATCCCTGTAGACCTAGGAAGAACCCACAGTTGTGGACTAACCATTCATGTTTCATTTGTAACACTTACGATAATTATACACATCAATGTATTCATATGAATCACGTCTTCCATTTACTCCAAACCGATAATCAACGTGACCCCAATGCGGCTGCGTTGACTCATCAAAACCTAGGACCACCGGGTGCCCCACTTATGGTGCTGGAACAATCCATACCAAATAAAGGAATGGTTGCAACCCAACCCTTGGTACCACAAACCCCCACACCCACTTATGCTAGTAAACCCAATTATCTTGGTGTCCATCACCTAATGACATTATCATCTGATGTCAACCTACACACTTGACAAAACCAATATGGCTCCACCACGAAAATTGTCAACCCCTCCGTAGCATCTACCTCCACTGCTCCTAATATTTCTTTACATTTTTCAAGACCCCCATGATGGGACTGCCAAATTCCCATGATTCCGTTTGCGTCATGTCACGAAAAACTCCACTACTAGAGCCATCCTTAATACAGTATTGTTGATGACTTGTCCCAGTCTCCCTCGACCATATCCTCTCTCGAAGTTATCAGAACTTGTCCTTAGTAATGCAAAGAGTTGTTCTTTGTGTTAGGTGTCTTTCATCCCTCTTACTCTAGGTTGATCATTTTCAAATTGGATCAAGGAGAACCCTAGATGAAATCATCTGTTATCATCCAACATCTAGTCATGATTCATAATTTGGTCATTCATAGATGAGGGGGCATCCACCTGTGTTATGTCAACCTTTTTTTAGCAGAAAATCGGATCCCCAACTCTTAAACCTTCTTCCACCTCTTTTTGTTCCTATCATGGACATGTTTCTCAACCCCAAGTTGTCCTCTTGAATGTCCCTATTGAGTTATCCGACAAAATAGTGTTTATTGACATTGATGTTGTCAATTCCCAACTCAATTACAACCCCCTCTTAGGACCTAGTTATATGTATGCAATCCGAGTCATTGTGTCTACCATATTTCAACTCCTGTTGTAATTTCACAGATCACATAAGGTTACCAATAATTAATACTAAAACATACATAAATATAAAATAGATACAAGAGACAAGAATAGATAGGATTAAACAGATTATATTATTATAGTGAGTTCATACAAGGTAGAGAACTAAATTGAGTTCTCGTTTGGCTCAACAGCCTAATATATACAATTTACAAACAGTTACAAAATAACTACCTATCGGTTCGGTGAACAGACACGACTTTTAGTTAGTTGACCTAATCTTCTAGTTTAGTCAGCCGACGGACTTAGTCGGCTGATCGACTAAGTCGGCCCATCGACTTAGTTGGTTGATCAACTAAGATGGTATTCATTCAAGTTGACTTGAAAACTTGCTCCTTCTACATATCCCCCATGGACAAAACGTTTCTTCGTCCCGAAGAAACAGGGAGGCACAAAAAATATGTTTGTCGGACCCTTCAAAAATGCTATTGTGGTGGACTGTGCAGACGGATAGTTGGTCGTTTCTGGACACAAATCTCAACAATGTCCGGAGCTGTGATGGCAAGGTGATGCTGAAAATATGTCCAAATCTGTAAAGCTTTTTGAATGTCGATAGTTAATGTAGTTAAGCTGGATAGAACCGACATATTTTCCGAAATAGGGACTTTCGCGATTTTTTCCATGTTGGGGCCCAAGGATTGGTTCTGCTCTTCTGCTGCGTCGATGAGTCGTTTCATCTATGGGTAGATGATTTCAACTTTATCTACTTTGGTCAGAGCTTTTTGCACCCACTGATGTGCTTCTCATTCCAGCTTTTGCAGTTTGTTGGTTTCTAGCACTATCTGTTTTTCTATTGTATGCCTAAGTGCTGCCTCTGTCATTTTTTTGCTCTCCAAAGCCTGAATGCCTTGATGAATCTGTCATGTCTGCTTGTAGACCTACCCATAGTGAGTAGGCCAGTCTCTTAAGACTTCTTTAGTAATGACAGACTCCTCCATGTGGTCTTGTAGCACTTTGTATGCCTCTGAGAAAGCAGTGTGTTGTGCTAGTAGCAGTCGGGCAGTCTCTTCCTTCTATTCTTCCTTAGTTTCCTGGAGATGTGCCTGGATGGTCGACACCATACTCTCGAAAAGCTGATATTCTCATTCAATCGGTCTATCTGTGTCGACTTCGAGAGGGCCTAGGATGACAGACTGAGCTAACGTCCTGCACTTGTTGAGAAACTCAACCTATTATGTATTTTTTTCTATGAGCTGTTTAGTTTTTCATGCAGTCCTTGTCTTTGCTTCTTTGGCCAGGGTTTTGAGTAATTGGCCCACCTATGTGTCGGTAGAGGAGCTTGCATCCCTTAAACTAATCCAAAGTTGGGGAGTCTTCCCATGATGCTCCTTCTTCTTCTTATGCTTTTTTGGCTATGTCTCCTGTGTACCTGCAACATTTGAGGGGGGGCCTTTGGATTGTGGGATAGAAGTGGACGGTTTTTCTTGTTGGTGGGTTGGTATGGTGGCTTCCAGCTATGAGGATGTCATTGGTTGTGATAGTTTTGGCTGTGAATCAGGGGGTGGCGGGGGTGGTGGGGATGGTGGTGGCGGTGGTTATGGAGTGGGGGAATGGTCGGGGGTAATGGGTTTGTCGGAAGTGTGGTGTGGACTTTCGCTGGGATTTATGTCTGTCTCCGATGGTGTAGTGGTGGGTGGGTCATCCTAGGTTTTGGGGTCGATGTGTTCCATGGTAGACTGCATTAGTCCAATCACATCACCTTCTTGGTTGGTTTGTCATGTGAAGGTCGACGTCATGTGTCCAAAGACCGTGGGGTGAGTTCCACTACCTGTATAGAGAGGAGTCTGTGTGAATTTTCTGAGCTGACTGAAACAGCTCAGGAAGCGTCTTGAATAAATCTTTGAGCTCGGTATCTTTGTTGAACTTTGCTTTCACTGTATCGGGTATGGTGCTCTTGTATAAGTCAAGGGGGCTGATTGACTGTTGGATCGATGCTTTCTCCTCAACTACTGGTGTCGGTGATGGGGGTGGAGGGGTCGACACAAGATAGACAATGTATTCAGGCGTGGACGTTGTTTTTGCCTTATTTTTTTGACCTTCAAGGGCTCCTGCTTCAAGAAACCATTGAAACTGAGTTTCAACTGGTACTTTGTTTGTGGTGGCATCCTCTACAATGTCGACGGCTGCAGCTGCTAGTTCTTCTTCATAATCAGATGACTCGACAATGATAAGCTTGCGCTTGCCTTTGCCTTGTTGCTCTTTTTGGGCTCTGAGATTCTTCCTGGTGGCGGCTATCTCAGTGGCCAGTTTCTTAATGATGCCTTTGGATAAAGCATACTCAGGGTTGTCGGGCTCGGCCTCACCCTTCGGTTCCTGAGTCGGAGCGACACTTAGTGGAGCTAGAGGAGTTGTTTGCTACTGTGGTTGTGGTTGTGGTTCCGTCAGCTATGGGTTGGCTCTCTTTACGGTCGGAGGCTTGATAGTTATTTGTACTCGACCAGTGGGCTCGACCGGTATGTCCTCTGAGACAAATATACTAATGTAGAGGTTAAGCTCATAGTCTTCCTCTTTCTCCTAGTCGGTGGGTGGCTCCTCTATTGAGAAGTTGACCTGTTTGGATGCCTCGGGCACTGGTATTCTTGTCTTCTTCTGTCGATTCAATTCCTGGAAGATTTGATCGATAGTCGGGTAGTAATCGAGGGAATTGGCCTTGGGGTTATTGCCCTGCATATACCAGACCGACGTATGGTCGAGCTCCAACTATATGTGGGAGTTTGCTAGGAGATTTTGTCGGATGTTCTGAGGCACCCTCCATCTAGTCGTGTGAACATTCAACTATTGGAACCATTTTTCCAAGAACACTTTCCCCTATCCTAGCTCATGCGGAGTTCCTTTCTGGGAGAAGAGTTTAAACCTGTTCATGTTAAAATTTGTCGGTTCCCAAAATACTGGACTTCCTTTTAGATAGATGTGATACATAACGATCCAGAGGATGAGGGAGGGGAACTTTCAATCTTCGTGGAGTGTCGGCCACCATAATCCTGACTATTGGATTTTCTTTGTAGTTGTGTTTGCTTGGAAATGTCCTCCTGCAGGTCCATAGTGTGCTTCGTGCATGATTTGGTCTTGCTCATGTTTGAGTACACACCTTCGAAGGATGTCATCTAAGCCCATTTTGTATAAAAATCCATTGATGAGGCTGTAGGGTGCAACCTTCATAGCTAAGATTTGTTTTTTCTTAGTATTCATACCTTCTGGTGCCTGGCTGGTTTCTAAGAACTGAGCTATTTCTTCTATTTCTTTTGGCACTGCTTCTATGCGAAATAAATGTGCATCTGGTAAGTCATCGTCAACTCCAGTCAGTTCCTCCCCTGTGTCTATGCGGGATAGGTGGTTGGGCCCGACATTTAGATTTCTAGGTCGGACAACGACTTCCAACTCAAATTCTTGAAAAATAAGTAACCAGCGACAAATTCTCCCATGATGGAGTGGTTTATTGATGAGGTACTTCAGGGCTTGATGGTCGATATACAATGTGAAGGGGTTGGCTAAAAGGTAATGTCGATACTTTTGGAGGGAAAAGGCCATACCTAGGTCTTCCCTTTCAGTGGTCGAGTAGTTTCTTTTAGATTTATTCAATTTTTGACTGCTGTAAACTATAGGGTAATCCATCCCATCATCCCCTGGTTGAGTCAGGATTGCTCCGATTGCTATTCCTGATGCATCGATATGCACATGAAATTTGGTCGACTAGTTTGGAAATTTTAGTATGGGGGCTTTGACTAGTTTTCTTTTTAGTTTGTTGAAGGAGATATGGCATTCCTCTGTCCACTGAAACTCTTGATCTTCCTTTAGTAGTTCTTCTAGAGGATAGGTCATATCTGAATAGTGTCTTATGAATTTTCTATAATAGCTTGTATGGCCCAGTAACACCCTGACTTGTTTGGGGTTTATTGGTGGTTTTAGGTCGAGGATGATTTTAATCTTTGCAAAGTCGACCTTGATACCATCTTTATAGAAAATATGCCCTAAGAGTATGCCTATGGGAGTCATAAAGATACATTTCTTAATTTTCAAGGATAGTTGAATCTTTCGACATCTCTCCAGCGTAAGTCGGAGCCATGTGCAGTGATATTTTAAGGTGGAGTATATTGTCCAATCGTTGAAGTATACTTCCATGGTCTTATATATGTATTCTTGGAATGTCTTGACAACAATTCGAGAGAACACTGCACGTGCATTCTTTAACCCAAAAGGAATAACTCTGTAAGAAAAGGAACCAAATTCACACACAAAGGTTGTCTTCTTTTGATCTTCCTTTGCTATTGGTACTTGGTTATAGCCTGAGAATCCATCTGTAAATGAGTAGCATTCATGGCCTACAAATTCATTCAAGATTTCATCAGCATAAGGGGTGGGGAATGGATCTGTCAGTGTTACTTTGTTGAGCTCCCTAAAGTTGACACAAATTCTTAACCTTGTCGGGTCATGTTTCTTGGGATGTACGACCATTGGGCTTTCCCATTCCGACTGGTCGATAGGGTAAATGATCCCTGATGCTAACATGTTGTCGATTTCCTTTTTAACTGTATCCTTGTACTTATGAGCTAGTTTATAAGGTCTTTTCTTAATAGGTCAAACATCAGGTTTAGTATCTATTTTCATTTCTCCCATTTCTTGTACTAAGCCTTTTAAGTCTTTATAGTCCCTGGCAAAGACATCTTGGAATTCTCTAAGTAAGTTCACCATTTCGGTGGTCTGTTGTTCGTTCCAGTAGTCACCAATCTTGGATAATTTTTGTTGGTCATCGTTTGAAATGTCGACCAATTTGGTTTTCACTTTGGCATCTAGCCACTCTAGTGCTTTAGCTTCATTAATCGGCCGACTCCCTTCTTTGAACTGTGAGAATGTGGCAGGGAAATCGGCTGCAATCATTCTGTCAAGATCGGGTTTGTTGGTGGTCCTGACTTTTAGGATTGAGTGGATAGGTTTTGTTGTTTCAATGTGGTCGGATTTCCATCTAAAGCTCTTTCCTTCTGTGTATTCATTTTCTAAGTGTAAACGGGTCGACTGTGGTTTTGAATTAGTTTGTATATTGTTATAGTCCTTGATCTATCGATGGTCTAGGTAGGGTTGTTTTTTGGTCGATTGGATAAACTGTTTGATTTGTTGTGCTGTCTCAGCCAGATTTTCATTTTGAGGTATGAAGTTGAAGTCTTTAATAAAATTTTCCCTGAGTTCATGCCAAAATAAGGTTTCGCCTCTAGCTTCCTCCATTTTATACCATTTATTGGGTAAGTCGGCTAGGGTTGAAGGGAACAAATGTGGCCAGGATCGCTCATCTTTGTATCCAAGTCTTCTCCACTCCATTTCACAAGTCTTGATATGTTCTTCTGTGTTTTGACCTTGGATAAAGATAGGGATTTGGGCTTTCTAGGTTAACTTCTTTCCACCAAACCTCTCGGCAAAGTAAGTCAAAGCAGTTGTCCAGGTCTGTAGTTTTGTCTGATGGGTATCCCACCATCAAATTGCTTGACCTAAAAATGTTTCCACTAGGCTTTGAAGTCGACCATGTTCTCCAATATTTTTAGATACTTGTTCAACGTGCATGACTGGGGATTCCCTTTCCTTATACCTAGGTAGTTGTGTAGTGTTTAAGTTGGTTGGTTGTAAGGTAGGGAATTCCCTTAATTTCTTTCCAAAGATTTTGGGAATAATGGATACTATGAAGCACTGTCGGGTGGGTTTTTTCTGTACTTTTTGCATAGTCCAACACCCTCTTGCTTGTGTTTCGTAATTTTCCATCTCCCAGTCATACAATTCAGCATCTGAGTTATAACCAATTGAGTCTTGGTTACCTAAGTGAAGTTCCCCATGGATGTTTGGTTCTGTATAGTCCGTATTGTTGTGGATCTGGTAAAGTTGTCTGACATCGACTTCCTCATCAATAGGTTCCATCCAAGGATCTCCTTGGGATGGATGAATGGGTACAATGAAATTTTGACCATTTCCTTTTAACTTGATTCGTTCCTTGTCTAAGGAGATGGATGCTTTTATCTTTCGTCCCCAAGGTCAACCGACTAGTGCTAGGAAGGAGCTAGATCCTTCTTTTGGGTCAATAATTTCAAAATCAACCTTGGTCAATATTCCTTTGATGGTCGTGCCGATATCTTTCCAAACCCCAATGGGTTCAATGAGGCCTTGGTCGGTGAGTTTCAGGTAAATGCCCGACTTGTAGAGTCGAGGTCTGCCCATATTTTTCCATGTATCTCGGGTCATGATATTCACTTGGGACCCAAAGTCGAGCACTACTTGTCAGATGTGGTAACCTTCGTTTTCCAAGTCGGCAAGTGGGTCGACATCATTTTTGTCTTTTTGGTTTAGGCTGCAGATGTTTTTTGTTCATTTTCCAAGGTTGGTACATTTTATTTCATGCAATAAGTCAATGAACTGAGCTACAAATTTGTCTGTTTGAGCGAGTTGGACTAATTGATGTATTGTGTTGGGTCGACTATTAACGATGTCTTCTTGTCATGCAATGTCGTGAAATATATGGGTTGCTTCTTGATATGTTTTTTTTTCCTTCATAGGGTCAAGATAAACATTTGTGTCTTTAATCTTACTAATTTGAGGGTTATCAGGTCCTATTTTTGTTCCTTGTCGAGTGACAATATGTAAATTTTTAGTAGTTATTACATCATGCTTTTGTACACAAGACAAAACATTAACATTTTTTTTGTATTAATTTTTTCTAACATAGTAGGACAATCCTCGAGCGAGTGATCTCCTACTCCATAGTGTGTACAGAATTTAATATCAGTTCTGTCCTTGTATGGACAGTCTGCGTACCGATGACCTTCTTTGTAGCATGTGAAGCACTGGGTTGGTCGACGCGGACGTATGTTGCGATTCCTAGGGAATTGACCTCTTCCTCCGTAACCTTGGTGTCGATTGTCGTACCGGTGCTCGTATCGTTGGCTGTCCTATCTTTGTCTATTCTGATTGTTTGGTGGATTGTTTTGCTCGTTATGTTGCGCCACTGCATTCGTTTGGTATACCGCATGATAGTTCTGTCGATTCTTTAGGTTTAACTAACAATCGGCGGTGTTGTGACTTTTTGTTTCGCAGATGGTGCACCAGGAAGCCTTGCCATTCATCATATTAAACAGGTAGTCTGTTGTAGAGTGATCTCCATGTTCCTAGAAAATGTCGCAAAAGGCTTCAGTCTGTACGAAGTGGACGTCTTGTCGGTTATATTCATGTCGACAGTTATCGTTCAAGTGGCCATTAGTTGAGCACTTGGTGCACCAGATCTCCTGATTTTTGAGGTTGAGCTCCTTCAAAGACTTATGTACATTCTCTAGATGATGTTCCAGTCTATGGTCCGTGGGGTATGCAGGTATATCTTTGTCCATCTCAACCTGAAGAGCTTTTGTTAGCGCATCCTCATATGTTTTGAATGTCTCCACACTAATATGTCGATGTAGTTTTTTTGATAGTCCTGCAAGAAACCATTGAATTAGTAACTGTTCATCAATAATGTAATCCAATCGGCTCAGTAAATCTTTCCATCGCTTGTCGTAGTCATGGACAGATTCCCCTTGCTTTTGTGAAGTAGTTTTGAGCTTCTTTGTAGCCAGGTGCTTAGCGTCTGGTGTCTTAAAGAATGACAGGAATTGCGCCTTAATCTCGGCTTTTGTCGCTCTGGGTTGTCTCTCAGAAAACGTCATGTACCATGTCAAGGCTGTTTTCCTTAAGGCTCCTGCGAACTGTGCCATTTGTCAGTCTTCATCTGTAACCTGGTTGGCTTCCCAGGTCGACTTGCAGATGAACTAATATCATCGAGGGTCTTCGTCTCCCTCATAAAGAGGAATGTGAGCTGATCCCTGACCCATTTCTGAATCACTTTCACTGCTCTCAGAAGTTGGTGGAGGTGGAGGTGGGGGTGGTGGTGAAGTTGGTGGGGTTATTGATGTAGTCGTTCCTGCGGAATTCTGGTTGACAGAACTTGTGCTCCCGTCGGTTGTCAAGTCTTTGTCGACTTGCAGTCAGTTGATGTCGACTCTTGCTGTCGATGGTCTGCTGCAACTTTTTGTTCGCAGGTCTGATTTTTCGATTTCTTCTAAAGCTGTACTTGGTGGGGGGGGCTCTCCTTCATGTGTCAGTAAGAGCAAGTGGATACTTCGTAGGGAGGCTATCGCTTGAAACGTCACCCAGTTACCTTCCGTCGGTCGATGTATAATAAGATGTCATCTGGGATTTGCTTCGTTGCCTAGTCGGCTCCATATAGTAAAGTCACCAGCTCGTAGTCGGAAGTCGTCTTCGACAATAGTCAGTATTTGAGTATGTGTTTTCAATGGGGAAAGGGTTGTTCCTTCACTGGGAGCTCTTAATTAGGGAGCTTCTGGCTGCTCTATCCACACTTCTTCCTCCTCAGGAGATGCCTCTTGCTCCACTCCCTCTTCACATCGGTCATGACCTGACTCTGGCTGATTCTCTTTGTGGTCGTTCTCCCTAGTTTTTTTTCCTCTGTGCAGCTATAAGGCTCTTTCACGTCTTGCTTCCCTTCTCTAGTGTCTTTCGTCCCTTTCGACCTTCTGAATGTCCGACATACTTTTGTAGGATACTATTCTCTTGAGGTCCTCTTCATTCGACTTCTCATTACTGGTGACTGATATCGGATTTGAGTCGACTAGGATCCACTATGCTCTATCTTCGACACATGACCAGCTACCCCCCCATAGCCTACCCGACACTTTTAGAAACCCGTATAGTTTGATTTATTTGCTTAGGAAGTATCCCCACTCCCTTTCTGCAATGAATTTTTCCCACTTCCTCTGCTTCTCCGCCCAATTAGTATTTGATGGCTATTCGTACAGTGGTGGATGAGGTTCAACAATGTGTCCTGCTCCCTTCTTGATCAAGAATTTGAAGAGCAAGGTTGGTAGGGAACACAAAAATTGTTCAGTGAAATCTGTGTAAAATTTTTATTTGACAGTTTCCACTGAAGTTCTGTCTTCAAATGCTTTTTCCTCACAGAAGTCGTCGGCAATTTTCTCAAACCACTCCGACAAATTTGTTCGGCCTCCTCGGATCAGTTTTTCCAGCAATTGTTGTTCTTTACTTGCGTCTGGCTTTCTCATCCAGAAGTTGCTTCAAGAGTTGGGGCACCGATTCAACAAACTTTTCATGTGTCTCTGTGAAAAATATTTATTTGGATTCAGCGACTGTTAATCTATTCCTTCACGCGTAATTTTGCAGATAGTTTGCAATTTTACGTTCCCACCAGTCCTTAATCTCCTGCTTTGATATCATATGTGAGCATATATTTCAGTCATGTACTACCGGCAATGGAACCAATGTTGTAATCTCACATATCACATAAGGTTACCAATAATACATACTAAAACATATATAAATATAAAATAGAGACAAGAGATAAGAACAGATAGGATTAAATAGATTATGTTGTTATAGTGAGTTCATACAAGGCAGAGAACTGAACTGAGTTCTCGTTTGGCTCAACAGCCTAATATATACAATTTACAAACAATTACAAAATAACTACCTGTCGATTCGGTGAACCGACATGAATTTTAGTTATCCGACCTAATATTCCAGTTTAGTCGGCCGATCGACTTAGTCAGCTGATCGACTAAGTCAGCCCATCAACTTAGTCAGTAGATCGACTAAGTCGGTCTTCATTCAATTCGACTTGACGACTTGCTCCTTCTACAACTCCTAATGTTCCCCCATGACGGGAAAATTATGAAAATAAACCAACTAACATATTATGATCCAAATGAAGAAACCAGAGTGGAACAAATCCTCGCTACTATCAACACTACCATCGACAATGTGTCCATCCCTTCCCTATCTGTCATTGTCTCGGGCTTATTTTCCAACACTCCTTTGGAGGACACTTTTTTGTCCTTACTGCCTCCTCCTTCAATGACTGATATATTGGATTTGTGCACTATCACATCCAGTAACATTTTGATGTCCTCGCAACCTCAATCACAACCTCAACCACCGAACTCGAGGAATTATTGGGGTTCATTCCCTGTACATACGATTCTCTTCCTCTTTCCATGTTTTGACATTGTGAGTAAGCCCTTCATAGATACTCTCAACCTTTTGGGCTTCACTTTTGGTCTTCCCATGTGTTACCTAGATCCGCCCACCCCTCCCCCAACTCCCTAGATCCTATTAACTATCGTCCAACCTATTGAGACGGTGTCACACCCAACTCCTAGTACAGAAATGACTGCTTCTGTCTCTACTTTTTCCCCTTCTCCTTCCACAAATACTGGTGGAAAGAAACCCAAAAATAATGACAGAACCACGTCCTCCTCCTACATGTGCTTTATGTGATGTCTAAATCCATGTGACATAGAATTCTACCGATTTTCCTATCCTTCACACCCACATGCACATTATAGTCAAGATCGATGACACTCCATTTGTCAACCTACAAACAATACATGTTTTTAAGAATGAATCACTCTAAACCAACCACCCATGTGTAGTTTTTTTCCTATATGGTCATTATTCACACAATTCCCCAAAATTTCATGAGTACCTGTCACTCCTTAGTTACCTTCACAATCACTCTCATGAGTCTGAATTCACCATCCTTGAGGATATCCACCTTTCAGCTTCTAGCTCGGATACCATAAACACCATTTAAATGATCTCTAGTTCTAGTAGTCCTTCCTCCTCATCGATCATGGATGATCCCCCTGATCTATCCCACAACCACTTTCATGACGATAGAGAGATCCTTGAAAATGGCCACTAGTTTTACCCCATTTTACTTAGTCCATTGTGTGGAATTGGTTCTTCCAATTGAATGCCATATTTCATCACTCTTCCTTATGATTGAACTTCTACCTGATACTTTACCATTAAAAAAATTCCTACTTATGCTTGAACAAACCAATGAGGATTGTCATGCTACTCTCCAAATGATTGAAGTTACTTAGGCTTAATTGAAGTCCCACTATGAATCCCACGTCCACCCGTGCAAATTTAGCAAGGGGGGCCTAGTCCTTGTTATTATAGCTGATTTTACCACTCCATGTGAATCACACTTTGTATGGCCTTCCCCTGTCCCGTTACAGACTCCTTAGACCCCATGGACCATTTTTTGTCCTTTTATGTTTCCTTGACAATTCCTAAAAACATGTGAAAAATGATACACGCGACTTTTAAACCTATAAGCACATATATACACGGGTTTGACCACTAAAACCACGTACGTCGGGATGTGTACAAAATCCAAATCCTTTTGGATTTTTACTTGACATGGATCTGACTCACTTGAATCCTGGCCTTCTCTATGCCTTGAGATTGTTCGGATTCGACCTTTCATTACCCCTTTGAAAATCTATATAAGGAACTCTATGGTAAATTGAAGGGATATGAGAGAATTGAGAGAAAAGAAACTATAGTCCATTGTTGCCAGAACTTATGCTTGAGTCTGCATCCCTTTGTCCCTTGGAGCACTAGTATGTTCTTCCTAAGCTTGCCTTTTGCTTGTGAGCTTGCTATCGAGAGATGGAGGATTGAGGTGGTGGAGGCCCAAGTGGGGGATTCATTTTCTCCGATTCGCAGATGTGCCGTCAGAGGTTGTATCTACTGTAATCTTTGATTTATATTAATAGAAATATCTTTTCCTGTCCAATAATGTGTGTTTGAATGAATATTTTATCCATTATATTATGTCAAATGCTTATACATTATTGATTATATATTCTATAATATATCTAACACCATGATATATAGAATGGTTGTATTGTTTACTTGTTGTTGAGGAAGTAATTTATCAATTCAAGCTGAAGTTGGAAAGCTCAACGGGGATCTACTTCAACCGTCCGGAGTAAGGTACGAGGTCTGATCCTTTAGTGTTAGACATTTATTTTCTATTACATATTGGAAAGGATTGATTTCTGGAGTCAAGATGTCTGTTGTGGTACCCCAGCCATAGGAATTTCTCTCCATAATAGAATTGGTGACTCTACTGGGGAGTTCCTAGTAGTTGTCTTTTGGGGGTTCTTTTTATCAGCATTCAATGAATTTGAATTGCTCTTTCTCTCTTGTTTCTGTGTTGAGTCTGGTGGCATGCATGCCTGGTAGTGTCTGATTGGTGTTAAATTTGTCTCAGCTTGTCTGTTTGCCTCGATTTTATGCACCTTTCTTCCTGTACATGATTTTTTAACTTACAATAGCGTATACATGCGGGTTTACTACGAACAGTCGCGTATGCCCTTAGTTTTTCCTTTTTTTGGAAGTTAAATGGTTGCTGGGTGAAGTTTGATGATTGCTGTGTCTCCTTTGTCACTGCCTGAGTCTGTTTATACCTTTGTTTCTGACTAGAAACATTTTTTTTTAGGCTAAATTTTTTTTAATAAGGTTCTTGTCATGGCATTTGCATTGATTGTTAGGTGTGCATTTTACTTCATGTTGCATCATAACACCATTAGTTGCACGGTCATATCCCTATTTTGAGTGATAAAGCCAACTAAAATTAACGTTAGATTAAAATGAATTACACTCTTTTCTTTTCTATGGTGCACCAACAAGCTTAGGTTTTAGGGTCTTGGAATAGTTCATTCTAAGTAAATTCTCCAAGACCATTAAAAAACAACATGCATTTGTTTGTCCAGGTGAGTGTGTGAAATCCTTGGTATAACCAGTGTTTCTCAGGATCCTCCTCTCAAAAGGGAGTTAAGCATGAGGCAGTGTGAGCGGTTATTGATTGGGATGACCCCTAGTCATAACTGAGTAGCACCAGAGATATTTCTAGGATTGTATTTGTATCTAGGGGCTCTTTCAAGAGTTTTGGGCTTTGTTACCCTGCCCATATGTCAATCCCTCCTGCGACTGTCCGCCTAAGCATTGATTATATTGAGGTGACCTTAGTGGCCTTAACTAGGATATCGAGCAGGTACATTGCAGAGGTTATTCTGTAGGTGTCCCGGCCAGGTTGGGGTCGAACAGCACAGTCGCTTTACACATTGAAGCTAAGGGCCACAATAATTGGTTATGTACCTTCACTTGTTGTGTATGGGAGTATCAATCCTCTCCTAGGCAAGACATACCTACTTCATTCGGGAGCTCACTTATCCAGCACTTGTTTGCTTGCATTTGGCTTTAGATTTTATTAGTGGTTGCTCTGTGCATGATAGTTTGCCTAGGGTTTGCGTAAATAGAGATTCTTTTTAATTTTTTGAGTCATTTTGGATTCAGGTGCGGCTCCTTGCCATTCTCGTCGTTTAGCAAGATTTTTTCCTTCTACTTCTCCTCTTCTTTTGGGAAAGAGACCTAGACAGTCCAGGAAGACTATCTCACACATTGATTCACACACCATGGGAGACCATATAGAGGATATTCCTGAACCACCTTCTCCCATTCGTGTTGACGATCGGGAGTTTACTTCTAATTATGATCCGTCACCCAACTTGGCTGAGTTAGGTCCTGTGATTTTTGAGATAGGAACCTTTCATGATAAACCTACTCACTCTAGGGTTGATTCCCCATTAACGCATTACCGGTATGGAATGTCGAAGGATGCCGAGACTCATTTTGAACCCGCAAGCACTAGCTATGGTAGTTATACTATGACTGGTTTTCCCACACATGATTTGGCATTTCATGACAAATCTGACTTCGAGCCTAACACTATGCCTAGGGGCACTCTCATTCCTTACCATGCAAAGAGCTTTGGGAGAACTAGTCACATTGCACCTTTCGTCCTAGTGGTGGAAGTTACATCACATATTCCTTCTAGGTCTAGGGTTAGCGATCCTATTAGGATACCAGACCCGAGACACGTAATGATAGGGAATAGTACGTACATTATTACTCAAGTCCCTCCATCCTCGGTCCCTACTTCTTCAAATTTTCACCCTCCACCTTATTCACGTGGTCCTTCGGGCTGAAACGTTGCTACGAGTTATGTCTGTACTGCGGCTACTAGACCGGTTGTGTCTCAGCTTCATGCACCACCCGTCATTTTAGGAGGTTGTGCTCATACTTCTAGAGGTCACATTCCTACTTCCGAAATGCATATTCCTACTTCTGGAATGTATGTTCCTACTTACGGAGTGTCCCATGGGACATCGCATGCGATGAATTATGGACCCTATTATGCGATGCGGTATGGACAGGGTTCTTCACCTTATGACGGCGGGTATCAACAACCTGCTTAATCTCCTAACTACGGCTTTGTAGCTCCTAATAGTCAAGGTCCACCACACTATGGTTTTTCCACACCACCCTATACGGGTAATACGGGAGGAGGGCACTATGGCCAAGGCCATGGTGGTAATCAGACCTATATGAATCAGGGAGAGGTCCATCGACCTCATCATCCTAGGCTCCCTTTCCTCACGACGCTCAATCTTCCTGACTTGTTGAGATTAACGAACGATCTTGTAGCTCATGACCCGGCTTGGCCGGCTGTCCCTACCAAGCTTCCTTCAGACATACCTAAGTTCGAGGGAAAACTAGGAGAAGATCCAAGCGAACACGTTACTACGTTTCACCTATGGTGCTCTCCAAATTCCTTACATTAGGACTCCATTCGTTTGAGGCTATTTCAACGCACCCTTACAGGGCCTGCCGCGAAATTGTATATAGAGCTACCTAGGGGAGCTTTCGCTTTGTTAGATGACCTTGCAATGACTTTTCTTAACCACCTCCAGATACCAGTGCATTATGACATTGGTACTGAACTCTTGTTGACATTTTAGCAAGATAAAGCCACACATATCTCTGATCATATTCAAGAGTGGTGTAGATGGAAGAGGTTAATTAAAGCCTATATATCACCAGAGTTCCTCCTCGAGTGGTTCCTCAAGTCATTATTGCCATATATAGTGAACGATGTTTCCACATCCGGAGTGCAGAATGAGGAACAAGCGATTTTTAGGGTGCAGGAACTGGACTTGATCTATGCTCAGTCTGGTTTGTTATATGAGATTATTCCCAACGTTCTGTGTTCCAGTTTTGACCCCAAAGTCAAACCTGGACCACATGTCGATGGCATTGTGGGCTGTGCAAGTGCAAAACTTGTGGATTCAGTTGCAAAACAAGTTAGTCAATTGTCAATCAACCAATCTACTCTGGGACAAGATACGGCTTCATCTCAACCCGCCCAAATGGCGAGTGTACTTTATGTTCAATCGTCGGACCAAAAGGGTAACCAGCAGCCCAGACGGAATAGAAAAAAGGGTAAAAATAATCGTAAGGGTGGGAATAAGAATGAGAATGCTAATAGTAATGAAAAGAATGGCTAGAATGCTTGGGGGGACAAACAAGATAAACATAAGGTTAATTTCCCTTGCAAGTTATGTAAGGACGATCACCTCACTTACTTGTGCCCTCATATTCAGGAAGCCTTGAGGTTCTTTGCACAGGGCCTAGTTGTGCTAACTAACCCTTTACTACACAATAAAAATATGAACTTGAGGTCCCATGACCAGTCTGGTGCTGATCAAAATCAGCTAGAGGGTAATGGTCATGGTTGTATTAACATGGTACATGCCGAAAAAGTTGTGACCCATGTGAAAGATTATGGTTTGTCACAACCCAGCCCAAGCAAAGAGCCTGATCCACCAGGGTCCCCTTTGCGTATTGAGAAACCTATGGATAAACTTGAAGCTGCACCTCACATTCCTAAGGGAGTCCTTAAGAATTCGGGGCATAATCCAAATGCCCAAGCTTCCCAGAACTATTCAGTTGTCGAGGATTTGGGCCACACTCCTTGTGCGATGTCTGTGTTGGAAGTGCTTCAGAGTTGTCGTTCGCAAAGGAAGGTGTTGCTTTCTGCCCTTGGTGTGAATGATGATGATTCTTCCTCCATGATTAAATTTGAAACCGCAGGACTTTAGCCTCACTTGCCCTACTATGTCTCTCTTTTGATTCATGTAGAATGTCTTAATATGACCATCAAGCGCACTGTGATTGACGAAGGCGCTGCTGCTTCTGTGATGTCTTTATCATTCTAGAAGGGTCTGGGTTTGCCTAAGCTGTCTAAATCAATTACCATGTTAACTGTGTTCGATGGGAGATCTTTTAGGCCACACTGCATCCTTCCTTCCCTTAAAGTCCGTTTGGGAGGGAAGACCATTGTGATAGAGTTCGAGGTGGTTGATGCGCCCCTTGACTACAATCTCTTGCTGGGTAGGAAATGGATGTACAGTATGCAAGCCATTGCTTCTTCCCTATTTCACATTGTATGCTTTCCACATAATGGGAAGATCGTAACGATTGATCAAACAACATTTAAGAATCCGTCTGTTACCGCATCTTCAGGAGCTTCAATCCCAATCGTTGAACATTTTTAGCCTACAACTGGGAGTGTGGATGTAGGCATGTATCCATCCCTCATGGGAATATTTAGTTGTCCTGCACCAATCCTTATGATAGGATCTAGTTCCAATGATGCTTTGACATCTATGAGATCAGTGTCTTTTCACACAATTCATATGGAAGATCCTTGAATTCTTCCTACACCGAGTACTCTGAGCGAGCCTGTCGTGAAGGATGTGTCGTTTCCTGCAACTATGGTAGCCTATCAAGCTAATCTCAATTATGTTGCAGAGCCTAGTCTTTCCTCTTCGTGGATGGAAGAGGAGGACCCTTATGTGCTTCCGGCATGGTCAGTACAGTCTTCTCACGCACACCACTACCTTGATATGGTTTTCCCTTCAGATGAAGCGATTATTGAGGCTATGTCGGGAGTTGAGCCACCATGGGAGGAAATCCATCATAGATCGTACTTTCTTCCCCAGCTTGATCGCTTGGAGTGTGAGGATTTTAGGGCAGTTCTTAGTCAGAGAGTTGGTAGTCCTATGGTTCCGTTTAGATCTCCTGGTCCGATGGCTGATGGAAACATGGCAAACATATCTTCAATGATTCCTATCAACATCTCTTGCAATCCTGGCACGATAGAGAATGTCTATATTGGGGAAAAATGTTCCCATGCTGAGATTCTAGAATACACTGATCTATTTAAGGAATTTCATGATATTTTTGCTTGGTCTTACGACGAGATGCCAGGTATTGACCCTCGTATTGTCGAGCATGAGATTAAGACTTACCCCAATGCTAAGCCCATTCGACAATGGTTGCGTGCGGTGAATCCGAGGAAAGCACCCACGATTAAGGCAGAGATAGAGAAGCTATTGAAATCCAGTTTCATCTATCCCGTTACCTTGACAGAGTGGGTTTCAAAACCCGTTCTGGTGGATAAGAAGCAGGGAGCAATCCGCATATGTACTGATTTCTGCGATTTGAATCGTGCCTATCCTAAGGACAATTTCCCCACACCATTTATTGATCAGATTTTTGATGAGTGTGGGGGTAGTGAGGTTTTTTCCTTCATGGACGGATTTTTCGGATATAATTAGATACAGATTAAACCTAAGGACCAACATAAGACCGCATTTATTTGTCCTTGGGGAATGTTTGCATATGGGAAAATTCCTTTCATCCTTAAAAATGCTGGAGCTACGTTTCAACAAACAATGACCTTAATCTTCCATGATCTCAAGTCAATTATCAAAGTATTTTTGGATGACCTTGTTGCTCATTCTCATATGACAATGCATCATCCCTATCACTTGAGGTTGGTATTCAAAAGATGCTGGCACTATTTGGTGAGATTAAATCCTCATAAGTGCATCTTTTGTGTGAAGTTAGGTAATTTGTTAGGATTCATTGTTTCTAAAGAGGGTATAAGAGTCGACCCTTTGAAGGTAGAGGCAATACTTCAGTTGTCTCCCCCGAAGAATATTCGTTATCTTCAGTGTTTGCAAGGCATGGAAAACTTCTTATGAATATTTGTTGTCAACTTTTCCAATTTCACTAGAGGCTCCATGTGTCTCTTAAAGAAGGACACCCCCTTTTATTGGGATGAGCAAGCCCAGGAGTCCTTCGATGCACTCAAACGATCCCAAGCATTGTACCCAGTGATTAGTCCCCTGGACTATAGCCGTGATTTTCTATTATATGTGGTCACATCATTAGAGACGATTGGTATGGTTTTGGTTCAAAAGGATGAGGAGCTCCAAGAGCATGTCATATATTATTTGATTCAAAACCTTATTGACACAAACATTCATTATTCTCATGTCAAGAAGCTTGCTTTAGCTACCGTACATGTGGTTCAGTGGTTGAGACATTATATTCTCCTTCGCCAGACCTTGGTTATAGCCCATGTCAATCTGTTTCAATTCATCCTCACCTGAAGGATGATTGGGGGAAAATATAATAAATGGATTGTCATTCTGCAAGACTTCGATCTCGAGTTTGTTTCGGCAAAATCGAAGAAGTATTTAATTTTTGCAGAGCTTATATCGGATTTCCTGAGCGAGGCTGAGGAGTTGGTTTGTGAAGATATGTTTGTCGATGAACACATCTTCTTAATCTCAACTTTAGACCCATGGTATGGGGATATCATAATATTTACAAACATTGAAGACCCCTACTCACCTCTCGTGAGATGAACGATGACGATTACGTCACGTCTCTAAGAACTACCTCATAGTGGATAACACTTTGTACCACCATGGGGTAGATTCCATTTTACAACATTGTTTAACTCATGAATAGGCTGAGGTTGTGCTAAATGATTGCCATGGAGGGGTGTGTGGTGGTCATTTATTTGGGCTTTCTACAACTTAAAAGATTTTAAGAGGGGGTTATTTCTGGCCATCGATCTTTAAGGATTGTGTGGATGTGTTCAAGAGGTGCCGCCCCTACCAAGTGTTTACACATAATATGCACTCAAAACCTGCCCAGTTACAAGCCATTATCACCGCTGGTCCCTTCACTAAGTGCGGGCTCGATTTTATGGATTGCAACCCAGTTTCGGCTGGGGGGCACCATCATATTATAGTGGCTATTGATTACTTCACAAAATGGGCTGAGGCTATGCCTACAGTAAAATCCAATGGTGAGATAGCCACTCACTTCGTATTCAACCAAAATTATTACTTGGTTTAGGATTCTGAAAGATCTTGTCACTGACCATGGCTCGCACTTTCAGAACTGTATGATGGAAGAGTTGGCATCGAAGTTAGGGTATAAGCAAGAGAATTCCTTTTATTACTACCCTCAAGCAAATAGATAGGTAGAAGCAGTGAATAAATCACTCAAATCTATTCTCCAACGAACCATTGCACAAAGCAAGAATAATTGGCACATCATGTTATATCCTGCTTTGTGGGCATATCGAACCACTATTAATACTACCACTGGTTTTTCTCCATATCAACTTGTACATGGAATGGAGTCGATATTGCCAGTTGAATATGAGATTCCTTCTTTGAAGCTAGCTGTATAAATCTTACCAGACACTTCACCATTGGAGGAGCGTTTGGTTCACCTTTAGCAACTTGATGAGAAACGTCGAGATGCCTTGGTGGCTCTGGAAGTCAATAAACGTCGCATAAAGGTCCAGTATGATAAGTCTGTCTGTCTAAGGAGGTTTAGTGAAGGGGACTTGGTCCTTTTGTGGGATCAACCGAAAGAACCCTTAGGGGCAGGGAAGTTTAATCCTATGTGGCAGGGTCCTTATGTGGTCAAGCGTGTGTTAGAGAAGGGTGCGTATGAGTTAGTGGATTACGAAGGAACGGCCTTGGCAAAGCCTATAAATGGGGTCTATCTCAAGAAATACTATGCATGATCTTTAGCCAAGGCTTCTTATTGTATATTATTGTACAGTTTTGCATATTTAGGTATTTTTCTTATCGTGATCGGGTTTGTGATTAGTTTCCATTTCTTTTGGCATATGTCAATGGAATATTCCACCTACATAGGATTCACAGATGGTGCGAGCCGTCACACTCAACACTCAGCCTCTACTGCTTTGGTGATTTATAATCCTATGGGTCAAGTACTATCTTCAGGAGGCGTATGTCTATGGCCATTGTCCAACAATGTTGCTGAATATAGTGTCGTCATTGAGCTTCTACGAGATGCCATTTCACATGGCATTCTCTCTCTTGAGGTATGTCTTGATTTGGAGTTAGTAGTGTAACAGCTTAATGGTTTGTACCATGTTATAGATCCAACGTTATTGAGAATACTCTTACGTGTGAGATTGTTAGAATGACAATTGGACAATATAACATAGATACATATTCCAAGAAATAATAATCAAATTGCTAACTCATACGCTAACTTTGTGTTAGATTGGCATTTGTTTCATTCACAGTAAATTAATCAAAAACACAATTTTTACACTTGTAAATAAATAAACCGATCACCATAAAAAAATTATATAAAAACCAAAATGTGATAATACATAGTGTCATGATACAAAATTGGGGCTCTCGAGCCACCAACATATAATACACGGTAGTACAAAATGTATACACTCCCAGGTATCTAATCCTGTAGAGGAGGAGGAGGGTTGTGATCATGGAAGGTCACTATTACTCTAGCTAGCTGTTGGAATAATTGCACCCATGCGTATGGTACACCCACCACCTACCGCTGCATAGCCTCAAGCAAGTCCTCGACTTGTTCCATGGGAACCCTATGTGTCAGTCTCACAAAATTGGTATGAATGCTCTGGAGCATCCGCTCAGCATCCACACCCATGATATCATCTCCTCTTCCCCTCCGTCTATGATGAGGGAAGCCTTTTGGCCACCGTGGTCCCACATCTACACATAAATGGTAGATGTCACTATGTATCGTCACAAAAAAATATGTCTTTTTGATTCCATATAATCAAGAAAACACAACAAAAATTAAATAACTCAAAAATTTAAAGAAGAGAGGGTCAATATTCATTACCTATATCACCATATGCCAATCCTAGTGGTAGCGGCATGTCTGGGTTCCCCCGAAAATCTATCCCCACATAGGGGTAGTCATCGATGGAAACTATCTTTCGTCGCCACCATGGAAAGGAGTTAGCTGGATATGGTTTGGACACCCTACCACCCCCCAGTCTGCACATAGTATCTGCCCAATACCATTGGGCCAGATCTCGAACCCCGTGAAGAGGAACGTCCACTTCGGGGCTCAAACCTAGAACACACTCGAAGAAAAACATGCTCAAAATACTGTTGAACCTAAAGTTCTGTACTCTACCTTCCTTACACTCACTGAGCTGATGTTTCATGTTGCTCAGTAGTGTAGTGCTCCAGTCGTATATCGTGGGTCTCATGCACTCCACTACATAGAACATAAGAGGCCGCAAGGCCTGGTGGAGTGATTCCAAGCCTGCTATCCTTCCTAATGTCAATAGTATGGCCTTTAGGCCCAACACCTATATAGCATTGGTAGGGACTTGAATCTCCACCTTCTTTGTGTCTGGTTAGTAGTACACTACAATGTACTCATTGATAGTCAGGCCACCTCCTGGCCCACCATGAGAATGAAGGTTCACTACTTCCCCTCGTCTAGAAAGCCCTGTAATGAAGTATATGTCCTATAGCTCTATAGTGAGGGACATCCCATCTATGTGGAAGGACTCCGAGTCTAGATCTGAGTAATCCACCGGCATTTTTAATAGTCTTGGTTTGGCCCTCAAACCACCAAGACACCAAAACTTGTAGAGTCCGCATGCACATAGAGCTTGTTGAGCCATTAGATCAGCCCTTACTACTTCCTCTACCTCACCATGTTCACCCTCTCTCCACTCTAGGACCATCCTGCATAAGAAATTACAAATTTTCCCATTAGATTATTGAAAAAACCTTATGCATGGCCTCATACGCAACTATTTTCAAAACAACCATATATGTACGCGGGTTTGGGGGCATTTTCTGCGTATATCCAGCCCTATATGCAGAAAATCCCTCGATTTCCACGTGGTCTACAACACCCATTTTAGTTTGGCCTAGAAAGCTTAATTGACCATGGAATTTCATAAAAATTACATCAAAATGAAAGAGAAGAGCATGGGTAAATACCTGGAAGAAACGGTAGTGGATTCCGACAGCTGGATCTCCTGGAATTCGCTGTTGAAAATATTAGCTCAAATGGGTAAAAGTTTCAAATGTTTTATAATATTTTGAATTGTTTACTATTTATAGAAAATTTTCAAATAATTGAAAATTTTTACTCCCTTTCCTATAGTTTCGACATTTTCTAACCATTTTGGATGGTTTTTGACATAATTCATGATGTAGAGGACCTTTTTCAGTTCCGTTTCAATCGTTGGATTGATCCGTTCATGCCAATATCAGGTATCATGTCTAAACTGGCATATAGGTTAGGTTTCATCACCATTTGCATTTTGCATTACCTTATGACCACCTCATCATGACCTTAGGTACGAACCCACTCTATTATGTCATGGAACCTTCTTGCCGCTTTAGAAGTGGCATGATATGAGTGGTAGAGCTTCACCTTACATGGGTACCATAGTTAGTGCCTTATTTGCATTTGGTGCCCATGCTGACATTTTCTCCTTTAGGGTGTGGGAGTCTGTTGTATAGTACCACCATGACATTTCGAAAGAGCCTCATACTCCTCTTGATCTTTTGCTTGCCTATTTCCCTCATGACTCCCTCATGTCAAGTTGTGAATGCATTATCATGAGATTTTCCTTCTTTATTGAGCTTTTTGTTGGCTCCCCTGACATTGCGTATTCAGCCATGTAGCCCGAGCTTGTCTCATGTCTATCCATGTAGAGCCATATTTTATATCCTTCGTAGCTTGTTTCCCTTTTACCGAGAGGGGATTTTCCCCCAAGTGTCGATATCCTACACATGTATCCTTGCATTGAGCATAGGTATGTTCCATTGCTTGGAACTAGTTTGTTTTCCCTTATGACACTTGTCTCCTCCTAGTCTATAACTATAAATCCATTTTATTCTTTTTCAATCTTTTTAAATAACTAAAAAAGTCCAAAAAAACCAAAAAACCAAAAATCCAGACAAGGAAAGATGTTATCTGTGGAAGCTATCAAGTCGTGTCGCCTTCGAATAGAGCACTATATATCACATCCATTAATTGGGTTATAGTTTGACTTTAGGAGCTGTACTCGTTTATCTGAGTTTATCTCCACCGACTGGTTAAGCTTCCAATCCCTATAGAGCCTCTGTCGATGCCTCCTATGTTGTAGAGATGTCCCAGTTTGTATATCGAGTCTATGCTACCTTTATTCAGACACCATAGGCCGTTATGCTCTTGTTCGAATGGAGTTGAATCCTGAGTCGACCATTCCTTAGTTCTCTTGAATTTGCATGTCAGCCATTCCTGGTACAGTTACTGGTTCGTGCACGTTATGATCGAGTCCTTCCACATTATATAGCCTTGCTGAGTACCTCATTTTGGATGATGGGGGATGCCTTAATGCCCTCCTTCCAGTGGATTTCATCCCATTGAATTCAGATCATTTATTCTGGGATTGGATTCTATAGTCATTTTGAGTGCCTTGAGACTTGCAGTCATCAGTGGCAGGTTCTCTCGCCATCGACAGTCTTTGGGAATACATCAATGTCCCCTGATCGATGGATCCTCTCAAGTTTTTGACCTCAACACATTTATTCACACTTGTTAGTTTGCACTCTAGTACCTTGATTCCCATTTTCATTATCAGTGGGTGATCTCGCGTCTGTTAACGGTATACATTAATGACTGGTAATCAGACGATGGAATACTATGTTCGACCTCGACACCTCTATTCACATAGTAGGACATGTACTCATAGCAGTTTGTGTAGAATACTTTCCAGATTGGTGGCATCTCTTATATGCTACCTCCTTGATCATGCCAGTGTTCATGAGATTTCAGCTCTCATGACTTGATTCCAGTATATGTCAGATATTTCCAGCCATTATGGATATCTTGATCTATTATATATCTTCAACCATTATGGAGATCATGTTCCTTTGTATATCTTCATCATGGAGATTCTGATCTATGTATATTGTACGTGGCGATGACCACTCATGTGATATCTTGTATCATGCCTATTCATGGCCATTGTACTCTTATGTATCTAGGACTGCTATATATATTTGCAAATATGTACAGAGTTGTGTCATTGTACGATGCTGATTGGGTGGCCGGTCTTCCATTTAGGATACTTCATCACTCCACTTCTAGGATGGACTTATAATGTATTTCGGCCATCGTATGACCCCTCTAACCTCACACATTAGGGTGCATATGTTATAGCGGATTTTACCACTCTAGGTGAATCACACTTTGTATGGCCTTCCCCTATTCCACTATAGACTTGTTAAACCCCATGGACCATTTTTTGTCCCTTGATGTTTCCTTCACCGTCCCTAAAAACATGTGAAAAATGATACACGCGACTTTTAAAACTATAAGCGCGTATATACGCGGGTTTGGCCACTAAAACCATGTACATCGGGATGTGTACAAAATCCAAATCCTTTTGGAGTTTTCCTTGACATGGATCTGACTCACTTGACCACTGGCCTTCCCTATGCCTTGAGATCGCTCGGATTTGACCTTTCAGTACCCCTTCGAAAATATATATAAGAAACTCTATGGTACATTGAAGGCATATGAGAGAATTGAGAGAAAATAAACTATAGTCCATTGTTGCCAGAACTTATGCTTGAGTCTGCATCCCTTTGTCCCTTGGAGCACTAGTGTGTTCTTCCCAATCTTGTCTTTTGCTTGTGAGCTTGCTATCGAGAGATGGAGGATTGAGGTGGTGGAGGCCCAAGTGGGGGATTCAGTTTCTCCAGTTCGCAGACGTGCCATCAGAGGTTGTATCTATTGTAATCTCTGATTTATATTAATAGAAATATCTTTTCCTATCCAATAATGTGTGTTGGAATGAATATTTAATCCAGTGGATTATGTCAAATGCTTATACATTATTGATTATATATGCTAGAATAGATCTAACACCATGATATATAGAATGCTTGTATTGTTTACTTGTTGTTGAGGAAGTAATTTATCAATTCAAGCTGAAGTTGGGAAGCTCAACGGGGATCTACTTCAACCGTTCGGAATAAGGTACGAGGTCTGATCCTTTAGTGTTAGAAATTTATTTTCTATTACATATTGGAAAGGATTGATTTCTGGAGTTAAGCTATCTGTTGTGGTACCCTAGCCATAATAATTTCTCTCTGTAACACTTGTTTATGATCAAGCCCATGATAAGACTGTAAAAGAGAGGGTCGAATCCATGTGGTATGACCCTTGTGTCATCCATTGATGTATCTGCAAGGGGGCATATCTCCTTGTTGACTCTGGCAGTCACCTCTTGAAGAACCCCCATAATGGGTGCTACCTCAAGAGGTTTTATATCTAAATTTACTCACTATACATACCCATGTATCATGGTTTTTATTTCTTTTTCCACATCATTTTTACCACAAGTCGGTGACCCCCTCCAATAGTCACTCCATGTCCAACTGTAGTGAGTCCATTGTAGCACTTTATCATGTCCTCTTCTTGTAGGTGGGTGGATCTAGCCACTTCACCCTAGCCTTCTATCTCTAGTACCCTGCTAGAAGGTGTGTTTCCACGTCTGCACACTAAGACACACAATATGTCATCAGTCTTTATCACATGTATGATCTAGCTACCACTATGCTAGTAAACTATATGTGACTCAAACCACAAAGAGTCATGCATACATATAGTCAAGTTCCTAAAAATTTCCTATAGGTTGAGCAATATCCAGATCTCCCTGGAAGTCCATGCTCACGTATGGATCATCCTCTATGAGGATAGGAAGATGACGCCACTTGTGAAAATAACTCTTGGGTGAAGAAACAACCTCCTAAAATTCCTCCCTCCCTACTTTTTTTGGACCATTTTTCGGAGTGTCCTCGATTTACATGCAACCATGAAAACCAAACCCCGTTTGTATTGGCATATTCACAATCCATACTGCAAACTTGGCCTTATTTTACCACCATTCATCATCCCGTAAGGAGGCACCACTAGTGTTCCACTGTTATTTTTTATCCATATCAACCATTTTCACAATCTCACCCCTTTTTGTACAAAGAACAATTCCTCCTTACTTGAATTACCATTACAGAGTTTCTGTTAAGCACTTTTATGACTGCTAAAAGAATGAAAAGATTGTCGATCATACTTGCTTCCTTTCACACACGTTAATATATTTGAAAGGGCTTATATGTGGACTTTATTATCTCCTTTTTTGAGACTATGTAGACTATTTAAACGAAACGTCTACCCTGACACCTTCCATCTAGGAACATTTTTCTTTGTATCATTTTATGATTTATCAGACATTGAGACCAAAACTTGCGAAAAAGCTCATTATGCGTTGTATTTAAGATCTTTTACATCCCTCTCACTAAGAAAATATCACTGAGTAAACTTGGTTTATTTTCATGCTCATAAAAGTATGTGAATGCCGGTCCAATCAATATAGGTTTAACCTTTTTGTCCTGGTTGGACTACCTACAGAAAATAAGTCTCAATGCCCCTTTTGGTTGGGAGAGCTCTCCTTTGAACACTTTTATCCCTTTTTGGGATTAGGAGACTATTGTACAAAAAGAGACCCACTAGAGTCTTATTCTTTTTTTCATACTCTCTAAAAATGAAAACACCATCGAGCATTTATCATCTCATGCTCAACAAAAATCCACAAGATAGTATTGTATTGAGCATACTTCTATCCCTTCTTTGTGCTCCTTAAACTATGATTAAGGTCCAAAATGGTGTCTCTAGGAACCCACACATATTACATATGGTATTAGATTATGGAAGCATCTTCCCATTGGGTTTCCTTTGTTTAGAGTACTATGTGATGAGTCCCCCTTGGATCCCCTAGATATAACTAGCCAAGTTACTTCCCCAAGTATTTGCCATTGCAGTTATCTCCCTGGTTTCACAGCTATGATCCCTTCCCCATAAGTAAGTGCCATTTTTTGCTAGCTCATCCATAGCATCATACTATGAACAAAGGAATTTTGAGTCCCCCGTGGTCCCCTACCCATGTTCCCCATTCGGTGTCATAGTCTCTTGAATATTCCACATCTTTGGTTGTTCCCCTTGCGCTTCTATTAATGAAACTTCATTTCCTTGTTAGTTCTAGGTCTCCTTGTGTCAATGTTAACACATTTATTCCAAAGAATAGAACCAAATGTCCCTGTATCCTTGTTTCATCCACCTGACTGATGAGGTCCTTCGACCACTTGAAATTAGTCCTTAGTGCCTTTCAAGTTGGTCATTCTCACGTCCTAGACTTCAACTCCATCATTGCATCCTTGAGATCCGTACAGGGTACTCGTTGGTTCATTATTTGGTTGAATACCCCAGTTCTCTCTTGACTCTGACACGTTGGAGAGTCTATTCTGGGACCCATACTATTTCTTGTCCCTTGTGAATTTTGAGTTGCATTGGCGACATTGTTCGGAAGCCCCTCTGTGTCATGCTTCTATGTATCTACAGAACTTGATGTTGTTTATTGTACCTCATATATTCTGACTCTCAGTCATCGAGTCCATACAGTTGTGTACACCTCTAGATTCAATAGAGAATCAGTTGTTATGATATCACATTGTATAAGAATGCCATTGTTCCTATGTATTAGTTCTTCATATTAGTATTTGTACTTAGCCTCCCATTTAGGTCACCATTATGTACTTCCAGTTGTATATATGTATTTTTCAGCTCCCATTGTTTGAGCCTTGAGCCCCATTTTTATATTGATACATTTTTATGAGCATGGGTATGCATGCCTCGTCCATATTTATGTCTTATATTATATGTACCTCATCCATATTTTAGAAGAAACACAAACCAAAAGCCATTGTAGTTGGAATGAGGAGACTCCACTCCTCTGTGGTCCTCTCCAATATCTCCATTGTTGTCACCATTTTCCCTTGATCATATGATGTCTATCAGCCATACAATGAGCTCCTGCACTCACACATCAAAGGGAAATATATTTACACTAAAAAATGTTCACCTAGATCTCTATGTCCAAACCATAATTACATATAATATTTCCACCATTATTTCTTTCATTTTGACCTTCACAACTAAAATTCCACAAAATATGGTCCAAGACATTATTATTCATTCCCCCATAAATGAAGGGAAGTTGAGCATTTATTGTGAGCTATCCCCACTCTCTCCAAAAAGGACCAAAAAACCTAAAATGAGAATGGGTAAAAAACCATGGATAAATATCATGTACAATAAAATACCATGGGTCATTACCATAGGTCAAAAAACCTTGGACCCTCTTATAAATACATTGTGAAGGTCTCACCAAAAACACTTTTTTGGTCATTCATTCCTGCACTTTTGAACCATTCACCATTATCACCACTTTTTTTCATTTCGATGGTGTATGCTAAGCTTGTTCCATACCCAGTTGGATCCATTCCCCCTATTTGAAAACCATTAGTGGAGACGAATAGAGAACAAAACCATGGAGCCAATGGACCATTTCTTGAGATGGCTGCAGTGGCCCACTTCAAATAAATGTATTCTTGTTGTTGTTACTTTTTTTTTATTTAGATACTAAAATAAAAAATTTCTAAAAACTATTTATGTTCTTGTTCATTGTCAGTTGTTATTGTAAGTCTACTTTGAAATACACTTAAGTCTAAGTTGAAAGACACTTCACGCCATGTACTCTACCCTATCATCTTGTTGATCTAGGGTAGGTGATTTTGTACGTACTAGAGGAGAAATTAGAACACACCCATATATTGCAATATATTATGGGTTTTTACCCATAATCTACTACAAATGTTTGGCCTTTCTCTACCATTCATGTCACTTTATCACAAATAAATTTCCAAGAGTTAAAGGAAATATTTAACTTCTTTCATAGCATAGCATCCAATATGGGTAAAGTTTCAAGATAAATTTTTATCAAAGCAATCCAATTGACAAAGTTTTCAAAATATCTATATCTATTAGATATCTTCTTTTTTCCCCTTTTCCCATCCACTATATCACAAAGATGAATAAATATATTGAAATAATATTGAAGATCGTTCATCTAAAAATTAATCTTATTTGAATGTCTCTGTAGTCATTTTTAATCTCCAATCCTCCCTCTTTAAGATCATCTAAAGCAAGATTACCATACTCGATAGAAGTAACTTGATGATTAAGTGTTGAATACTATGTTGCAAGCCCCAAATTCGGCAGTTTCTTCTGATTTATTATTTTCATCCAAAAAAGAAGTGAACTCTTCCCTCAAATAATCGAGTTCACTTTGATGTTTGTTTTGATATCATCAATATGCTTGGAGACATCATGATGAAGAGACAATTTGTCATATTCCAAACAAGCTACTTTATCCCTCTCATAGTCAATCATGTTGTTCCAATTGGACATAGTATCATAATTATCCCGAGGTAAATCTCCCATAACAGTTGTTTCCCCAATAGATTATTTTTGCACATCCATGGTTTCTTGTTTCCACATAGTCTGATGATCATTGGTGAAGTGAAAGAATCCTCAATACTTGATCATTTAATGCATTTTTTCTTCATATCCTTATATTTCCTATTGATTAAATAATATCCCAAAGAAACTACCCCATCTTCTCTAAAAATCCATTGTATCTTGAGAGGATGTGACCCAAAGGAAAACAAATGATACAATAGGAATACATTTAAAAATCCAATGTATCTTGAGAGGATGTGACCCAAAGGATAACAAATAATACAATACGTATACCCGATGATTCGTTTGAACCAGTAAATTGGTAGGTGTTGAGAGGCTTATGGATCTAGATTGACAAGTTTGAGTAGAGGAGATGGTATTTTCAGATTGAAGATAAACATGCACTCTCTTTGGTTAAAGTATCATTATCCAATTCCATAGGTTTAGGTTGTTCCAACTCGTAAGGGTTTTGTAGAGTATCCAAGGAACTTTGAGCTTGAGAATGTATCTACTCAATAAGATTAGATAGGGGTTGATAGTGAGAGGATTGAAAAGAAGAGAGAGTACTCAAAGGATCTTGGATATTCTTATTATTGGTTTTTTGAGTGCATCTTCCATTTAGTTGGGACAATTACTATTGGTAATTTGTCACTAATGTGGTCACATGAAGTATGCAAAGTGGATAAAATTAGAGGCTCTAAAGAACTTTGAATTAGTTGAGTAGATTGATAAAAAACTTTAATTTTTTCCATGTCCATATCTTTGATTTGGAGAGAGTACATGTTTTGGCATAGTGGTGATTGATATGTTGTCACCTTTAATAACTAAATTGTAAATGTATTTATAGAAAGAATGAAAAATGATAAGAAAATCATATTTTTTTAAGGTAACTTACCTCTGGGAGATTCTACCTACTACATAAATTTTGACAGAGTTTTAATAGGGGTTAACGGTTTGGTTTTGCTCTGGTGAAATTGTTCTTTCGATTGATATCTAGGATCCTGTTGTGCTTATAATTAAATCATTGATGCGTTCTTCTATTTTTCCTCTTTTATTTTCTTCTTCAACTGCAAAGGATGTTCTTTTCTTCCATGTTTAGGAATTTTTGTGTTTTATTTGCTTCATACATCAAGGATCTTTCTCTAGAATCACTCACCTTGGTTAACACCTCTTCGAAGCTCAAAATTCTTTCAAAAATTGAATCATTTAGATCTATTTCATGCATATAAGTTTACTTGATCTGAGATAGGGAAAAATGGTTTCCACAAAATGTAACGAATTATGCATTCTTCTTACTCCCATACCAAACTTCTATTCTTGCAGTCTATCATCTATCAAATGTGCATGAGGAGATTATTGGATAACAAGATGTCCCAAATAAAATGAGAATCTAATCCATGTATTCCTTTTCAAAGTTGTGTGTCTTTCATGGATGCCTTCAACAACTATCTATTATGTAACTTATTCAAGGACCATCCTGTCTCTCACAAATCTAGGAAGTAAGTGGACTGAATTGTGTCCCCAAATTATAAAGTAAAAATTCTCCACAATACCAATCTCCAATAAGTAAGTTAAAAATTCATAACAATACCAGTCTCCCATTGTGGTTATTAACCATCTTGCATATTTTGAAAGTTGGGGTGAATTTGTCTAAAAAATAATCAGATACACGGCACTTAGAAAACTCTTATATATATCAGACTTGTAGTTGTCTTCCATAAAGAAACAAAACGAAGTTGACAGTGGCTGTAGCTGGAGCATCTTTGACTAATGCCATGGAATCCCTCAAAGTTAGAGAGAAATTATGAGCCCAACCAAATACCTTTCCATGGATAAAAATTTAGTGGACTAGGGAAACCCATCCCATTCTAAATTGTGTGAATTTTTCTGCTCCATAAAACTTGTAGAGCATAGAGACCAAAAACTTGGGTTTAGTCTGAAAACTATCCCATAAAACCAACATCTTTCACCAGTTCAACCAGGTTGAATATCTTCTCAGATGAAGCTATGAGGCCTTATGTATGCAACCACTGAGGATTCTTCAAGGAATATATAGTCTTAATCTTGCAGAATGTAGTCTATTTCATGTCCCTAAAAGTGCTTGAGGGAATTTCCATGAAAGTAATCATCCACTTAACCAAATTAGTGTATGGAATCACAATTGTGAGTGTAGCAATGGCGTGAAGGTTGGAGCTCCTGATCAATCTAGGGCACTAAGGGTCACCATTCGGATAATCTATATCTCAATAAATATCAAAGTCAGGGTCTTTGATTTTAAAATTATCAGGATTACTTTAGACGCTCTCTTGCTGCATTTCACACACCTGGGTCATGTGGCAAAAATCTTCAAGCCACTCGGTGTGTCCTTGGGGGCAAGTCTCGAGTCAAGGCTGTCACCTTGTTCTTGACTCCTCAATTTAGGCTCAACTCCTAACGGAGCCAAGGGGGGTAGACCTTATTAAGTTACCAAGGCTAATTACTTAGCATGGTGATGTTAAACTGAATGAATTACTTAGGAGTTTGAAATTTAACCATAAACAACCATAGATGACAAGATACAAAATGAGCGCACAAAAGCACAATGCTGAGACACAATCTATATATATATATATATAGCAAGAAAATGACTAGTGCCTTAAAATGGAGTCAAAATAAAATCAATGTATTTGCATGTGCTTGGAGTGAATGTTTTGCAATTGCCTCTTGGTACGTTTTAATTTAATGTGAAATATGAGTTGATTAAAATTAGGTGAAGGGGTGGACTCCAGATATACCCGAGAGCACTTGGAGTATGTCGAAAACCAAACCTTCACGGCTACCTGCAAGTAATATGTGGGATGAATGGAGTCTCTGGGGCTATTGTTCATAACGCACCCGTTAGGGTGTGACAGAGATCGGCGCCCCGAGGTCGCTTTTCAGAAGTTCTCGCTTCCTTTGGGTATTTTGCCACCATAATGGTTTGATCTAGGTGTTGGATTTTCACCTTATGGTTTGTCAATTTGGGAGATTGAATCCTAATTATACTAGTCACTCAAGTGCTTTTGATACAACTTTACTGATCGGACGAATCGCAGCCAAGTGCAGAGCATACACACTGGAGTCTTGTCAATTTTAGTAAATTTTGAGATGGATGTTCTTGTTAAAAAGAAAACCCTCCAGGAACCTCTTTCGGTTCAAGTGGATCTCAATTGGGGAATCAATGTGGGGTCGATTTTATTATGGTTACTAAAAAAAATGATGATATAAAATGAAACATAAAAAGATAAGCAAACCACAATTTTCTAATTAGACTACCATGAACCTTTCTTCACCTTTCGGTTCAAAAGGAGGCTCGTGGGGTAAGTACTAAATTTACTTTGAAACCAATAGAAATGGAATATGGAATTGATTTTAAATCAAAGTGTACTACCCTGAAATTTAGTACTATGCTAGATTGAAAAAAGATGAACGAAAAGCAAAAAGTGACACGAACGCAAATCCCCCCTGGGGGGATGGGGAATGGGATCAAAAGCGCCTATTCAGAATTATTTTTATTACCAGTGGTTACAATATCAACAAAATGATATGATTCCTCTTGATTCTTATACAGAATGAAACCAAGAGCTTACAAAGTGCAAGAATTAACGATTTAAGTAAAAAAGGGAGACCCCTAGGGGGATTCAGAAGGCCCAAAAGTCACTTTTGAACAGCATATCCTCCTATTTTCTGTTATACCTGCTAAAAACTAGCAATATTATTAGGATAAAATGTTCCCAAAATCACTCTGAGAGTACCTTTGGGTCAGCTTACTTTTAACCAAAAAAAGCTAAGATAAAACTAGTTAAAAAAAGGTAAAAATGGAACCAAGGAAAGCAAGCTTTCCTTCGGATCTTGGCTTGCCTTTTAGGCAGCCAAAATGATATGCAGTGATTACTAGATTTATCTTTTATAACAGAAAACAAAAATCTAACGCATGCAAGCTACAAATTCTCTTTAAAATTCCATGCAAAAAGGATGATTTCCCTAAAGCTAGATCTAGAATGCTTATGAAACCTTTTAAGAACAAGATCTAGATTATGGGATTTGAGAAGATATATCTATGTTAAATTTAATTTAATATAATAGATCTAAACAACATCAAAGCTGTGAACAAAGTAACCAGGTAAAAGAATTTATTTTAAAGGAGGAAGAGGAGGGGAGAAATGTCGGTAGCCTTGAAGATCCGTCGTGGAGCTTTCATGTGGAATGTTGAGGGACTATGCCTTTGGAAGTTTTTGGAGAGAGTGAAGAAGCAAACTAGATTAGCATCCTCTCCAATCTAGGAACCTATAGCTCAGCTGAAATCAAGAAGCTTGCCGAAATACTTTTGAGATCTGATTAGTACATACACAGAGATTCAGAATAACATACATATAAACTTATAAAACACGCTGAATCTAGATATCTAAACATGCATCAAAGGAAAGAGATGGCCAATAAACTTATTGAAAAGCACCTTTCCTCTCAAAATTATAATAAGCTTATTATCAATCTTAGCAATGAATCCACAAGGAATCAGCAAATTATGAACATAGATACAGGTTACCTCAGTAAAAAATGGCAGTGATCATCCACACATACAATGGCATAACACCATCTTGCCTCCAAAGCTTCTCTTTATTTCAAATGAAAAATAACAACAATACAATAGCAACAACACCTCAATCCCAGTTCTAACTAGCTTGGAAGAGGGAGCTTGTTCCTTGAATTATACAAAAACCAGAAGATTTAGCCTAGGGGGGGTGCAAATCCCAAGGAGACAGATCAAATCAGCTGATCGAGAGTCAATCAATGCAGATCTAAAGCTGAACTGAGCCTACTTGTCAACCGGGGGGTTGATTGAGCTGACACATCAACCCATAAACCGACACATCAGTCCACATAGCATCCAAGAGAATCCACACATGTGGAGGAGAGAGAGAGGGCACAATTCCCCATAAATACTGCTGAAGATCAACTTTAGATTTGATTTGATCACCTCCTTCAGTCAAGAATTTGTTAGATCCAGTCAATCTGGTTCGGATCTGACTAATTACAATCAAATCTCCTGATAATCCACTGATCTATGATTTTGGACTTGCTCCATTATTCATCAATTTATTAATTAAAATAATGAATAAATGATTTTTCAGGGCTTTATGACCTGAGTGATGGAAAATCATCCAAAACTAGGAAATAGTGGGTCCATGGGTTTACATGGTGCTCTTATCTTGAAAATGAGCACCTACATGACTGGAATTGATTATTTGGCCCACTTTTATTACAAAATAAAATTTTCCAATTAAACTATTAAAAAATAGCCTAAATTTTGGAAAAATTAAATTTTAATAAAAAAGCACTGAAAAAAACTAGGGGGACTTAGACATGTTCATATGACTTGACCATGATGTCTAGCATGTTTATACATTGACACATAGACTCTAATAACCCCAATAGGCCTAAATTCCAAGCCGACCACCCCAACTTTGGAGGTATGGAGTGAAAAACTCAGAAATTATCTGTCGTTTATTCAACAACCAATAATGACCAAGGGAAAAAACACCCTGGGCTGATCGGATTGACAAATAAAGTTTAAGAGACCGAGTCTTTTACATACACTATCATGCTAGAACATTTATTACAAATCCCCCAAGGGGTATGAACATGTGATATAGTACAACAAGCACTTCCCAGAAGTACTTCCAAAGGTCTTCTAAAGTCCAAACAAGTTATCATTGTCCGGTTCACCAAGCTCACTTGAAAAAAACCCACTAATTACAACTTAGGTGGTAACACGCTCTTTTTTAGCCATGTAGACTAAAGACTCTTGTGCAACATCCAAATCAGAATAAGGAAAATTTGAATTTAAAAATTAAATTAAGGGCAAAATAAGAGTAAAACATATTGCCCAAACAAATTATAAAACCTCTAGCAAGTAAAATCCCGAATCAACTATAAATTTGTAGTCTCAGGGTTTTACACAAGTAAATAGGCCAAATTGAGAAATAATTTAAAAAAAATATTCTAAGTAACAAATTTCGACAGAGGTAAATTTAACTTCCCATGATAATTGAATGTGTAGGGGTGACAATGACAATTAAATCATTAGTGGACATTACTTTCAGATTCAACCTACACATTTTTGAAACCTCAAGTACATATGTTGGGAATAAAGATCTATAAGACAACTCTTTGATGGTGAAATAGGGATTCCAATGTAGAAAAGTCGAGAATATCGATCGAATATCATAAGTGTTTAAAATGGTTTAAAATTTTTTAATTTGCAGAACCGAAAAAACATTAATTAGATTAAATGCTTGCGTATGGTTTGAAAACATTTGATGAACAATTTACAATTTGAGAATACCTCTCCGATGTAAAGGTTTTGATGTCCCATAACCGGAAAACAAAAATATTGAATTAGATAATGTTTCTAGGTCCAAAAAATGTCAGGAAAATGAAATTAAAAATCGAAATATAGTTTTTACGTCCAACGTCGAACTAATTCAAACATCAGGATCAAAACATTGGAAATGTAAATACATTTATCAAATGAAGTTCTCAACGTTGGCAGTTCGTGAAATTACATCGAGCTGAAACCATTGGAAAGATAAATTATCAAAGCATGTCACCCCGATGTCCGATGTCGAAAAATTAGTCTTCTAGAATGTCTAGATTTAAATGTTGGGATTATAAAATTAAGTTAAATGAAATTCCAATTGATATACCCCATAGTTACAGAATTGGAACATTGAAACAAAAATGTCAAGAAGCTTATTTTTAACACAAACAAACATGTCGGCATGAATCAATTCTACGTCAGATACCCAAAACATGATTAAAACGTCGAGAACGATACTTTGTGCCCATTTGAATAAGAGATTAATGCTTCAAAGCAATTTTTAAGAAATTTTGTTTTAGTTAAAGGGAGATAAAATTGAGAACTAACTTAGAGGAAGAAACTTATAAACTGTTTCTATCATTTTTATGAAAAAAATGATGGGATATGTTGTGGTTATAACACACTATAATATATAACTAATGTTAATATCATCATTTTAACACCGCAAAATTTTAAATAGTGTTAATACAATCACCTTAACATTATCATAAATAGTATGTGGTGCTAAAAGATGGTTATTTTTATTGTGTTAATAACTAATCCACATTTGTTAGGCTCCTTAACAAATAAAACTCTGTTTAATCTTTCTAGATTTTTAGGATTCTAAAGATCAAACTCTATCCTCAAAAGGTGAGAGAACAAAACGCATAGGTATCAATGAGATATAATTGGTTTTGTAATAATTTCAAATTAATCACTAGTTGGGTTAATTGCATTTTTTATACTTCATAATTAATTAATTAATGCAACTTTACCTATGTGTAGAATTTATGTGCTATCATTTACAACACTATTCCAAATTGAAAAAGTTGGAACTTGGAAAATTCCACCAAAAATATATTGGATTAAGTTAATATAAAACATGGAGGGTAAATAACTATTTTACTTCAAAATTAAATAATGAACGAACTATTCCTTATTTGTAGTATTTGGGTTATCGTAACCCCATTTCAAACTAGAATAGTTGGTGGATGATTCTAGGAAAATATATTGGATTAAATGTGTTGTTAAGTAAATCATATAAAGGTGAGTTATATAACAGTTTTGTAATAATTGTATATTAATCCATAATTGGGTAAATTGCTATGTACAATTAGGTAAAGGAAACATATATACATTTTTTACACTTTCGTTATGATCTCACATGTCTCTAATTTGAAATCTATCTTGCATGAATTAAATAGTTGAAACTCTAATATTACTAAGTTACCACAACAAAATACTCAAAACCCTACATAAGCCGATATATTTTGGACTTCCTTTAAATGAATAAAGAATAAAATTGAATCAGTTTACTATAAATTATATATTTTAGTGTTTGTTTAAGCCATCTCCACAAAAATAAGAGCTTGGCTATGCCTATCCATGTTCATCAACCACTTTATTGGTGGTTCTACTAATCTAATTCAATTATCATCACTACCATTAAATGGTTCCTAATTAAGCTAATATATTTTGGACTTCCTTTAAATGTATAAACAATAAACTAATATTAGTTTACTATAAAATTATATATTGTACTCTTTGTTTAATCCATCTCCACAAAATTAAGTGGTTGGCTATGCCTATTCACGCTTCACCAACCACTTTATTTGTGGTTCTACTAGTCTCATTCAACTACCATCACTACTATTGAATGGTTGAAACACTATTCTATTATATAAAGGAACATCTATGATCTATGGATTTATGTTTTTAGATGGAAATTTGGGTTATGACCTAACACCCCTCTAATTTGAAATCTATGCATTGGGAAATGCACTATGATCTAATATTATTGTTAACTTGCATTGATTTAAGTGATATTACATTTTGCATGATATAATCCAATTAAATAGTAGAAACATTAATCTAATTATGTTAATAGGCCTTAATATATCATATTTTGGTCTTCATTGAGTGGATTAACAAGATGAACCAATGTGTAACAAGTGTATAGTAGGGATTCATTTCATGTTGGTTGTTTCTTGTTATGTTTAAATGCATGTTGATTAAAATTTAAATGGGCTTAGTTAAATGGTTAAGTGGAAAGTAAATGATGCTTTAAATTTATTTTTAAGTTCAAGTAGCTTCAAAAATTATTAGTAACCTTTGGGATTCATTTAGCAACAAGTGCAGGACAAAAATTCATTTCATAATGGTCGTATTTAAATTCTTATACTTACATCTTTTTATTTATTTAATTAATACTTTAAATTTATATTTAAGTGTGGTCAATTTCAAAAATACCATGTAGCCTATCCTATTAACTAGATAGTAGATAGTTAACTTAGTAAAATGGCCTACATGATCTAGTCATTGGATCAAAATAGGGGATGCTAATCATCTATTTTGACCATTTTCTATCATAATGTTTTATAGAGTTACAATAGTTGGCTGAATCACCAAATTTAAAAGAAGCTTGATCCGTAGTTGCCCCTCTAAAGAAGGTTCTATTGTGATAAATATAAATGATGAATAGCCGCTGAGCAGTCAGAGAGAGAAAGGCTAATCTAGATATTTAAGAAAAGCTTCCATCGTTTCAATTTCAACAACCAAGGGGGAATGATAGCTGAGGATCGAAAAGTTGTAACTTTCTGCGATATCACTAGGTCCAACAAGCTGGAAAGCTCTCGGAAAAGCTCGGCTACTCTTCCACTCTACTTTATGCCCGTCTTACTATTCTGTCCCGATCAGACCCCTAATATCATATGCTAATTTTGTTTCGGGGGAATAGAGAGGCCTAAAAGGGAAAGGACTACGAAAAGTAATACTCTATAAATTGGAGGTTCCTGGGTGAATCAGGCATCCGCAAGTCTTTGGTTTCCCATTGCTTCCAGAGAGTAACTTTATTGGAACCTAGTTTGAGGATCAGCCTCAATATGGCTACAGAGAATGTTCCTGACCAGCAAAATATTGCTTTTAAAAATATGGAAGAGGGTCAGCCAGAAAGCCGTGTTGCGGGACGAATCTCTGTATCTCTCAGACCATCTATTACGTCTGTTAAGAAGGTAGGATTACGAGCATTTCATTATGTTTTCCTTCTTTTCCGCCGATCAATATTTAAGCAGTTGATTTTGGCTTTTCCATTTAAAAAATACAATAGATTTGGACCAGATATCGACTTAAGATCGGAGCATACTGTCAAAGAAAGCCAATCGATGTTTTTTTTGGGTAGAATCCAATCAAAAAAATGAAACACCAGTTATGTTTTCCTCTCTGTATGTTAGCAAATTAGAAAAGCTGCAGCTTTTGAACCTGGAGAAATGTTTTCCATATTCAGGAATAGTAGAGTATAGATCCATCTTAATTAACCTAGTAGACTTGGAAGGAGAAAAGATAAATGTGCAATGTGCAATGCCCAATTTTCTTTCCATTTCATGTTATTTTCTTCACTCCAGTAACAGCACATCGTTTCTATGAGGCAATAATTTCTTTGAAATTAATCTATCAATCATACTGCGTTTCCTAAAGCTTAATTAAGAATGTTTCGGACTGGTGAAGTCCTGTTCTAGTCTTGGGCAGTTGGATAATTTGATAGCAGCTGTTGTCAGGAAAGAGGCAGTTGGATATTTTGATAGCAGCTGTTGTCAGGAAAGAGTAACAAAAATCGATATCGTTGAAGGTCGTCAAACTAATTTGATTGATTACTTGTAGGTGGTAGCAGAAGTTATTGGGACATTCATACTCGTATTCTCAGGATGTGGAGCTATAGTTATTGATAAGAAAACAGACGGCTCCCTAACTCATCTCGGTGTATCGCTTGTATGGGGAATTGCAGTGATGATCATAATTTACTCCATAGGTCATATTTCTGGAGCTCATTTGAATCCTGCTGTCACCCTTGCTTTTGCAGCTGTGCGGAGATTTCCATGTATTCAAGTACGTGATTGCCGTTACAGTTTTTGAAAAAAATAATCCCAGATGCATGTGGAGCTAACGAAATTACTATGGATTGATTGGGCTGGTCTTTTATGATCTTGAAATCACAGGTTCCAGCTTACATAGGAGCTCAAGTTTTTGCATCAATCTGTGCTGGATTTGCCCTAAGTTTGTTGTTTGGAGAAGTGGTACACATGGGAGCGACAATTCCCTCAGGATCGAATATGCAATCCTTCGTTTCCGAATTTTTTAGTACCTTTTTGTTGATGTTTGTGATTTCAGCAGTGGCCACTGATACACGCGCGGTAGATCTCTTGAACTTTCAGAAGCTTATAATTCGATTTCACCACTCATTTCCTGTGAATTGCTTTAATTAACAGAGTAATTGCGATGAAAATTTTATTTTCTCTACCAAATTGGAGAAGGTCACGTGTGTCTTCCACACTGTTTGTTGACATATAAGTTTTAAATTTTCACTTTGACAGATAGGTGAATTGGCCGGATTGGCAATTGGATCGACTATTACCATAGATGCAGTCATCTTCGGGTATTGTTTCTTTCTCAGCAAGATCTTTTCTTTTGAATGGCATAATAATCAGTTAGTTGACATTGTATCTCTATTGTGGCAGCCCAATTTCAGGAGCTTCGATGAATCCTGCAAGGACAATTGGCTCTGCCGTGTCCGGCAACATATATACGAGCATTTGGATATACATTGTTGCACCTGTAGTCGGCGCCATACTAGGTGCAGTGTCTTATAACATGATTCGTCTGACTGATAAGCCTGTGAGAGAGATTACAAAGAGTGGATCGTTCCTTAAAAGCCGGCGCTCCAGCTCGGCCAGCATATCAAGAATATAACAGAAGTCCGAATTCCATTAACTTACCCACAGAGACGATTCATTCCCCTACAGTGTGCAGTCACGCTGGAGACGACTGTAGTTGTCATTATAATTTGCATCTATATAAACTGTGTGGATTGTATTCCCTAAGCAAACCAAAAACTGTTTAAAAAAGTTATCGGAGGCGAAAATGAGATTCCTACGTCCATCTTTAGCCAAATAGATTTTAAATTCGATTTCAATTTAAAGCCAAATGTCTTTGATTTCCTATATATTTACCGAAGGGAAATGTATTTAATTAACTATGAACTCTTAAACCTATTATACAATTAAAAGCATGCCTAAATGAAATTAATGTAATTTCGCTTGTTTTATATGTTTATGAGGTTGATGTTCACTATGTATTAATCTTTAATGGTGTTTCTTTTTAATGTTTTCAAGATAGAAACACATATGTATTAGAAGCCATTGCTTTGAACTTTGTCAAAAGTTTTTTAATTTTAACCTATTTAAATTTAATGTGGGTAATGTGGTAAGAACTTTTAACCAGAATTTGAAGAAAATTTAGGAGGTTTATTGCCTTTTACTTTTGGATTAAAAGTACTTACTTATAGTTATCATATTTTTAATAGAAACTTAGTTGCTTTTTAGTTTTGAATTAAAAGTACTTATTTAAAGTTATCATATTTTTAATAAAAACTTGGTATGTTCTAATGGGGAGGATCTGATAGGATGTGTTATTTTTAATTTTAAGATTATATATTATAAAAAGTCTATCTATATGTGAGATCTTTTTCCATAATTTTTTAGAGATGTTGTAACCCCGACTTTATAAGTTAGTAGCATGCAAATAATATATATTATTATCTAGTGCATTGTAGAGTTTAGTGTGAGGGAGATGTATATGGTACATATTTACATGACATAAGTTGACCTAATATAACTTGTTGATCTTGACAATCCACTAAGAATTATGAAATATTTGTGTTTCACCTCTTGTATCTTAGATACCTTAGTTATGATCATCAACACAAGTTACCCTAATTTTGTGTATAACAATAACAATTTAGAAAACATTATCTAAAAACTTGGAGGAAAATTGAATAAATTTCGAAGTAATTTATAATCTATAATCTTAACACTTAAAGAAATACAACCTATTGGGCTTCTTAAAAGTTAGGCTTCCACAATTAAGAGAAATGATATGATTGTATATTTAATGTAGAAGCAAGATATTTAAGATTATCGACAAGCATTTGTTAGAATTCGACTTTCAAGACTTAAGAGAAGGTGTCACAAAATCGTTGAATTTAGGTTAAAGAAAATGTGATATATTTTATAGTAAGGTCCATAGGGAAAAGTGCACATATGTATAATTTATCCTTTATGGTTAGCTTGGTTTAACCCTTCTCTCTAACGAATGATGTTTAATGAAGCACTACAAAATACCAACTCCTTATGGGAGGGTGGGAAAAGGACAAATAATATAGTTTATTTTTGTTTACTTTGATTTTTGTACTTTATTTGAGTATTAATAGACTACATGCTATGGGGGACTCAAAATTTCTAATGGAAATGACCATATATAAAATTGTATTTTATTATTGATAAGGTGCAAAGTTTTTTTAATAGTGAAAAAATTGGAAACTTCTTTTATTAACATATGTCCAAAGTTCAATGTTCAAAAGGATAATCTTTCTAAAGGAGTTAGTCTATGTTTCCTTTGAAGAACGTTGTTGAAGAGGCATTATCATGTGTTGGGAAAACACCTTTGGTCAACTAGACATAAAAGAAAATAGCACAAGGGATAAGTATTCCAAGAAGAGGGGTGGTGTATGAAGACACCATTTACAACACGTAAGCACAACACATTAAGAACAAAACACCACATTGCATTATTCAACATTAATTGCAACATAAGTCAACGTATCAATACAACCCATATGGTTGTTCTTTTATAGTCTCCACATCTAACAAACTTACTTAAAGTTAGGATGATCTATTCCATAAATAAGGGTTGTTGGTTCTAAGTGTTTCAAGGAAATAAATAATGCTCTATTAATTAGTTGGTTTCTTTAGTTTAACTTATCACTACCTTATCAACCATTTAGTCCACCAATAAATTTCCCACTTCGTTGAGACTTTAGAGGACTACTTCGCTGGTTAACTATTGTGTTTTGACTGATTGTCTTGAGAAATATTTTGAGGTGTGACAAAATTGGATAGCCTTTGGTTTCAATACTACCCCATTGACACAAAACTCTAGAAATTCAAGAGGTTGAATTAGGTTCTCTAAACAACCCCCATAATTGCAACTTCTTGAAGCCCAATCATATCCAAAATTTTCATAAACTTAACTTCTCGTAGAGGATTTATAAAGATATCAACAATATGATCATTTGTCTTGCAATAAACAAGTGTGGCATTTTTTTCATGTATTAAGTGTGTCTTGTAGTGGACATGAAGTTCAACATGCTTCTATTTTCTGTGTGCAACTAGATTATCAACAACATATATTGCACTATGATTGCCACAATGGATAACAATCAAGGTGTGAATAGGAAAATCCAGTTCTTCTAAAAGTTGGCATATCCAAAGTGCTTACATACCTACATTGTCCACTTCATAATATTATGCTTTTACAATTGACAAAGAAACTACATTTTGTTTCTTACATGACCCAATTAATTGTCTAGAACTAAGTCAAAACACATAGATACAAGTCGAATTTCAGTACTTAATGTCACTTGCTTAGTTGAAATCAATAAACCTCAGTAGTGGTTGTAAATTGCAAGATATTTCACACCATATTGATAAGTTCTTTTAATATATCGAACAATTCTCTTTGCAGCATCCCAATGGATTTCTCTAGGATCTTGTATAAATCGAGAAACCACACTAATAACAAAGGAAAGTTTAATCCAACTATGAATTAACTAAAGGGTGAGTGCACAAACTTGAGAAACATTTTAGATGCAATGGTAGAGTGAAGTCAATCACTCTTGATCCATAAAATAGAAATCATCCCAAGCAATCCTGACCCTGCCAAACCTAGTCCAAAGGCTTCCAACATGCATGCCAATTAGGATAGTACACAAAAATGTGCTCCTGTTTTACCTTGCGAAAACGCACTCCTGTTTTACCTTGCAAAAACATGCTCCTGTTTTGCTTCAATAAAATGCGCTCCCATTTTGCTTCAATAAAACACGCTCCTGTTTTGCTTCAATAAACACGCTCCCATTTTTCTTCAATAAAACATGCAAAATAGGGTGGGGGGGTCTTAGTGGTAAGGGGAGACATAGGGATATGTGTGTGTGTGTGTGTGTGTGTGTGTGTGTGTGTGTGTGTGAGAGAGAGAGAGAGAGAGAGAGAGAGAGAGAGAGAGAGGAAGGGGTGTGTTAGGATTTTAGGAGTGAGGAGGGGTTACATTAATCTGGGGGTGTCTATGTGTTTAAGAGGGGATGTAATAGGGGGTGGGGGTTATAGGTAGTTGGATTGGTTGGGGAGTGATATAAGGGAGGGTGGTGTCAATGGTAAGGGGAGACCTGTGGATGTGTGTGGGGGTTTCTAAGTGTTGTAGGTTATAGGTTAGGGGGTGTTAATGGTCATTAGAGGAAATTTAAACTTAAAATGGGCCTCCTAAAAAAAATTAATAAAATAATATTTATTAATTTTGGAGGAAGAAAAGAAAAAACTACTTTTTTGTTTGTATTTTTGACATATCTCCCTATGTTTCTACTCAAATTTCGATCGGGAGAGCTCGTTGGATGCAGAATTAAATTCCAAATCCAACGATTACCACTCGGCATACTTTTGATGGATCCCTCTACCCCGAAAGCAAGAAATACCTAAACAAATGTGGTGATGACATCATCGCCACATTTTTTCAGGTATTTCTTGTTTTTGGGATAGAGGGGTCCATCAAAAGTATGTTGAGTGGGTACTCGTTGGATGAAGAATTTAATTGCACATCCAACGAGCTCCCTCGATCAAAATTTGAGTAAAAACACAAGGAGATATGTCGAAAATACAAAAAAAAAGTAGTTTTTTTATGATACCTATCCCCAAATTTATATTAAAAAAGTGTTTAAGACCTATACGGTATTTCAAATTCAAAGCAATTTCATTGGCTAACACATAATGACATGGAATTTGAATTAGAG